>JAWPHD010001073.1:0-360433 GCA_037043455.1 Cyrtodaria siliqua | reverse complement strand
AATAAACAGAACATCAAGTTGCTCAATGGAAAAATGCCAGTCGAATAGGCATAATGCTCGTTTATTATTTTAGTTTGCATGTACGGCTTTTATCCCCTACCCTATTTTTCTCTGGGGAAGGTAGGGCTTTTACCCCCTACCCTATTTTTCCTGGGAGACTATACATGTATTATAATTATTTTAAATAAGTTTCCTTATTATTATAAATGTCTTTACTAAAATACGTCTCTCATAAAATGTATTACAGTACAACAATTGTTTTTTTATGTAAAAGAAATTTGTATTGCATTTTAATAGGTTTCTGAGGTTTCCATATTAACGGAAATTTCTCCCATATCTCACATGAGAAATTTGCACCATATTCCTACTAGACGCCGCTTTCTGGCATGGCAAATGATTCATAATTAAAACCATTGTAACCATCATATGAAAGTTGTAATACTAGGTGACCTTATTAGTCTCTCACCGGTCCTGGGGGGGCGACTATAGGTTTGCACCCTGTCAGTCCGTCCATCTGTCTGTCCTTCCGAAATGCTTGTTCGGGCCATATTTTCAATACTATAAGACTTTGAGATACCAAACTTGGTATTTGAATACATCTTTGGATAGCGGTGTGTCACCTACTGAAAAAAGTCACCTTGACCTGTGACCTCTGTCATAGAAAATGCTAGTCCGAACCGTATTTTCAATACTATAACACTAAGAGATACCAAACTTGGTATTTGAATACATCTTGGGGTAGCGGTGTCTTGTACCAAAACAGTTGAAATAGTTGGAAAACAAATGTCAAATTTAGCGTCATTAAATATTAATCATCACCTTTTGCATTATTTTCAGAGTACGATACCGGGCACATAGTATAAGGCTATCACCCTGTACATAATTTTCATAAGCACAATACCTGGCACATAGTATATGTGCCATCACCCTGTGCATAATTTTCATAAGCACAATACCTGGCACATAGCATAAGGCTATCACCTTGTGGATAATTTTCATAAGCACAATACCTGGCACATAGTATAAGGCTATCACCCTGTGCATAATTTTCATCACCCTGTGCATAATTTTCATAAGCACAATATCTGGCACATAGCATAAGGCTATCACCCTGTGCATAATTTTCATAAGCACAATACCGGGCACATAGCATAAGGCTATCACCCTGTGCATAATTTTCATAAGCACAATACCTGGCACATAGCATAAGGCTTTCACCCTCTGCATACTTTTCATAAGCACAATACCTGGCACATAGCATAAGGCTATCACCCTGTGCATACTTTTCATAAGCACAATATCTGGCACATAGCATAAGGCTATCACCCTGTGCATACTTTTCATAAGCACAATACCTGGCACATAGCATAAGGCTATCACCCTGTGCATACTTTTCATAAGCACAATACCTGGCAATACTTTAAGCACTACAAGCGCACCTACTTACTCGTTCAAATCGAGAGTAAATTAACCCTTATCCTGCTACATATACATATAATGGACTGTTCTTTCTTTGAATTAAGACCATTCTATATATGTGACAAAAGGGTGTTTTGGGGAAATTGACTGATCAGCAGCCATACATTGTAAACCCTGATCAGCTCGCAGACTGATCTGGGTTTACAATGGATGCAAAGGCTATTATAATCGTGCTTAGCAGGTTTAAGGCGCTAACCACCACTAGAAGACCAGTATGAATGTTGGACATAATAATACAGTATAACAACAATATAAACAGGAATAAGGCCTTTAATTTGGTAGTTCTTATCGAATCAAATATATTATTAAGAACACAAGAAGAGAAGTCCGCTCTAGACTGTTGTCATGATGATTACTATAACAAACTTCCATTTTCCACGTCTACATTGTTTGTTTCAAGTCGTATCCAAACTTTTTAATTACCTATATCATTAAAGACTTCAAAAGGGTGCTGCTAATCCTTTGATTATATCAATTATATTCAATTCATCGGTCTGCAGATCAAACTTTCTCCCAGGCAATGATCGAAGGGTCAAATTTATAAACAAAACAGTCACGTGACAGTCATGTGATCTCGATTCTGTGTGATTTACCGATAGTCAATATTTTTTTCTTCCGGCTTTTGATTATCTGAAGAAGAAAATGGTGGTCCCATATTGATCATAAAAACAGTCTTATGGCATTGGTCACCTTATACAGGTGGTCGCTTATTGCAGAATAAATTAATAGCAAATATTGTCGGGAGGAACTCAAGGTGGTCGCTTACAGCAGGTGGGTGCTTAAAACGGGTGGTCATATGACCAGGTTTGACTGTATTTGAAAAGGCTGAATCACAACTAAGAGAAGTAATCTTTGAATTAAAATTAACTCTGCAAACTTGAGTCTGGCCACCAAAACTTTCCGTGTAAAAATTGGAGACCCGAAAATAGATTCCTTTTTATTCCCTGTAAATTCTACTGGGCTCAATAAAAAACAATATATCAGAGATCTGCTATTTAAATACTGAAATTTTAAAAAAAAAAGACTAGAAGAACAATATGTTAGAACTAATGTCCCATTTGCTCGACAGAACATTAAATGGTTTAAAAACTCTAGGAGCTGAACATGTCATTGCCCCAATCTACAGAATATGGATCTACACCTTCCGAAATAGGACACCAAAACAACAAATTAAAATGCGACAACTTGGCATTTGAATTGTTGCAGAATCTGTCAACAGTATGGGGCCCGAACATAGCATCGAGGAAATAAAAAACACCAAAGAAACACCAGTCATCAAATATATGTATTTGCCTCTAAATTTTACTCTCTAATCCATTTCATATCTAATGAAATGCAATTGCTTGCACACATAGAAAAAATATCTAGGGCCATATCATGCAGGGCATTATTTATGCTACCTTTTTGTGTTGCCTTTTTGAAGAAAAGCGCGATAGATAGGGATCACTTTGTTGTCCGTCCGTCACAAAAACTTAACGTTGGCTATAACTTTCTCATTTCTTGATATATCTTTATTGAACTCAGTATATACTCATCATGACAACATCGACATAACCTTACTAAAATATGATGGTCAAGGTCACACTGAAGGTCATTATATGGGTTAAATACTCGTTTTTTTCTTCATAAAACTTAATGTTGCCTTTAACTTTGTCATTTCTTGATATTTCTTGCATCAAACTTTCAATATATACTCATCGTGACAACATCGACATGACCATACTAAAATATAAAGGTCAAAGTCACACTGAAGGTCATATATGGGTTAATTACTCGTTTTTTTCTTCACGAAAACTTTAAACGTTGGTTCTAATTCAGTTCTTGATATTTCCTTTTTTTTGTAGCGACTACTCCTCTGAAACTACTGGATGAATTTTTTCATGAAACGTTACAGAAATACTGCAAATGACGTCTAGTTGATCCTAGTGAAATCCAAGATGGCTGCCAAAGCTAAAAATAGATTTTTAAAAAGCAAGTACTGTATCGACTTCTTCTTGCAAACTAAGTGATGTTGATATGGGACTTTTTCTAAAATGATCAGCATGACATGATGTTGGTCCTTGTTGAAAATCGTTCTGATTTAACGTTAAACATGGCTGCCAGTGGCCATCTTTGTTTACATAAAGTTATATAGTGAAAAGTTGTAGCGACTACTCTGAAACTACTGGATGGATTTTCATGGCCTTTCACAGGAATGTTTGCTCCTGATGTTTTAATTGATCCTAGCAAAATTTCAGTCGGCCGGAAATTCAAGATGTTCGCCACAGCTAAAAATAGATTTTTAAAAACAAGTTTGTAGTGACCACTTGTTGAAAACTATGAGTGATGATAATGGGATTTTTCTAAAATGATCAGCATGAGATGATGTTGATCCTTGCAAGACATGATGAAAATTATTTTGAATCTACATTAAACATGGCTGCCATGACCATCTTTGTTTATGTAGAGTAATATAGTAAAAACTTGTAGCGACTACTCGTCTGAAACTACATGGCAGATTTTCATGAAACTTCACAGGAATGCTGATCTAGCTATCAAAAACCTGTCAGTAGAGCTTCAAGGTCATTGACATCTTGGTTTTTGTTCATGAAAACTTAGTGTTGGTTATAACTTTCTCATTTCTTGATATTTTTTCATCAAACTTTCTACTCATCATGACAACATTGACATGATCATACTAAAATATAAAGGTCAAGGTCAAACTGAAGATCATTATATTACTCATTTCTTTCTTCACAAAACCTTTGTCAAGGTCATTTATCTGGGTTAAAAAAAAACTTGTTATACTGACAAAGCGCTGACAGGTGACACATGTTCTGCGGAACACCCATCATGTTCAATAATATGTACACAATTTTTCTGCAAAAGCACTCGCCTCCCAGACAATTGTGATACAAAACTGGACAGTGAATAGTGGATAGCCAAGTCAAACTCTGAACCTTTTCATACTCTGACCAAGCCATATTAGCAATAACTTTATTAAGTTCAATGTAATCTGCCTCAGCCATGGCAGAGGCCCCTCGGAATAGACCAATATGGATGGTAGATAATCCTGAAACAACCTTTTAAAAACTAGAATACATAGTTTTCTTCCAAAATTGAATAGTATGTAAAGTTTTCGTAATATCCATGGTCGCATCCCAATTTTCATGACACTTGATAAAACGGTAAAATATCTTAGTTTGTAGCAAACATACATTTCCCAAAACTGGAGATATGGATATGATTTTCCCCGCTGAGTCAATTTTCTAGCAGATACTCTGGGAAAACTGTCTGGTACAGCTTCTGTATTCGATTTTGTGCTTTCTATTCACCTACCTGGTATTATTAGAAAACCAGTCTCAAATCCCAAACATAACCAAGCCATTCCAAGGACTGAGTAGTGATGAAAATAGACTTTTCCTTATTTGTAAGAAAACCTGCACTGTCTAGGGTAGCCCTTACAAATTCTTAATCACAAAGTGTCGTACCATAAGAAATATTAACACCCCAACCATCGTCAAGGAAGAAAACTAGATTCAACCTGTTAGATCTCCAATATTTAATTAAAGGTCTGAGACACTTAGAAAATGCACGAGATGCTGATGAAAGCCCAAACGGTAGCACAGAAAATACAAAGTGTCTATGTTTTTCCGTTTAAAACCTAGGAAAACCCGAAAATTAATATAAGAAAAAAAATGTTTTTTGTTTTTTTTGTATTTCAGGAAAATATTTTGCTTTTTTTTTGGGAAAATATCCGGGATGGGGCCTAAATTCACTGAACCATGACACCTACACTCATGAAACTTCATAGGTACATTGCCCTAGGCGGGAGGAGGAGGTCTATTGTATTGGGGGTCAGTAGGTAAAAAGTCAAGGTCACCATGACCTTATACGGAAATATGCATTCCACACAATAAATCATAACACCTACACTCATAAAACTTCATTGCCCTAGGTGAGGAGAACCCTATTGTTTTGGGGGTCAGTAGGTCAAAGGTCAAGTTTACAGTGACCTTATATGGAAATATGAATTCCGCAAAAACCGTAACACCAACATTCAGAAAACTTCATAGGTGCATTGCCCTAGGTGAGAGGAGAAATATATTGTTTTGGGGTCCAGTAGGTCAAAATGTCACATTGACTTTATATGGAAATATGCATTCCTCACAATAACTTCATAACCGTAACACCTTCGCTCATAAAACTTCTCAGGTAAATTGTCCTAGGTCAGGAGAAGAATCCTGTAGATTTTGGGGCCAGTAGGTCAAAGGTCAAGGTCACAGTGACCTTATATGGAAATATGCATTTCTCACAATAACTTCAAAACCATCTCACCTACGTTCATAAAACATCATAGGAATATTACCATAGGTGAGAGGCAAAACTCTATTGTTTTTGGAGCCAGTAGATCAGAGGTCAAGGGCACAGTGAGCTTATATGGAAATATGCATTCTGCTCAATAACTTCAAATTCATAACACCTACACTCGTAATAAATAATAACCCAATGAGGGTGATTGGTATAAACCAATGGCCTGTTTTAAAATTGTTGTAAAATTAATAGGTTTGGCCTAACTAACATAATAACCTGAAGGAAACTGGCATATAATGCCCCATTAGGTGGTGCTCTTGCTAACATAAGTACTCAAAATGAGGCCTTTTTTGCCAGCTAAACTAATAGCCACAGACAGAAGTTTACATTATGGGGAATAAAGGGAGCTTCGTAAATACACTGCTTCTGCAGAAGTTCACTGACTGCCATATTTAGAAAATCACTATATAGCACAGCCGATTTATTTTTCATCAACTTGGGTGTCATAGTTAAAAAAGGAATAACATATCCATATATCCATATCCTCTTAAAATTAATATTATTATCAATTCTAACCATTATTCGTGATTTTTCTGGCACCCACTCCACATCCGATTTGTAGTCCATCTCCATCCTTGGGAACTTTGTGTTGATGAGCACTTAACAATTCCATCCTGTGTGTTTCTGTAATTTATTGTGATCAATATATATTATCATAGTTTGCTATTGTGGAAATGTATGCGTTTATTCCAGCACCTCTTCGGATTTGGCAGAACCATTGAGTATGGTACTGTTTATATTTTTTGCCTTGCTTTATAGTGATCTCATAGTTTATATTTCTATAGACGGATCCCTATAAAAGCATAATGTGTGGGGTCACTTTGAAGCAGATCAAACTGTGTGTTAAAAGTACCATAATCAATTGTTATGACAATTTGGAATGCGATGGGCTGGAGTAAGGACAGAATTTCAATAATAACAAGCAGAAATATAAATTTAACCACCTTTGGTTAATTGGGACATTGCCCCTGGGTCGTAACTTGGAAACCTTTGAGATCCCCACCCTATAACCAAATACACACTTACCGGGCATACACAGATGGATAAAACCATCCAATCAGCATTTGCCCTGGGGTCCATCTTCACCCCTTGGGACATAGCTATAGCCTCTGGGTCATAACTTGGAAACCATTGATATTCCCAC
The DNA here is from genome assembly GCA_037043455.1 of Cyrtodaria siliqua. NCBI lineage: Eukaryota > Metazoa > Mollusca > Bivalvia > Adapedonta > Hiatellidae > Cyrtodaria > Cyrtodaria siliqua. Next base: position 353,457 of record JAWPHD010001073.1, on the reverse strand, counting down.
CCTATAACTACACTTACTGGGCCTGAACACTTTAAGGCAGGCACAGAAATTTGCAGTGACTGCGTGATCTGATTCCGTTTTCATTTTTGCGAAGATCATAGGGTTTGCTATTCAAGGCCATTTTGACTCTTTTGTTAGCTGGGTTTATTATTAGCCGGGTATTTTGAGAAAAAAAGAAAGGCTTATAGATTGGCGTAAACCGGGCGGGCGTCAACATTTTATTTTCTATATATGCCAGCATTACCATGTTTTACTTCATCAAACTTTAACAGCACCAAAGATCAGCAGAGCTTATGCCGTGGTTTGGCATCCATTGTCCGTCCGTCCGTCCGTCCGTTTTTTTGTGGCAACTACTCCTGAAACTACTTCGACGGATTTTCATGAAACATCACAGGTATGTTGCTCTTGATGTCTAGTTGATCCTAGATTTTGTGGCGACTACTTCTCAAACCCCATAAGTGATATTGATTTCAAACCTTTACCAAATTGACTGACACAACATGTAGTTGGTCCTAACCAAAGTTCATTTTGATTGGATGTCAAACATGGCTGCCAGCAGCCATCTTTGTTTACATAGACTTATATAGGAAAAACTTGTGGCGACTATTCCTCTAAAACTACTTGACAGATTTTCATGAAACTTCACAGAAATGTTGCTCTTGATGTCTAGTTGATCCTAGCAAAAATTCAGGCCGGAAATTCAAGATGGCCACCACGGCTAAAAATAGATTTTAAAAATGTGATCATGTGGCAACTACTTCGGAAAAACCATAAGAGATATTGATTTGGAACCTTTACCAAAATGACTGGCACGAGATGAGTTGGTCCTAACCAAAGTTCATTTTGATTTGATGTCAAACATTGCCACCAGTGGCCATTTTTGTTTACATAGAGTTATATAGGAAAATCTTGTGGCGACTACTCCTCACTCCTCTGATGGAATTTCATGGAACTTGGCAGTAATGTTGCTCTGGATGTCTAGTTGATCCTAGCAAAAATTCAGATTGGCCAGAAATAGAATATGGTCACCACGGCTAAACATATTTTTAAAAATGCGATTTTGTGGCGACTACTTCTCAAAAACCATAAGTGATATTGATTCGAAACCTTTACCAAAATGACTGGCATGACATGCAGTTGGCCCTAACCAAAGTTTATTTTGATTGCATGACAAACATGGCCGCCAGTGGCCATCTTTTTTTACATAGAGTTACATAGGAAAAACTTGTGGTTGCTCTTGATGTCTAGTTGATCCTAGTAAAAATTCAAGACGGCCAGAAATTCAAGATGGTCGCCACGGCTAAAAATAGATTTTAAAAATGTGATTTTGTGTCGACTACTTCTCAAAAACCATAAGTGATATTGATTTGGAACTTTTACCAAAATGACTGGCATGACAAGTAGTTGGTCCTAACCAAAGTTCATTTTGATTGGATGTCAAACATGGCCTCCCGCTGCCATCTTTGTTTACATCGAGTTATATAGGAAAAGATTGTGGCGACTATTTCTCTGAAACTACTGGACGTATTTTCATGAAACTTTACAGAAATGTTGCTCTTGATGTCTAGTTGATCCTAGCAAAATTCCAGATTAGCCGTAAATTCAAGATAGCTGCCACGGCTAAAAATATTTTTTTAAAATACAAGTTTGTAGTGACTACTTCTTGAAAACTGCAAGTGATATTGATATGGGACTTTTTCTAAAATTATCAGCATGACATGATGTTGATCCTTGTCAAAAATTATTTTGATTCGAGGGCTGGCGTGGCACAGTCGGTAGCGCGGCAGATTTGTAACCAGAGGCCCCAGGTTCAATCCTCCATGGTTCCGTTGGTGTGTTCTTGGGCAAGACACTTTCCCTTAGCCTCGTCCGCCGGATAGGGACGTAAACCGGGCGGTCCCGTGTATCGGTCTATCATCCGAGCACATTAAAGAACCATAGGAATCTATTCGATAATAAGAGTAAGGCAGGTTCCCGGATTCCTATGTATCCTTCCCCTCTCTATGGGGTGGCTCTAAATAACCTATACTGTGTTGATGAGCCATTAAACAATATTCAGTTTAATTCAATATTAAACATGGCCGCCAGTCGCCATCTTTGTTTACATAGAGTTATATAATAAAAAATATTGTAGCGACTACTCCTCTGATACTACTTGAAGGATTTTCATGAAACGTCACAGGGATGTTGCTCCTGATGTCTAAATGATCCTAGCAAAATTTCAGTCGGGCCGGAAATTCAAGATGGCCGCCATGGCTAAAAATTGATTTAAAAAATAAATTGTAGTGACTACTACCTGAAAACTATAAGTGATATTGATATGGGACATTTTCTAAAACGATCAGCATGACATGAGGTTGGCCATTTTTGAAAATCATTTTGATTCAACGTTAAACATGGCTGCCAGCGGCCATCTTTGTTTACATAGAGTTACATAGTAAAAGCTTGTAGCGACTACTCCTATAAAACTACTGCACAGATTTTCATGAAACTTCACATGAATGTTTCTCTTGATATCTAATTGATCCTAGCAAAATTTCAGGTCAGCTGGATATTCAATATGGCCACCACGGCTAAAAATAGATTTTTAAAAAACAAATGTGTAGCGACTACTTCTAGAAAACTATAAGATTAGTGATACTTGATGAGACTTTTTGTAAAATGATCAGCATGACATGGTGTTGGTTTCGGTTGAAAATTATTTTGATTCAACATCAAACGTGGCTATCAAAAACGTATTAGTAGAGCTTCAAGGTCATTGACCTCTTGTTATATCTCAACATTACCATGTCCGATCTTTATCAAACTTAAACAGCACTTTCCTCTCATCAAGCACTGACCATACCCTAAAAACTATGTCACTATAACCTACTTTCTCCAAAATATGCCTTACGTTAACCTTTATATATCACCTGAGCCGAAGGCTCACCTATTGGGATTACTCTTTGTCCGTCGTCGTTAACTTTTACCTTGTTAAGACGATAGGGCCTTCATTTTTCATCCGATCTTTACCAAACTTTAAAAGATTGTTAATATCAATGACAGCTAGGACATTTTTCATCCTATCTTTACCAAACTTTAACAGATTGTTAATATCAATGACAGCTAGGACCAGGCAGATCGGACCAGTAACAGCAGTTATGGCCTTTGATTTAGTTAAAAATGCTATATTTTGCCTCGTTAAGATGATAGGGCCTTCATTTTTCATCCGGTCTTTACCAAGCTTTACTAGATTGTTAATATCAATAAAAGCTCGGACAATTTCGAAAACCAGCCAGATCGGACCAGTTACAGCGGAGTTCTGGCCCTTGAATTCGTTAAAAATGCTATATTTTGCCTCGTAAATACGATAGGGCTATAATTTTTCATCTGATCTTTACCAAACTTTACCAGATTGTTAATATCGATGAAAGCAGTATTGAATACCAGTCAGTTCGGATCGGTAACAGCAGAGTTATGGCCCTTGATTTAGTTAAAAATGCTATATTTTGTCTTGTTAACACGATAGGGCCTTCAATTTTTTTTTAATTTTTTTTTCTATTTATTTTTGTTAAATTTTTATTTTGATATTTTCATTTTTTTTTTTTTTTTTTTTTTTTTATTTTTTTTTATTTTTAATAATTTCTTTTTTTTTTATATTCATTTTTAATTACTTCCTTTTTTTCATCTTTTCATTTTTTTTTTTAACGAAATTTGACGAAGTAAGCAGGAAGCATTGATATGATTTCTATTTGTGCCTATTTCGGTTTTTTCCGGTTTGTTGATTTTTGATGGAGTTACAGCCCCTTGACATTTTTACTTTAGATTTCTTGCTGGCGGTACTCCTCAAAAACGCCTTATTGGATTTTGACGAAACATGGCAGGAAGCATCGGTAATATGTCCAGTTGTGCATATCGCGCTTTTATTCCAATTCGCTGATTTTTAACGGAGTTATGTCCCTTTGACATTTTTACTTTAAATTTCTTGTCAGCGCTACTCCTAAACGGCTTGTTGGATTTCTATGAAATTTGGCAGGAAGCCTCAGTATGATGTCTAGTTGTGCAAATCGCGGTATATCAATGAAATCTTGGACAGGTTTGAAAACCAGCTAGATCTTGTTAGTAATGACAGAGTTATTGCCCTTGACTTGTTGAAAAATGCTATATTGTATTTTCCTTTGTTAAATCTGTAGCTACTTCATTTCTTATCTGATCTTTACCAGATTTGTTAAGAATGTTAATATAAACCTCCCACCCATTTTGATGAAATCTCATTCATAGAAGAAAGTGGTACAAATTGAACAATACCCATGCCAGACTAGACACAGCAGACTTATTGCATGATTACAAGGTGAGCGATCTAGGGCCATCCTGGTGCATGATTACAAGGTGAGCGATCTAGGGCCATCCTGGCCCTGTTGTCTAATTACTACTTCATTTCTTCATCTTTCATCAGTTTTTGCGCACAAAATGACTTATTTATGTGTCGACGTGCCGTAAAACACTATTCATTCATTCTACCAAGTTTGTTCAAATGGTGACCTTGGGTTCAAATTTGGCCCTGTCCCGGGCGTCAGTTTTACATAGATTTATACAGTAAAATATTTTTACGAGAACCAGTGGTTTAATATTTTGCGTTTACTATGAGCTTATGGTCCTTTACCAAGTTTATTCAAATGGCGACCCTGGGGTCACATTTGGCCCTGCCCCAGGGGTCACATGTTTTACATAGACTTGTATAGGGAACTTAAAAAATCTTGTTCTCTGAAACCACAAGGTACACAGCTCTCATGTATTACATGTAGCCCTGGGGTCACATTTGGGCCTGCCCCAGGGATACACTCTAGCACCTTAATTTTGTATTTGATCTTTACCAAACTTTGTCGGTGTCTTTATATCAATGTTAACACTGTTAACAGAGGCCACATTTTTGAACAATCTTAACCAAACTTGCACAGATTGTATATGACCATGAGATTTCGAAGAAGTTTGATAATGGGCCAGTACTCAGGTGATCGATATAGGGCCATCTTGGCCCTCTTGTTTTTGTATCTTGGCATTGCAATGTGCAATTATTATAAAACTTGGACAGTATGTTGCTGACATGTACCAAACACCATGCGCCGAAAATGAAAACTAGGTTTTCAACATTAAACCATCCTTCCACTCCCAATTTTTTTTCCTAGAAAAGCTCTATTAAATAGTTTCACCAAACCCACAGGCACTCATCTTTCACATTTTGAAAAACTCGGCTTTAACATCACCAGGCATTTCTCTTGTTTAGAATTAAATTGAATATTATAGTCGCACCAACAGCTAAAGTCAAATGGCAAATTTCCAGCTTCCATTGTTGGCGGAAGACCCAGGTGCCCTTTTGGACAATTTTCGTGCATGGTCGGACACCTGGGTAGAACCTCTGATGTTCCGCAAGCCAGCTGGATAGCTTCCTTACATAAAGATTCCTGGTTCCATGAGAGCTCGAACCTACAGCAGTGAGGAGCAAGTGATTTCAACTGAGAGACTCCAATCCTCTTGTTTTGAGCATGGATACTTTGTTTTTCACTTGGAATTCCATCAACTGTGTATGACCATTAGAGAGATACAGGTCATCTTGGGCTTCTTGTTTTATTGTAGCTTCTGACTTAAATAAGGAACTATGAATAACCAACTCAAGAATCACTTGATCCCTATTTGCATCTATTAAAGTAATTTATGTGTTTGATAAACACATATGCGTTATAAATACCAGCACAATGGCATACACTGAAAATGGCTTGGCCTAACTAGCCTGGCCTCATTGGCATCCCAAAAACTTTTGCGTGATCCTCCAAAACTATTTAACCCACGGTCACAGGAATGTTAACCAGCAAGTGACGATGCGCACCTGAGTGTTCATTTTTATATTGGACCAAGAACAACAGAGTTAAGGCCCTTGACTTAGTCAAAATAGGGGCTGAAAAACTTGTGTCGGGTGATCCCCATAACTATTTAACCCACGGTCGCCAAACTTTACAGAAATGTTGACCAGCAAGTGAATATGCGCACTTAACTTAAACGTGTTTATTAGTGTTTATGTTCATTATCAAAATGCTATGGCATAGTGACCCAAGTGGGGCATCTGTGTCCTGTGGACACATTCTAGTTTTTAGCTCTACTGATCAGAGATCAGCAGAGCTTATGCCGTGGTGCGGCGTCCGTCGTCCGTCCGTCCGTCTGTCCGTCTGGCCGTCTGTCCGTCTGTCGGTAAACTTTTATTTGTAGCGACTTCACAGCTGAAACTACTATATGGATATTCATGAAACTTTACAGAAATGTTGCCCATAAAGTCTAGTTGATCCTAGCAAAAATTCATGTTGATGTGAAATCCAAGATGGCCGCCAAAGCTAAAAATAGAGTTTTAAAATACAAGTTTGTAGCGACTTCTTCTTGAAAACTATAAGTGATATTGATATGGGACTTTTTCTAAAATGATCAGCATGACATGATGTTGATCCTAGTCAAAAATCGTTTTGATTCAACGTTAAACATGGCTACCAGCGGACATCTTTGTTTACATAGAGTTATATAGTAAAAACTTGTAGCGACTACTTCTCTGAAACTACTTGGCGGATTGTCATGAAACTTTACAGGAATGTTGCTCTTGATGTCTTATTGATCCTAGAAAAAGTTCATGTCGGCCGGAAATTCAAGATGGCCGTCACAGCTAAAAATAGATTTTTAAAAAATAAGTTTGTAGCGACTACTTCTTGAAAACTATAAGTGATATTGATATGGGACTTCTTCTAAAATGATCAGCATTACATGATGTTGATCCTAGTCAAAAATCGTTTTGATTCAACGTTAAACATGGCTGCCAGCGGCCATCTTTGTTTACATAGAGTTATATAGTAAAAACTTGTAGCGACTACTCCTCTGAAACTACTTGGCGGATTGTCATAAAAACTTTACAGGAATGTTGCTCTTGATGTCTAATTGATCCTATCAAAATTTCAGGTCGGCCAGAAATTCAAGATGGCCATCATAGCTAAAAATAGATTTTTAAAAAATAAGTTTGTAGCGACTACTTCTTGAAAACTATAAGTGATATTGATATGGGACTTTTTCTAAAATGATCAGCATGACATGATGTAGATCCTTGTGGAAAATTATTTTGATTCGACGTTAAACATGGCTGCCAGTGGCCAGCTTTGGTTACATAGAGTTATATAGTAAAAAATTGTAGCGACTACTCCTCTGAAACTACTTGACGGATGTTCATGAAACTTCACAGGAATGTTGCTCTTGATGTCTAGTTGATCCTAGAAAAATTTCAGGTCGGCCGGAAATTCAAGATGGCCGCCACAGCTAAAAATAGATTTAAAATAAATAAGTTTGTAGCGACTACTTCTTCAAAACAATAAGAGATATTGATATGGGACTTTTTCTAAAATGATCAGCATGACATGATGTAGATCCTTGTCGAAAATCGTTTTGATTTGACCTTAAACATGGCTGCTTTGTTTACATAGAGTTATATAATGAAAACTTGTAGCGACTACTTCTTTGAAACTACCTGACGGATTTTCATGAAACTTCACAGGAATGTTGCTCTTAATGTCTTATTGATCTTAGCAAAATTTCAGGTCGGCCGGAAATTCAAGATGGCCGCCACGGTTAAAAATAGATTTTCAAAAAACAAGTCTGTAGCGACTACTTCCTAAAATCAAAATCAATCAGTAGAGCTTCAAGGTCATTGACCTCTTGTTTTTACTTATGTTATTTCCCCTTCTCAACATTATTAGCTCGACTGATCAGAGATCAGCAAAGCTTATGCCGTGGTGCGGCGTCCGTCGTCCGTCCGTCCGTCCGTCCGTCTGTCCGTAAACTTTTATTTGTAGCGACAACTCCTCTGAAACTACTGGATGGATATTCATGAAACTTTACAGAAATGTTGCCCATAAAGTCTAGTTGATCCTAGCAAAAATTCATGTTGATGTGAAATCCAAGATGGCTGCCAAAGCTAAAAATAGAGTTTTAAAATACAAGTTTGTAGCGAATACTTCTTGAAAACTATAAGTGATATTGATATGGGACTTTTTCTAAAATGATCAGCATGACATGATGTTGATCCTTATGGAAAATCATTTTGATTCGACGTTAAACATGGCTGCCAGTGGCCATCTTTGGTCACATAGAGTTATATTGTAAAAACTTGTAGCGACTACTCCTCTGAAACTACTTGACGGATGTTCATAAAACTTCACAGGAATGTTGCTCGTGATGTCTAGTTGATTCTAAAAAAAATTCAGGTCGGCCGAAAATTCAAGATGGCCACCACGGTTAAAAATAGATTTTCAAAAAACAAGTCTGTAGCGACTACTTCCTGAAATCAAAATCAATCAGTAGAGCTTCAAGGTCATTGACCTCTTGTTATGTTTGGGATACATTTATAGAAGACAGTTTATCTAAAATGCACCTCTTTTGCATATTTGCACACCCAAATCCATCTTCAATTTCTGCCTATTAAAACTGTTTCCCTTTATCTCGAAATCGCATTATTTTTTCCTTTAACTCCAACATCTGGCTTTTTTTACCCCTATTGAAGGGCCTGGGTCTCTTCCCCTATTTCCGAAAAAATCCCTGTCAGAATTGAAATACCAACTTCGCAATGGGTGTCATTCATAAAGGTTTGAATCTTAAATAACTTAAATAACAGGCTGTTACTTGGTTGCATTAAATTCGCATTCATTATGACATGATAAAGGGAAAATCTTGATTTTTGTAAAACTCATGGTGTCCAGTTTTCCTACATAATTTGCATTTGTTTAATCATTAATATTAATTATAAGAATAGTATAATATGCAATACATATGTGATATTAAAAGGACTGGAGGCAGTTTGGAAGAAGAATGTGTAATAAAGCAGAATTCTAAGAATTTTGTTATTACAGAATCAGTATTGAAATTAAAATTTAGTTAAATTAGAGTTTTACATTATATCTTTATTTTGATCATTCATTTGGACATTATTTAGTTCAATATTGATGAGAAGCAACAATTAACCCTTAACCAACTACATATATATATAATGGACGTGTTCTTTCTTTGAATAAAGACCATTCCATTTATGTGACAAAGGGGTGTTTTAGGGAAAATGACCAATCAGCAGCCAGACATTGTAATCCCTGATCAGCCTGCGAGTTACTCGCGGATCTGGGTTTACAATGTACGCAAAGGCCATTATAGTTGTTTGCGGGTTAAGGGTTAAGAGCTAGAAAACTAGTAAATATATTTGTGTTTGTGAACATTTCTGGAAGTCTCACATGTCACCTACTGACAGTAATGGCCACAGCTAATTCCCCATAACAAAAGTGGTCCCTAAACGGCCAACACAAAAAAAAGGCTGAAATCCAATTTGGTAACATGTGTTATGGTAAAGAATTCGGGTATATGTGTTCCTGGAATAAAAAGCAGCCAGTAGTATGCAACCACAACCGATTGACTATCAGCCACAACACTGACAACAATCTGTTGAGAATAATCATCACCAATAAGAGCAGCAAAAGCATCAACCACAAGCACAACACCAACAGCAGCACAACTCCATTTTAAAGACAACACCAACATCAACAACTATCAGTCAATGATCAACAGCAACAAAAACCAGCAAGAAAATCATTTAACAACCACAACTGCCTAGGCACCAGCAACCACACACTGTATCAGATAATCAGCCAGATCAATCATTCAACCACCACAACAGCCTAGGCACCAGCAATAACACCATATGTCAGATAATCAGCCAGATCAATCATTCAACCACCACAACCGCCTAGGCACCAGCAATAACACCATATGTCAGATAATCAGCCAGATCAATCATTCAACCACCACAACCGCCTAGGCACCAGCAATAACACCATATGTCAGATAATCAGCCAGATCAATCATTCAACCACCACAACCGCCTAGGCACCAGCAGCCACACACTATGTCTGATAATCAGCCAGATCAATTGAATAATCCTTCACAGATGTCAAAAAGAGACAATTACAATGCAGAACCAGGACCCATTCAAGGAAGAACACATAGACAACACTCTTCTGCAAGAGGAAAGGGTACCATTTACTACAAGGTTAAGTTTAATAATCCTGATCTGAATTGAACACACTGCTTGGTATTTTTCGTGCAAGATCCCATCACAGCTTATTCGAGATTTTCATACCAACCGCACCATGGGTGGCAAGAAAAGCCTGACAATGGCCACTTCAAGACAAGCTGCAAAGATACTTCAGTCAGGTTAACTTTCTTCATGACCAAACACATAAGGTTTCAAAGGCTATCATCACTCAGACAGAACACATGATTAGGCACCAGGATGAGAACACATCACAGATAGGAACAGTCATCAAGGTCATCAAAAACATGCCCTACTTCCTAAACAGTAGTGAATATGGACAAAAGACATGGCAGAATAGGTACATGTATGCCTCTTAGGAAAACATCATTGGTCTATACACAGAATTGTATGAAGCCTTATGAACAATGGCTAATTGATTACAAAATTGAAAGAATAAAGAAATTACTCCAAACTGCCAACTATATTTGATGTTCATGCAGAGTAATATAAAAGAAATGAGAACCAAAGCAGATGGTCTAGAGAATTCCTGGCCAGCAATAAGGACCACAGTTCTTATTATTGGGTCTATTGACTTATGTTTCCAATGAAAGTCTGGACTTGGTCATTATGGAAGTCTGGACTTCTTCATTAATACACAAAAGAGCTCACGAATGAGAGAATTGATGTTCAGTATTAAATCGGTATTAAATCAAATCGAGCTTCAGTAATGCGAAGATTTTCAAAATTTCAAAAAACAAAACAAGCTTACGTATTAAAGTAAGTGAAGTCAGAGTATTATAATTTCAAATCGAACTTTCTTTAGATTGGGACAGTTTTGATTGTTCTATGCTGCCCTGCTTGGGTCTGATAAACTCTGAGTAGCACGGTAAGGTGGACGCACCTTGCCTTAGGTAGCTGGATTAATCAAATATGCCCCATGAAGAAAATAAATACATACTGTAAAAGACATATTGGGCTATATTATGTATAAAAAAACAACAAAAAAACAACAACATTTATCTTTACAAAAAAGTATGGCCTTATCAGCATGATCAGTGGCAATATTTTATTTGAATTTATAAACTATATTTATTTGAAAAGTGATTAGAACACATGAATAATATGATGGCTGGCCATGTGGCTTAAACTGCTGTTGAACAGTGCAGTGACATTATTTGGCTTTAGAATGAAAAGGTACAATATTGAAATCATTTTACATGAATTTCCTGGTCACATGTTTCATTTTTTAGTCGCTTGCATACACATTTGGACAGCCAGTCCCAGGATGAGCAGCCTGGATGCTCCCTTCTTCCAGAATTGCTGACAGCAGTAGAAACTAAGCAACAGCTGCAGGGATAAACTTAGCAAAAAACATTGCCAGCAGCAGCAGGGATAAACTTAGCAGAAAACATTGCCAGCAGCAGCAGGAATAAACTTAGCAGAAAACATTGCCAGCACCAGCAGGGATAAACATGCGCAGAAAACATTGCCAGCAGCAGCAGCAATTATGAAAATAAAACATCATTACATGATGAAAGACAAGCTAAAAAGACAATTTTAAGAAAAATAAGTTATTTGAAAAGAGTGAGTATAGTGTTTAAAAGCAGAGCAAATAAAAGTGCAAAATTGCTTAAAACAAGAATAAAGTCAAAATGTGGTAAATGGAGGAGTACAAAGTATTATACATACCTGACGGTGTGAGAGTGGAATAACACCATTCAATATGGTGTGGGAGTGGAATAACAACATTCAGTATGGTGTGGGAGTGGAATAACACCATTCAATATGGTGTGGGAGTGGAATAACACCATTCAGTATGGTGTGGGAGTGGAATAACACCATTCAATACGGTGTGGGAGTGGAATAACACCATTCAGTATGGTGTGGGAGTGGAATAACACCATTCAATATGGTGTTGGAGTGGAATAACACCAGTCAATACGGTGTGGGATAGGAATAACACCAACATTTTCGATAATCCACCAGTGATATTGATATGCAAATGAATGCCAAATTATTAAATCTTTTCCGTTCAGCTCGGTGTGTTACATGTCGTTGTTTTCTGTTAAGATTCAAAATACCGGATTACCGGACGGATAAATCATTAATATTCATTTGTTGATTTAAGACTATAAAATACTTTGTGATTTAATCACAATTCGATTTAATAATATGCACAAATGCTGGCAATATGAACCCCATGTGTAACAATATGCACAACTGCTGGCAATATGAACCCCATGTGTAATAATATGCACAAATGCTGGCAATACGAACCCCATGTGTAATAATATGCACAGCTGCTGGCAATATGAACCCCATGTGAGTTAATATTTATGATAAAACATCAAAAACAGGCTGAGTTGTCGAGATTACCAGAAAAATACATTTTCATCCAAAATAAACCGAAGTTAGCATGTGGCTCATTTAATGCATGCGGACATTTCATATGAAACTGAAGCACATTATGATAGTGTTCTGCTGTATTTGGATTGGCACCAACTTACTCTTCCAAATCGCCTCTAGTCCCTTTAACAATACATACGTTACATACGGGTATATTGGTACAATATTTTTGAAAGGATGAGACTTGGTGAATGGATGGTTAATTTTTTGATTGTATATGTATTTGGTTAGTTTGGCCTATTTTTTTCAAATGTAAAAGTATAATGTGTGAACCATAGTTGAAAATAAGGTAAAAGGGCAGAACTTCTAGGAGGTCGCAATGACCTAGACACTTGATGGGATTTGTGCGTCTCATTTGTCTTATGTTTTCACATAACCCTGGCATGTTTAAAAGAGGTCATACCATGATATTACAAGACAAATTTTGATGCAAGGCAACAAAGACACAGCATTCACTAAAAGAGGAAGTAAGGAGCTGCAATGCATGTGAAAAACTGACTACGTTCTTAAAACTAATCAAAAGCTTCTTTAAATAATAAGAAACAACATAATTAGGCAACATGAGTCAGGTAGTGTGGCAATAAATACGAGAAAGATGCGCATATAAGGTTTTATTTTCATTTGCAAACAAATTTTGGTGCATAATAAAACAAAAAATTGACTTAAATTTTCTTGCATAGCAGATAAGGCTATCCATGTTTTACATGGTGGATGGAACAACTTATATTTATGGGTAAAAGTAAAAGTCATGCGCCAACCAACATCCAGTATGCAGGAAAACATGCAACACATTAGTAGCTGGCGGTATCAACGCACAACTTGTCCCTGATATGCAAGAAAAAGAATCTGTCATGGGTATTCGGTTCAGATAGGGAATTCCAACCCTTGGTATAAGTGTTTCAATCGGATAAAACACATACCTCGGGTTGGAATTCCCTATCTTCACAGGATACCCATGAATGATTCTTCTAGTCTTCATTGTCTCAATAAATTGAAGATTTGCATTATTCAGACAAAGTTGAGGGATGACATATATATATACAGATATGCAAATACCGGAATCAATTTATAAAACAGTACATTTTTGAAGTATGTGTAGCAAGAATTGTGAATCACAGAACTTAGTCTAGCAGTAGAAAGTCCCACTGTAAGATATTGCTTCAAAAAAAGCGAAATGAAACTAGTATATGCATATAATGCTTGAGGACTTTAAACTTTTGCATTATAGATTGAAAGCAATGTTTATGAAATTAATTCAGAATTCAGACTAATAAATTACCAAAACTACACTATAAGTAAATAGCAAAATGAAACTCAAATATTAAATTGAACACAAGGCATGAGAACAAGAGAAAAACAATTTACACTGAATAATGTTTTTGTATTATGGCATTTTAAACTTGAATAGTGTTATTTTTGAAACAGTAATATATATATAAAAATCAGAAAATGATTGTTATTGAAAAGTTGCAGTTTTCAAACTACGGTGATGAATATGCAATTGGAATTGGTCTGATGGGGAAACATAAAGTAGCCAATTATGTATTTAGCAATCAGATATAAGGTAAAAAGTGTACCAGTGGGAAAACACACAATGTCATATGAAATAACACATCTGCATAAAAACATAATAGAATGCAAACTCTTAACAATAAAGTCATAGCAGCAGCGTCACAGCATGTTTAAACATGATGAACAGGTAATACAAAATACAACATGTAAATTGGCACTTGAAAATAACTTGCACATATGAGGAATATTAAAGAAATAAATCTACCAGTAAAACAGTTGCAAAACGATTCCTGTATCAAGTAAAGAGCAGATTAAAAAGACTACATACTTTGAAAAAAAAAATATTTAGGAAAAATTAATTTAAAGGATTATATAGCATTACAAATACAATTAATCATGATAATGTAAGATTGGGTTTGGTCACTGCAGTATGAGTAACAGAAATGTAATGGGGGGGAAATAATAAAATAAGAGGTTCTCATCTGTTTCTTATGAAGTACAAGCAGGCGCGTAGCGTGCCATACGCGTTTACTCATTTGAGTAAACTTTACAAACGAAGGCTCAAAAAATAAAAAACTCGAAAAACTCGAAAAACGCAATAAAAAGATGAGCCTAAGGGGTGGTACATGCTGAACCTAAAATGCACCAGAAGTCATGTACAAGCGTTTATTTTTTAAAAATTTCACCTGGGACCCCCACCAGCACCTACCCCCGTGAGTAATTCAGATTTTGCTACGCCCCTGACAAGCTAGGGTGATGTGTGTGTGTTTTTGTTTTTTTTAAAATAGTCCATATGTAGATTAGGTGAACTCGCAAAAGTTGGCTAAAGTTTAAAAAAAAAGGTGAGAGGGATTTAGTATGGGTATTTGTTACCAGCAAGTTTGACTTGAAATGTATCTCTGTTTTAGCATAATAAACAAAGCATAATCAATCATCAATGACTCTAACATAACTGAGAATACTTTGTTTAAAAACTATAAAATATGGAGCATGTAAAAAAAAAACATAGTTCAGTTGCAAACACTTCACAAACATAATTTTAAACCCGAAAAAAATATATCAAAATTACGGCTTTTATAGACAAAATTGGACTAAAAATGCTCAAAACTATGTAATACACTACGAAAAACTTATTTCTGAGATTATTTTACCAATATTTGTAAAGTCACAGGAAAGTTTGTTTACTAAATTCTTTGTTTACTAAACAGGTCAAGGGTACAGATGTTTTCATTGATAGTTCCTCACAATGTGTAAAACCTAATTAATATTTTCCTTATACATACAACAACAAAATAGAATAGAAATGGGCATTTTGTTCCCTACTTATAAAGCCCATGTCCATCAAAAAAGGAGGGATTACTTTTTATTATGGGAACTACATTCGACTACACCTGAAGTTTACATGCAATTGGTTGAGCAATTAAGTTTTGGCACACTTAATTTGATTGAGATGTTGTGAATGAATAGTTTACTGAAGTCTGATTGGACGATACGAAAGAGTTAATAAACAGAACATCAAGTTGCTCAATGGAAAAATGCCAGTCGAATAGGCATAATGCTTGTTTATTATTTTTAGTTCGCAGGAATGGCTATTATCCCCTATTTTTCTCGGGAAGGTATGGCTTTTTCCCCCTACCCTATTTTTCTTTGGAGACATTTAAATATATAATTCTTTTAAATAAGTTTCCTTCCTTATTATAAATGTCTATACTAAAATACATCTCTCATAAAATGTGTTGCAGTACAACAATTGTTTATTTATGTAAAAAAAATCTGTATTGCATTTTAATATGTTTCTGAGGTTTCCATATTAAAGGAAGTTTCTCCCATATCTCACATGAGAAATTTGCACCATATTCCTACTTAAGACGCCACCTTCTGGCATGGCAAATGATTGAAAATTAAAACCATTGTAACCAGCATCATGGTGATTTGCTTTTTAGCTCACCTAAGCCGAAGGCTCACAGGTGAGCTATTGGGATCACTCTTCATCCGTCCGTCGTCGTCGTTAACTGCTACCTCGTTAAGACGATAGGACCTTCATTTTTCATCTGATCTTTGCCAAACTTTAACAGGTTGTTAATATCAATAAAAGCTCGGACAGATTGAAAACCAGTCAAATCGGACCAGTAACAGCCAAGTTATGGCCCTTGATTTAGTTAAAAATGCTATATTTTGCCACGTTAAGATGATAGGGCCTTCATTTTTCATCCGATCTTTACCAAACTTGACCAGATTATTAATCGATGAAAGCTCGGACAGTCTGAAAACCAGCCAGATCAGACCAGTAACAGCAGAGTTATGGCCTTGAATTATTCAAAATAGTTTATTTTGCCTCGTTAAGACAATAGGGCCTTAATTTTACATCCAATGAATCTTTACCAAACTTTAACGGATTGCTAATGTCAATGAAAGCTAGAACAAGTTCGAAAAACAGCCAGATCGGACCAGTAACAGCGGTGTTATGGCCCTTGATTTAATTAAAATGCTATATTTTGCCTCATTAAGACGAGTATATAGGGTCTTCATTGTTAATATCAATGAAAGCTCAAACAATTTCGAAAACCAGCCAGTTTGGACTAGTAACAGCGGAGATATGGCCCTTGATTTAGTTACCTTCATTTTTTATTTTTTTTATTTTTTCCATTTATTAGCTCTACTGGCCAAGGGCCAGCAGAGCTTATGGAATGGTGTGTTGTCCGTCTTCCGTCGTCCGTCGTCCGTCCGTTAACTTTTCTTCAAACGACTTTTCCTCATAAACCGCTTGGCTAATTTTGACCAAACTTCACATGGATGATCCTTAGATGAATGCTTTTTATATTTGTTATAATTAGGTCAGCGCTACATCCAAGATGGCTGCCATTACCATATATGGTCGAAACCTTAAAAAATCTTTTTCTCCAGAACCTCTGGACAGATTTCAACACTTTTTCTTTTAAAATGATCGCCAACGCCTAGACTATCAAGTTTGTTCAAATAAAGTCCCCGGGGTCAAAAATGGCTGTGTTCCGGGGGTCCAAAGTTTGTATATTGAGGTTTTGCATGTTTTTCATATAGACATATAGGAAAAAACTTTAAAAAATCTTCTTCTCTGAAACCACAAGGCACAGAGCTCTCATGTATTACATGTAGCATCAGCTTATGGTCCTCTGCTAAGTTTGTTCAAATGGTGACCCTGGGGTCAAATTTGTCCCCGCCCCGGGGGTCACAATTTTACATAGACTTATATAGGATTTTTAAAAAAAAAAATCTTCTTCTCGGAAACTACAACAGCCGGAGGTTTGATATTTTGCATTTACTATAAGCTTATGGTCCTTTACCAAGTTTGTTCAAATGGTGACCTGTTCAAATGGTGACCCTCGGGTCACATTTGGCCCCGCCCCAAGGGTCACATGTTTTACATAGACATGTATAGGGAAAAACTTAAAAAATCTTCTTCTCTGAAACTGCAAGAGCCAGAGGTTTAATATTTTGCATTTGCTATAAGCTTGTAGTCCTCTACCAAGTTTGTTCAAATGGTGACCCAGGGGTCACATTTGACCCCACCCCGGGGGTCACAGTTTTACATAGGCTTGTATAGGGAAAAACTGAAAAAAATCTTCTTCTCTGGAACCACATGCCACAGAGCTCTCATGTATTACATGTAGCTTCAGCTTATGGTCCTCTACTTAGTTTGTTCAAATGGTGACCCTGGGGTCAAATTTGTCCCCGCCCCAAGGGTCACAGTTTTACATAGACTCATATAGGATTTTTTTTTAAAAATCTTCTTCTCGCAAACTACAACAGCCAGAGGTTTGATATGTTACATTTATTATAAACTTATGGTTCTTTACCAAGTTTGTTCAAATGGTGACCCTGGGGTCACATTTGGCCCCGCCCCAAGGGTCACATGTTTTACATAGACATGTATAGGAAAAACTTAAAAAATCTTCTTCTCTGAAACTGCAAGAGCCAGAGGTTTAATATTTTGCTGTTGCTATAAGCTTATGGTCCTTTACCAATTTTGTTCAAATGGGGACCCTGGGGTCCCATCTGGCCCCGCCCCGGGGGTCACAGTTTTACATAAATGCTTGTATAGGGAAAAACTGAAAAAAATCTTCTTCTCTGGAACTGCAAGAGCCAGAGGTTTAATATTTTGCATTTGCTATAAGCTTATGGTCCTTTACCAAGTTTGTTCAAATGGTGACCCTGGGGTCACATTTGGCACCGCCCCAAGGGTCACATGTTTTACATAGACATGTATAGGGAAAAACTTAAAAAATATTTTTCTTTGAAACTGCAAGACCCAGAGGTTTAATATTTTGCATTTGCTATAAGCTTGTGGTCCTTTACCAAGTTTGTTCAAATATTTGACCCCGCCCCAAGGGTCACATGTTTTACATAGACATGTTTTGGGAATTATTTTTTTTTTAATATTTTTTTTTAATTTTTAGTGTTTTTGTTGGTTTTTAATTTCTTTTTTTTTTATTTTTTTTTTTTTTTTTTTTTTTTTTTTTTTTTTTTTATTTTTTTTTTTATTTTTCTTTTTTTTTTTTAATTATTTTTTTTAATAATTTTTTTGTTTTTGTTTTTTTCTGATTTTTTTTTTTTTTAATTATTTTTAAATTTTTCTTTTTTTTTTTAAATACTTTTTGATATTTTTAAGCTCTATGTTCGACCAGTCGGACCAGTAACAGAGGAGTTCTTTATTTAGTTAAACATGCTATATTTTTCCTCGTTAATACGGTAGGGCCTTCATTTTTCATCTGATCTTTACCAAACTTGACCAGATTCTTTAGTTATGGCCCTTGATTTAGTTAAAAAGCTGTTTTTTGCCCGAAACTTTCAAAAAAACGTAAATGGCAGTCACTCACTTCATTGATGTTATAAGAGCCATGTTAGCCAGTAGAGCGTCCACAGGCCCTCTTGGGCCTCTTGTTTAAATTGTTTTTATATTTTTATTAGTTTTTTTTTTCTTCTTTTTTTTTCTTTTTTTTCTTGTTTTTTTTTAATTACTTCCTTTTTTATTTTATTTTGAAAAAAATTAGTAGAAAGCATTTCTGGTTTGTTGATTTTTGATGGAGTTACGGCCTTTTGACATTTTTACTTTAGATTTCTTTTCGGCGCTACTCGTCCTAAACGCCTTGTTGGATTTCGACGAAACTTGACAGGAAGCATCGGTAAGATATCCAGTTGTGCATATCGCGCTTTTGTTCCAGTTCGCCAATTTTTGACACGGGGTTATGGCCCTTTGACATTTTTACTTTAAATTTCTTGTCGGCGCTATTTCTAAATGGCTTGTTGGATTTCTATGAAATTTGGCTGGAAGCCTCAGTATGATGTCTAGTTGTGCATTAAATCACGGTATATCAATGAAATCTTGGACAGGTTCGAAAACCAGCTAGATCTTATTAGTAACGACAGAGTTATGGCCCTTGATTTGTTGAAAAATGCTATATTGTATTTTCCTTTGTTAAATCTGTAGCTACTTCATTTTTTATCTGATCTTTACCAAATATGTTTAGAATGTTAATATAAACTCCCCACCCAAGGCCAGGCGAGCTTATGGGATCACTTTTCGTCCGTCGTCCGTCCGTCCGTCCGTCCGAGCAAACAAAATGGTAGTTAGGTGTCTAGCCACTTAGTGCTTTGGACTCTGTGTCATTAGGGTTAGGAAGTAATTAGTCACATAAAACATGTCCAATTTTGGATTTACGTGGCTAATTTGGGTTTATGTGAAACTGCTTGAAGGATTTTGATGAAACTTCATACAATATTACTTGTTTTTCATGGCCACCAGTCATCCAAGATGGCCGTCATGGCTATAACTAGGTCAAATTCAAGAAACATCTCCTCCGAAACCACTTATTCCATTATTGTGAAATACCATAAACAAGTTCCTTGGGTTGGCCTCTATGTTAAAGTTTGTGATTTTTGTTATTGTCGTATAAATAATCAAAATGGCCACCACGGCGACTCGAAGTTTACATAGAGTTATATAGGAAAAGGCTAAAAATGACATCTTCTTTGAAACCGCTTGAAGGATTATAACAAAATAAAACATTAATTTAATAACATCTAATCTTTTTTAGTCTTTTATTACAATAATTTACATATTCTAGTTGTGATCATTTATAACAAAACTCATTAACAATACTATTTATAATTAAATAGATAACTTGGACTTGTAATGATCAGTAATGTTGTTTATAATATTCAAGAAACACGGAGTAATGGCATGTAATTGTTCATAAATTATGCACCAGAGTTGTAAAATAAAATAATATTTTGTTGGGCCCCTAACTTTTGGGCTGGGCCCCTGAAAATTCTAAGTCAGGGACCCAGCTGGCTCCTACCTAAATAGAGTTAGTCTGTGCCCCTGTTTGGGTTAGTCCCCCTCAGATTTGTGTTTTTGGGGCCTCCAGCCACCATGGCTAAACTTTGGTCAAATTTAAGGACATTTATCAAACGACATATTACCACATATTCCATTCTAGTTAAATATTATATACATGTTCCTGTTGTTGGCCTCTATCAAGTGCGTGTTTTCCGTTGTCATCAAGTATTCAAAATGGCCACCACGATAACCCAAAGTTTATATAGAGTTATATAGGAAACATGTTTCTTGGATTGGCCTCCATCATGTTTATGTTTTTGAATCACATCATACGAGTAGAGCGTCAACAGGCCCACTTGGGCCTTTTGTTATGAAATATCATTCATAGAAGAAAGTGGGACAAATTAAACAATACCCATGCCAGACTAGACACAGCAGACTTATTGCATGATTACAAGGTGAGCGATCTAGGGCCAGTTTATTTTTGAAGAAGCCTGGAGAGTCTTAAAAACTGAAAAATTGTTAAAAGGCGCATAATTAACGTTTTCATATTGCTTTCAAGAAATCAGTTGAAATAGTTGGAAAACAAATAAGTCAACTTTAGTGTCATATTTAATTGATTTATGAAGACAGTGGTCATTTACAACATGCTTCACTGTGTGAGGTCCCTCTGGTGAGACATTAATGGTGTGCCTGTAAAAGGCACCATTGTCGTAATGATACCTTAACTTGAAACGAATGGTCAGTGTTCAGTTTGGACATACAGTTAAACCGAGTCATACTACCACCTGTTTTAAGCGCCCACCAGCCATAAGCGATCACTTTGAGTTCTCCCCGACAAAATTTGCTATTAATTTATACTGTAATAAGCGACCACCTGCCTAACCAACAACCACTTCAATTCATACCAAAAGACCGTTTTTATGATCAAAATGCGACCGCCATTTTTTTCTCCTCAGAAAAACAAAATCCGGAAAACAGTTTAACTCTTGGGGAATCACACAGAAACTAGATCAAACATAAATTCAATACTAACCTAATAAGTCTATTTTAATCATCCCACTGAGGGTGATATTGAGTATAAATGCGAATTAATAAGCTTAGATACCAAATATCTCCTTTGATTGATTATTGGGGCTGATGATTGGAACTGTTGAATTAATCATAAATATTCGTAAGTTTATTTTAATACGAAGCTGTGATTGATAAACTTAGATATTAAAATTGAACAGGAAAAGCAACATTCAAGGACAGCAGGCAACTACAAACACACACAGAAACAACAAAATTAAAGATGAATAAAAGGCCAAATAAAACATCACAAACACAAAAGGGTTGACAATAGGGCCACCACCTTGGAATGGTCAGTTTCCAAAAAAGGCCGCAAATTGAAATACCTGAGTGCATATATTTGTACAAAGTTCGCATTGATAACGTCATTTGAATAGAAGTTGTGTAATTTAATGAAATACCATTGCGTATATTTTGACAACGATGCGCACGACATTCTCAAATTTGAAAAAAAGGTTCAATTGAATAGAACCTCTCTTCAATTGAATAAAACCTCTTTTCATTTGAAACAGACATATGTTCAATTGAATTAGACCGAAGTGCCGAACTTACGATTCCCGTTTTCCTCAGGTTAGTTATGATACGTAGATGTTATCGAGTGTTTGTTGATATGTATTTCAACAATAATTATAATAATATGATAGTAAAACATAAATAGGCATCTCTCAAAACGAAGAAAATGTCCACCTTGAGTTTGTTCTTTATTTATTTATCATAGCATGCCTGCAGTATTACGGTTGCACGCCTGTATTGCTGTGCATGTTTTGCGATAATTCTTCTATTTACCATATTGAATTTCATGTATAGAAATTCGCATATGCATGTCGGATATATATCTATGGGGCCATCAATAAAAAATTGTTTTGCTGTGCTCCTACCCAGAATTTTGAGGGTGGGTAGGTAGGTAGGGATTTTATTTTATTTTTTTTTAATCAAAAGCTTATCCAATCTACAACACTATAAAGGCCCTAGTACGATGTTAGGGCATATGTTATTAAAACTAAACACAAGGACTTGCACATAATTATTTTATTCATGTGTATTTAAGATCTATAGGAAAAAGTTTTATTTTTAGATATTTTTTTTATATATATTATGCCATTTTTGTACTAAGGCAACTTTTTGATAACCTTTGCAATCCAGATTAGATGCTTAGCAACTCTGGCTAATAAAATTATCATTTGAATAAAAAATAAAATAAATAAATCTTTTAATTTTTTTTTTTTATTTAAAAATATTTTTTCGGCCCGAGGTCATTAAAATTGTTTGGGTCGCGGCCTAATCGGGTGAGTCGGTCGGAGCACGGCAAACAAACATATTTTTATTGATGGCCTGTCTGGGAAATTCACAAGATAAATGTAAAGGTCTGCATATTGAAAAAAGATGCATCTAGTACATGTGTTATGCTATTTTTTCTCCACACAAATTGCATACGGCAGAAAGGATTTCTCAAACATGCTTAGATGGTCGATGCCCAAATTCTGGGAAAAGTCGCTTTGGTCATTTGGCTAGCACATGACATTCTTCGATTTTTGAAAAAAGGTTTCAATACAAAAGAAATTGTTCACAATGTTGAACACCTACCTCAATTCTGGCAATTTAATCTCCCTTTTAAAACTCTTACAAGTGTTTGACAATTATTTTTTCAGGAGAGTATGCTCCCGGACACCCATAAATGGATTACCTTGTTTTCTACTCAGCATTTCACCCCACTATTTTCACCTAGATACATACATTTGTCCTGGTGCTAGTCTTAGTAAATACTGCACACACGTATATGTATTAATTTGCAAAATCAGACCATGTATGAATCCTTACTGTAGAAATATCTCCCCATCAAGATTTTAACTTCTGTTCGGTAAATCCCGGCACAGGTTGTACTCTTTCAAATGGAATGTCCACCAAGGCCCTTGGACTGTCAAGGTCGTGGACATTAATAGCAACGTATTCCTTCACATTTCTATTAAGTTCATTGTTATTTGTTTGGTCCATCTTTCTAAAAAAAAAAATTAATTGCATTGGTTTAAATTGTAACAGTTGAAAGTTCCCAAACTACAATGTTAATATAATATAATGCCACATTATACTTAAGTTACTTTCTAAAACATAAATATTCTACATTCTTGTGAAATTTATAAAAGATTTACATTGAAATTTCCATAAATACCTTTTATTTTTCAGCATTCCCTATTTTCGCCTAGCTACATTCTGAAATGTGTCGTGGTGCTGGTCTTAGTAAATACTGCACACAAATATGAATTAATTTTCAAAAAAGACCATGTGTCCTCCTTACTGTCAGGTAAATTGTATTCCAGCGTTTCTTTAAACTTTCCACTGAAAATCCAGCCACAGGCTGAATGTAATTGAACGCAATTTCCACCATATTGCATTGCCCTTCAGGTCTCACAACACACTTCAATTTTACTGTGTTGGCCATAGGCAGTAAAGTCCAATTTTCCATTCTGAATCAAGCATTTACTGTCTAAAAGTATTTTTATGGGAAAATACAGTTACTGCTGCTCATAAAAATCCACAAAATCTGGTACATAGCCCACTTTTTTTTTTTTTAATGTGAGTGGTGGCAGTCCAGGTACTCTTTTCGGATTTCACTAAACAGTTTGCATCCAAATTCATGCGCATTTTGAGCACCCACAATGTGTCACATTTTGCTGTCAGTGTCGTCTAATCGCTGTTCATCCAATCTCACACTATTGTTTTCTCACCTGCAACAAGAAAAGAAAATATCCATGGGCAATTATTAAAATATCTCAAACCGAAGAATACACCCCTACTTTTTATGGTGTAAGAATCATCCTACAGTCACATGCAAGGGAGCTAAGTGTGTAGTGAGATCTTCAAGTTCATGAACGTTTAAATACCGCTATGTACTCTTTCACATGCGATATTAACCAGCCTATGTGCTGTTTTGTCCATCTTTCTAAAAAACATTAACATTAATTGCAACAGTTGAACGTTCCCAAACTACAGTGTTAATAGGAGGGCTGTTCAAATAATGCATGTATTATTTCGATATCGCACTCATTTATTGACCTAAACTTTTAAGATTCATGTATGTTGTAATGCAACTCATAAGAAATCAAATGAATTGAACAAAAAAATTGATACTTTGTCTAGTTATGTTGTAATGAATGATATAATAGGACGAGAAACCCATCTCCGGAAAATCCAAAATGCGACGTCTATTTCATATCTGCGTTTCGGATACCTTTATCCAGATTAGTTTTCCCGAACCTCTGGTTGGATTTCAGTGAAACTTGGTAGGAATGATCAGTACCAAGCCTAGTTGTACATATTGTTGTTGTGTTACAGTTGAATGATATTTGGTGCTTTTGTGGCTCTTTAAATCGTTTTAATACACAAACTTTGTCCGGACTAGTTCTTGTCAACCACCATTTGGCTTTCAACCAAACTTGGTTGTTTATGTCATTGTCTTGTTCCGGTTGAATGATTTTTGGTGGAGTTATGGCCCTTTAAAAGTTTTAATACATAAACTTTGTCCCGATTACTTCTGATCCCCTGCCTGGATTTCCATGTAACTTGGTAGGGATGACCATTACCAAACCTAGTTGCACATGTCTTCGTCATGTTCCAGTTAAATGATTTTTGGCGGTTTGATGGCCCTTTCTCCCATACGGGAGACATCTGTTTTTACAAAAAACAACCCCTAGTTCTAAATTAGAGGCACAACTATTGTATAAAATGGGTTTTGACCGCCTGCATAAAGGGGCCCCTCTACAGACGGTCAAAATCTATGTTATATAATTGTTGTTCCTCGAGTCCTTAAATAAATTCTGGGCTCCCATTGGACTCAAAATGTGATGGCCCATAAAGTGTGCAATAAAGGCAGATCAAGGTTTGCGTGTAAGCTGTTGTATATATCTATATCTCTTCAAATATATTTCTTATGTCACCCAAATTTTGGTTTGGGATTTTTTATAGCATTTTTCATCTTATTCATACTTCACCCTTACTGGGGCATGGGCTCCCTCCTCCAGCCCCCCCCCCCCCCCCACCCACCACCCCTCAAAACCCATTTTCTTTTACATAGTTCTGTGTTGTTTTAGTCAGTTCTTACACATATAGCTATCTTATGTCCCCCCCACACCACCACCACCCACACGTTTTTTTGTTTTTGTACCTATCTCTGTGTTTTTTTTTTATGGTTTTCATTTTATCTTCCATTATTTGGATATTAAAGTTTAAATTTGAACACAATCATTTAGATTAAATTCAGATACGAGTTGCCTTTCGACCACAAATTTCTTTTAAAATGACGGCAATATTTCTATATGGAAATCTTAAAAAATCTTCTTGTCTTAAGCAACAAGTTTTGAATCAGATAGTTTGCATGTATGATCCTACTGATCCTATACAAAGATTGTACAAATATTGAACCTGGGGTAAAAGTATGTATGTATTGGATCAAGTTTGTTGAAATGGTGAACCAAGTTGGTCAGAATTTGCCCAATCCTATTTGTTACAAGTTTTCATTTGGATCCTAAAGAAACCCTAATAACAGTTGTGTTTAGTGTGTTTTATGGGTTCAAATTTACACAAGTGAACAATATAGGGCCATCATGGCTTGATGGCCCCATTATATGCATGTTTGAATTAAATGAATGATGTAAATAGGGTCGTCTGAACCTCCATCGTCCATTTCTAAACAATTACTCCCATGCTCGAAAATTGCAGGACGAGCAGAAATTCAGATAATTCTTTAACAATTTATCAGTTTGACCAGTCTCCACCACAAAAAAGTCGACCGTCATATATAACCTTACATGTGTTGAAAACGACGTAAAACACCATACAAACAACATGTTCAAACAAGCAAACAAACATTCTGCATGAAAACTCTGGAAGTGTAACATCTACACTTATGAACACTCATGGAACTTCATAGGTACATTGCCGTCTGTACTATTCACTCTGTAGTAAAACACTCATGGAACTTCATAAGTACATTGCCATCTGCACTATTCACTCTGTAAAACACTCATGGAACTTCATAGGTACATTACCATCTGCACTATTAACTCTGGTAGTAAAACACGTATGGCGCTTTGCCATGCATGTATAATGCGATTACATGGAGGTCATAAGAATTAATCCAGTCAGAGCTGTAGATAATTTTTGACTGCAATGAGTATTTACTCATCAGATTCTTAATGAATAAGTAACAAGTAACTTGTTCAGGGTAAATGCTTGCTTTAAATATTTCATGTTTTCAAAATGGATGTGAATTAATACATTTAAAAAATGGAAGTTCAGTAAAAAACGCAAAAAAACACTGACCTTAATATTAGACAAATGCTTCGAACAATTTTCATCATGTAAATATGGAATAAACTGTTCCACAGGAAAATACATACAAATATAATACTCATGATATTTAAAAGATGAGTTTTTGTAGTAAGTTAATGAGTAATGATATTTTAATTTTAAAAAGCTGAGGGGTTTTGTAAAAAAAGTATGAATAAAATACTCAAAAACTCATCTTATCTACAGCTCTGCCAATGTATTAGCCACCTTGCAAGACAGATGGCGAATTTTATTGAGCTGCCCGGACTAACCGATGTGTACCGGTATCACCCATTTTCCGCTCAACAGGCAACAATTCGGCATATGCCAAATGAATATAAATGACAAAGTAGAAATATCAAAATTTTTAAAGCATTTTAAAATGAATTTCGATGGAATCCCTCCCTATACACTTAAGTAAACATTAAACTGTTAGGTTTTAATCAGACTAAATATCTGTATTTATGATATATGTATGCTATATCACAGCTATTTTATATCTCCAAGCTATATCTAGCTGAGTCCTTCCGGTACAGTTCAGTGTCCAGCACTAATACTTTATTTCCGGGAATTCATTTTCACGTTATATGCACGCTCCTCATTAGTAGTTGCTATTCGTCCCGGTATACATACTTCCGGTGACGTACTTTCCACACGACGCCCACTCGCACAACCCTTTAACACATTATAGGCTATAATGGAACAGCGACCTCAGAGCGATTGAATAATAATGACAATATAACAACTCATAAAAAACCAGAGATTTACACAGCACACTAAACAATAAACTTTTATGCAATGAAGTAATGACAGTTAGAAACCTTCATAGAAAATGTACTTAAAATCTGAATCGCGTATTGCATTTAATATCTACAGAACAACTGGCATCGTCAAAAATGTAAATATATGCCTCAATAATCTTTCAGACAATAATTTGCTAATATATCCTGACGTTTGAAAACGTGCTAGAAATAAAGCCAATATCCTGCTAAACTATCTGTTTTTTACCGGCAGATATTTATTTACTTCAATAACAACAAATCTAAATATGACAATAGTTTTGATGGAATAAAAGCCAAAACATTTTATTCTTTATCAATAGAATAAATCTTGTAAAAAATCATTCATTATATGCATCGATTAAAAGTGATGCGCTTGGCAAAAATCTATCGAAATTCCTATTCAAAATCAAAATGAGGCCCCGACAAACACAGTTAAAACTCCGTACATATGCACTAATTTTGTGACATGGTGATTATATGAAGGCCACAAGAATTAATCCAGTGTAATTTAAGCCACCTTGTAAGACAGTTATAATAATGGTGATTATATGAAGGCCACAATAATTAATCCAGTGTAAGCCACCTTGTAAGACAAGTTATAATAGGGTGATTATATGAAGGCCGCGAGAATTAATCCAATGTAAGCCACCTTGTAAGGTTTAATTATTGTTGCCTCATATTATAACTTTGTAAAGTTGTAATATGAGGCCATAAGAATTAAACCTATGTAAGCCACCTTGTAAGACAAAGTTATAATATGGTGATTATATGAAGGTCACAAGGATTAATCCAGTGTTTTTTTCCTTATATAAGTGGTACCAAAAAACAGTACCATTCCCAATCGCAAAAAAGTTGCACAAATCAAAATTGTATGTTTTTTTCCCCAATTGGAGTGAACAAAATCCCAATTATTTTTTTTTATTTATTTTTTTTAAATATTTCGAGTGAAACTTCATAAAGAAATTAAAGAGAATAAGTGGCAAACTATATTCTTTTAGGTGATGGGAATGAAATACTGCTAAAGAATATATACATACTAATGTGTTTGCAATGTAAATAAGCATACTGTTTTACAATATTGCTTTTGTTTGATAGTGAAAAAATCCCAAATTAAGGCAAAACGCCGCGAATTTTCCCAATTGAATGGGTACCGGTACCATTCCCAAAAGGGTGAACAAAATTGCTGTAATCCAATGTAAGCCACCTTGTAAGACAAAGTTATACACCTTGTAAGACATAGTTCATATGAAGGTTGTATTATAAATTGACGTATAATAATGTGTTCTAAAATTATTATATTTTGTTTATACTGGCTCTTATTTCAGTAAAATTATAGTAACTTAAGAAATGTGACCAACATAAGGCACCATATTATAGTTGTAAATATGCATTTTCTTGTTAAATATGATGAAATAAACAGGCTGTCAATCGTGGTTCAAAAAAAATAAAAAAAGAAGCTCAAATTAATATTGATTGTTTTGATATGTGCAACTTTTTAGGTAAAAAGCTTTGTGTGTATTTACCATCTTTTATTATGAAATATCCACAAAGCAGAATGACAGAATGGGCAAGTCTTGTCATTATGCCAAACATTAAATTTGTTCAAAGCAATACATTTGTATAATGAAATAAGTTGTTTTTAATATATGGGAGGTAATTCCGATACTTCTTTCAGAAAATAGTAAAATAACACAATTTTTTAAAAATCACATTCTTACATAGCATTTTATAATATCTTCAAACAATTATATCAGTGTTCATATGTTTAATCTTATGTCACTAAAAAGTGGTGCTAAACCTTTTTTGTTCAGTATACTTATGCCAGTATTTTCCTCTTAGTGGAACAAATTTCACTGACATGCTTGCCATAAAAGGTTACATGATATACTTACGCCACCTACAACCTGTGTGGTTCCTGGGCAAGAACTAAGGACCACTGCTTATTCAGGCAGAGTTTATTATTCTCTCCGTGGATGGATTTAACCAAACAAAGGGATGATAAGTACCAAGCCTTGTTGCATGCGTTGTCGTTCTCTTGTTAAACCATTTACGGCCCCTTACTTACTTGGTCTGGACTAGTTCTCCTGAACCCATTATTGAATTTCAACCAAACTTGGTAGGAATGATCAGTACCAGTGATAATTTTATAGTGATCCTCACCAAACATGTACTGATATCATACGGATGACTTTTAAAAGCAAGTAGAGAAAAAGCAAGTAGAGAATGCGGTCTGTCCTTCTGACTTGGTATTCTTGTCCTTTTTTCCCTTTATAATTGTAACATTTTTAGTACCTGGTTGGTGCTGTTTAACATAACATACTTTTCTTTTAAGTTCTAATAAAGTGTTAAAAAATGGATGCATCTTATTTGGCCAATGTAACTTATGTATTAATTCTCGATTGAGAAGATATATATGATATTGCTTTTTCATGAATTGTTCACAATGTTTTATTTGATGCTGAGTATATGTACTGGACTTTGGTTGTG
Source organism: Cyrtodaria siliqua (assembly GCA_037043455.1). NCBI lineage: Eukaryota > Metazoa > Mollusca > Bivalvia > Adapedonta > Hiatellidae > Cyrtodaria > Cyrtodaria siliqua. The sequence continues at coordinate 323,483 of JAWPHD010001073.1, read as the reverse complement.
GTGGCGGGATCTTGTAGGTAGGGATAGTCCCGGTCACATTAGCCGGTCTTCACAACCCGTGTTGGTGCATATCTCCTGCAATAGCTGAATATATATATATATTTTGTAGATCTATCCTTAATGTACATATGTTATCATGTTAAAGGGATACACGACAATCTTGAAGTTTTTATCAAGCATTGAAATTAGCCTCTTGATTTATTAATCCAGTATCATTTTAATGCTTGCATATCATTACATACAATTTTTTAACTTTTATTGTTATTCTGCCATAGGCTTGAATATATTATTGGTGATATAATCAGCAGTTATTAATATGCTAAAACAATTTGCTTTATAATAATCTTATAATTAATATAAATGATTGAACAATGCAAGTTACGCAGAAAAACTTACGGGATGCTGCGAGTTTTACAGATTGCTGTGTGTCCTTTTAAGCTTATTATCTGAATGTTTACTTGTCATTCAAGAGTTGTTTGTATGTGCCATTTGAAATAATTGTATATATTCCCTGGCAGGATCAGCACTTGAGTGCTGGCGGCAAACAATTATCTGGCTTGAGCAGAAAATGAAGTGTTCATTGTACAATAGAGTTTGCAGCAACTCTGCAGTTCTGCAGGTGAGAAAGTGCTATGCCCATTCTGCGTATTTTTTTCTTTGATGTAAATGGAGGGTTTGTCTGGAATGCTCATTTCAGTTTGCGCCATATAACCTATTAGAGTTGGTGTGTGGTAATGTGTGTTTGTATATATGTATTTAAATGCTTGCTTATTGACTTTGTATTTGTATTTAAGTATTTGGATTCTGTGTTAGTATATATCACAAAAACACAAATTAGACCTTTTTGATAAGTTTGTGAACATCTATTCTGAACTGTTCAATGAAATCTGGGGACTTTAATTTTAATAATGCAAGCAAATTCATTTGTAGTTTTGTAAAAGGATCTTAGGGATTAAAAAGACAACACAAAATGATTTTATATATGTTAAGTTGGGAAGAACATCATTTATTATATCTCATTATTATAAAATATTGGTTAAATAGTTTACAACTGAGGGAACAAAAATATGTTAAAATTGTGTATAATAATATGTTAAGTCACTTTTAACAGTATCCACAAAATGTTAATTGGACATCACTTGTTAAAAAGTTGTTAGCTACACTGTTTTTTATTAAGTATGGCTCCTACAAGGTGTTGGAAATGAAAAGTTATACTAAAGAAAAAAAGAAACTCCTCAGAAATTTCGTTATATATCGTATGTATAATATGCTGCTGTTAATCAAATGATACATGACTACATTGGACCTTTCCTTTCGGAATATTAAAGACGAAAACAACTCATTACATAGCAAATGTTCTCCCTTCAAAATTTCATTGATGGGTTTGTCTCAAGCAGGTGTGCAAACTTGGGATGTAAAATATTGCCATCTCTTAACATTAAATATAGTACTGAAATGCATGCATGGTTCAAATTTTCAAAGATGAACTTCAACAGTTATGGACTTTTTGTTGTAAAGTGTACTGTGATTAAAAAGTCTAGAGCAGCAGTTTTGTCCTTTCTCACTATTAAACTAGTTGTAACAAAATATCTCGGGATTTCTCTGATATATTATGAGGAAATAAGTGTGCAGTACCGGTATATAAATTATGTAGCGGAAATTTCAGCGTTCTTTTTTGCTTTAATATATTCATTAACATTATTAAGACAAAGATTAAATGATCATTTTATTCCAAATTGGAATCCTAGGTTACAGAGCTTAAGCTATTTTAGCTCTCTCTGACAAATATATTATGTATGTACCAAATACTGTACTGTTACCAAATACTTTGTAGGGCTTTGTAGAAAATTGCAAATCTGAAATAAAATTATATGTAATTTTTTGATTTAAATGTGTTTGTAGCTTGCTTAATGTGTTTTTATATGTCATCATATTGAAGAGGGATTTTATATATGAAGACACAAAGTTAGCTCGAATTTTTTGAAGCAAACAATGAGCTCTAATGTAATCACTTAATCGTTGTCTACGTCTGGTTAAAGTTAGTATGTAAGCTTGTATCTCTGAAACTACTTTACACAATGGATTGAAACTTCACACATGTGTCAGTATCATTAGACAACATCATACATGTCATACAGCCAGGTTCTACAACACATGCTTTTTGTGTCGCCGATACGTAGGGATCACTTTGTCGTCCGTCAGTCTGTCCATCCGTCCGTCACGGAAACTTAACGTTGGCTATAACTTTCTCATTTCTTGATATTTCTTCATCCAACTTTCAATGTATACTCAACATGAAAACGTCGACATGGCCATACTAAAATATCAAGGTCACACTGAAGGTCCTTATTTGGGTTAAATACCCATTTTGTTCTTCACGAAAACTTTACGTTGGCTATAACTTTTTCATTTCTTGATATTCCTTATCGAACTCTAATATATACTCATCATGACAACATCGACATGACCATATTAAAATAAAAAGGTCAAGGTCACACTGAAGGTCATTATATGGGTTAAATACTAATTATTTTCTTCACGAAAACTTAATATTGGCTATAACTTTCTCAGTTCTTGATTTCATCATCAAACTTTCAATATATACTCATCATGACAACGTCAACAATGGCCATACTAAAATATAAAGCTGAAGGTCATTATGTGGGTTACTCATTTTTTTCTTCACGAAAACTTTGTCAGGCCAGTTTGTCAAGGTCATTCATCTGGGTCCAGAAAACCTTGTTATACTGACAAAGCGCTGACAGGCGACACATATGTTCAGCTGGACACCCATCAAGTATGAAGAAGTCAGAGAATAGTGTAATAATTCTGTTTCAACTTAATTAGTATCCCAATAAATGGACAAGGACTCTAAAGTGGAGCATCTGCACCAATGGGCAGTGCTTCTTTGCTTCTTGTTCATATGTGCATTCAGTACAGTTCTACTGTAGCATTTGCAGCAGCTCTGCAAGTTATATGGTTCCAGGCACATTCTCCATGTTTTATCTGGATGTAAATGGAGGATGAGCCGCCACATAACCTTTTGTGTTGATGCGCCTTAAAACCCATTTTACTTCTCTTATAAACTATGTATAGTATCGTTCAACATAGCATAATCACATACAATGATATATGACATGGTTATATCAGTGATCACGACTATCACAAAATATGTGAAGACGTGACAGGGTTACGGCATAAAACTGATGTCAATTGATAAATGGTTTGAGATTTGTTTACACATAGTATATTGTCATCAGTGATCAGTTGGTTTGAGTTTTGTTTAAAAAGTGTATATCTTAAAAGTTATATGTATAATTAATCAACCTGTTTATGGCAACTGTTTACAACTGAGCATGCCATCTATGTTTACTGTAACATTTCATATTACTATTATAATTATTCACGGACTGAGGCAAGTCTGAAGGGAAACTGCATCCTTCATCCCATCTCCCTCTAAGATTGCTGACACAATATAACCTTATATTACACAGTCTGATGGGAAACTGCATCCTTCCTCCCATCTCCCTCTAAGATTGCTGTCACAATATAACCTTATATTATAGTCTGATGGGAAACTTCATCCCTCATCTCATCTCCATCTGAGATTGCTGTCACAATATAACCAAATATGGTGTGTTAATAGGATGTAAACAATCATTTCATTCATTTATATCTTCTATGTAAATAATCATGTTGTTTTTAATTAAAAAGGGTACATCAGGCCTTTTCCAGAAAAATCAAAATATTTACAATGTTCCAATTCCCGATAAAAATGTCATATCCGAGTGAGTCGACATTTCCTTGTAAATAAGGGGTCATTTTTAGACTCATTCTTTACGTTTAGTAAGCCCTTCAGATTAAAAAAAGAGTTTTTTGAAGTAGGATTCCTAGAGCAACACTAAAAGCCTGATGTACCCCCTGTAAAGTGTTTCAGACTGGTTTAATAAATTTATAACATATTAAAACTTGTCTTGTTTTATGCCCTTTTCCATTACAGGTCAGTGACATTTGCTAGACATGAACGGATCTTTTTTAAGTCCAAAACAGAAGCAAAGCAAAGTTTGTTTTAGAAACTTCATTTCTTATGTTCTATTATATTTTTTGATACATTCGTTTAAAACAACAAGAGGCCCCAGAGGGCCTGTACTGCTTTACTGGTTATACAAATTTTGAGTAATTCAAGTGAAAAATAAATCTTCCATTCTCTAAACAAGAAGTCCAAAATGGCATTGTCAAACAAGCTTATAATTTCATAACAGAATGCGATCACGCAATCAGTCGCTTGTCATTTCAACATCCTGTGTCTGCCTTCAAGTTTTCAGGCCCAGTAAGTATATGTACTCAAAATATTTTAAGGACCACAAAGTAGAACAGAAATAAAAACTTAATCTTTAATATTATGGAATTCATATTCATATAAAATTTTAATTCATGTGTGTAATGTAACAATTGTAACAGAATACAATTAAACTTAAATTTTTTAAAAAAAGACAGACTGGGTACATTGTTCAATTACAGCACTTGAAAGATGATCAAAACTTAACATGGTCCTTAAATTATTTCTGTCTCGCCTGTTCGAAAAATAAAAGACAGGTGTTGATTTCTGGCAGCGGCGTCAACATTCAAGTTTTGCATTTAGGTCATTTTCTTACAAACTATATACACTAGACCTTTCGAACTTTGCTTATAGTTGGGTGGTACATCGCAACGTGACAAAGCAAAAATGCAAGTGACCTTGACCCTCCAAGCAAAGGGCAGATAACTTAATAATTTTACCTTCAACTTTTGCGTTGAGGTCAATTTCGCGCAAACTATATGCACTACACCTTTCAAACTTTGTTTATAGTTGTATCTAGGGTGGAACATCGCTACGTGACAAAGCAGATCGGACAAGTAACAGCAGAGTTATTGCCCTTGATTTAGTTAAAAATGCTATATTTTGTCTCGTGAAGACGATAAAGCGTTTGTTTTTTATCTGATCTTTATTAAACCGGATTAATAATATCAATGAATGCCCGGACAGGTTCGAAATCCAGCCAAATCGGATGAATAACAGCAGAGTTATGGCCCTTGATTTAGTTAAATTTTGCGCACAATATGACCTATTTATGTGTCGACGTTCCGTAAAACACCATTCATTTATTCATTGATTTAGTTAAAAATGCTGTATTTTGCCTTAAGACAATAGGGCCTTCATTTTTCATCCAATTTTTACCAAAGTGTAACAGATTGTTAATATAAATATAAGCTCAACAAATTTCAAAAACCATCTAGATCGGACCAGTAACAGCGGAGTTATGGCCCTTGATTTCATTAAAAATGCTATATTTTTCCTCAATACGATAGGGCCTTCATTTTTAGCTCGACTGATCAGAGATCAGCAATCAGAGATCAGCAGAGCTTATGCCGTGGTGCGGCGTCCGTCGTCCGTCTGTTCGTCTGTCTGTCCGTAAACTTTTATTTGTAGCGACTACTCCTCTGAAACTACTGGATGGATATTCATGAAACTTTACAGAAATGTTGCCCATAAAGTCTAGTTGATCCTAGCAAAAATTCATGTTGATGTGAAATCCAAGATGACCGCCAAAGCTAAAAATAGAGTTTTAAAATACAAGCTTGTAGCGACTACTTCTTGAAAACTATAAGTGATATTGATATGGGACTTTTTCTAAAATAATCAGCATGACATGGTGTTGGTCCTCCTCAAAAATCGTTTTGATTCAACGTTAAACATGGCTGCCAGCGGCCATCTTTGTTTACATAGAGTTATATAGTAAAAACTTGTAGCGACTACTCCTCTTAAACTACTTGGCGGATTTTCATGAACCTTCACAGGAATGTTGCTCTTAATGTCTAATTGATCCTAGCAAAATTTCAGATTGGTCAGAAATTCAAAATGGCCACTACAGCTAAAAATAGATTTTTAAAAAATAAGTTTGTAGCGACTACTTCTTGAAAACTATAAGTGATATTGATATGGGACTTTTTCTAAAATGATCAACATGACATGATGGTTATCCGAGTCGAACATTATTTTGATTCGACGGTAAACATGGCTGCCAGTGGCCATCTTTGTTTACATAGAGTTATATAATGAAAACTTGTAGCGATTACTCCTCTGAAACTACTAGACGGATTTTCATGAAATTACACACAAATGTTGCTCTTGATGTCTTATTGATCCTGGCAAAATTTCAGGTCGGCCGGAAATTCAAGATGGCCGCCATGACTAAAAATAATATTTCGCAAAACAAGTCTAGCGACTACTTAACGCCGTGTTGGATAACTTAGCAAGAAGCCTTGATTTCTAGTTGTGCCTATTGCTTTCTTTTCCGGTGTGTTGATTTTTGATGGAGTTACGGCCCCTTAACATTTTTAGCTCTACTGGCCAAAGGTCAGGAGGGCTTATGCATCACTTTTCGTCCGTCATCCATCTGTACGTCTGTCTTGTCTGTCTGTCCGTCTGTTAGCAATTTTATAAAATCGACATCTCTGAAACTTCTTGAAGGATTTTAATGAAACTTCATCACAATGTTACTTTGGAGGGCACCTCTCAGATTTGTGGAAATTTCAAACGACATCTCCGAAACCACTTATTCCATTCTTGTGAAATATCATTTACATGTTCTTTTGGTTAGACTCTATCAAGTTAGTGTTTTTCGTTATCGTCAAATAATTAAAATGGCCGCCACGGCGACCCAAAATTTACATAGAGTTATATAGGAAAAGTTAAAAATTACATTTTCTCTGAAACCGCCTAAAAGATTTTGATGAAACTTAAGCACAGTGATATTTGGGATAATCCCTCTCCGATTTGTGTATTTCGCTGCCGCCATCATCCAAGATGATTCCATTCTACTGAAATATCATACGTATGTTCCTTGAGTTGGCCTCTATTAAGTTTGTGTTTTTCGTTATCGTCGAATAATCAAAATGGCCACCACGGCGACCCAAAATTTACAGAGTTATAAAGGAAAAGTTTAAAATGACATCTTCTCTGAAACCGCTTGAAGGATTTTGATGAAACCTAATCACAATGATATTTGGGATAGTCCCTCTCAGATTTATGTTTTTCACGGCCGCCAGTCATCCAAGATGGCCGCCATAGCTAAAACTAGGTCAAATTTAAGGAAATTTCAAACGACATCTCCGAAACTACTCTTGTGAAATATCATATACATGTTCCTTGGGTTAGCCTATATCAAGTTTGTGTTTTTCGTTATCGTCAAATAATCAAAATGGCCGCCACGGCGACTCAAAGTTTACATAGAGTTATATAGGAAAAGGTTAAAAATTACATTTTCTCTGAAACCGCCTGAAAGATTTTGATGAAACTTAAGCACAATGATATTTGGGATAGTCCCTCTCAGATTTGTGTTTTTCGCGGACGCCATCTTCTCTGAAACTGCTTATGCCATTCTACTGAAATATCATATACATGTTCCTTGGGTTGGCCTCTATCAAGTTTGTGTTTTTCGTTATCGTCAAATAATAAAAATGGCCGCCAAGGCAACCCAAAATTTACATAGAGTTATATAGGAAAAGGTTGAAAATGACATCTATCTCTGAAACGTACCTCTTGAAAGATTTTGATTTTGATCACCATGATATTTGGGATAGTCCCTCTCAAATGCTTTTAAAATGTCGTTTAAGGTTATAGTATTATGATATGTCCATGTCTGAACGTAAAAAAAGTGTAATATGCATTTTTTTGAAATTTGTCGATTTTCAAGATTTCTTCGAAAATTAACATGAAATTAAACTATGAAAATGATTAAATTTACGAAAGCTTCTAGTTCGAAACATCAGCTGCAGGCATTTTTGTGATTTCCTCCGCTATAAAAAAAAACAAGTTTCATAAGTTTCTTCAAGAAAAAATATATAACTTAAAATTTAGGGGCAAATCACACACATTTGCAAATAATGATAAAAATAATATAAATTTTTACCAAAGATATCTTTGAGGTATATGATATACATCAACAATAACTGTTCATTTTTTTTTTTTATATCAAAAAATATAATTAAAAATAGTTATTTCGGTTAATTTATAAAATTATCAGTAACATACGAGCAAACTGTCCTATTTGTCAATTTGTTAATATTGCGGTAAAAAGTCGAGCTTTTGTCTTAAAATGAAACATACGATCATATTTAAATTATTAAGACAGTTTTAAACAATTATGATATGCATTTAGTGGAATTATTTGGTTTAAGGTAAAACTCCACGGCAACAGAAACATGTAGGTTTATAATTGGAAAGTAGTGTACACCTAATTCAACATGTAATTTAAAACGAACCGCGTGAAATTGGAGATTATTTTTAAATGCATACGTTCTAAATGACAGTTTCACATCATTAAATCACGCATTTGTTATGATAATCACTTCACTGAAAAATAACATCTTAAACAAAATTGTTCAATTATAAGTCGAACACCTCTCGTACTACTACTACTACTCCTACTAATAATAATATTATTAGTAATAAAGTAGAAGTGATTTAGAACTAGCTGAATCCGTAAGCATTCCAAGTTATTAGGTTCTAAGTCAAACCTGTGGATGTAATGTAATGCAAAATACCCCACCGTGACTATCGGCGGAACGGTCTTTACGCTCCGCACTATGGTATGATGGAAAACGTATTATCATCTGAAAAGGGTCACTGATCATATCGTATACAGGACGGCACTTGTGATCAAACAAAGCTATACAGCATGTATCTCAACAATAATATGGTAAGATGTTTTAAGTCTTTCCCTATATAAGTCTATGTAAACACATGCGAAATCTCTCTATACTAATCCCTGGGGCACGGCCATCTTTGACCCAGGGACTTCAAATAAGCAAACTTGATAGTTCGGGGGGGTTATTGTCATTAATAATAATAAAGATCAAGATGGTCTTTGGATGCTCTACAAGCTAAAATGACTCTAATATCCAAGGGTTTCATCATTAAATTCCCTTCAATACTTTGTTTACAAGTGTATATATAGATATCAAAATTGAACAGGAAAAGCATCATTCAAGGACGACAGGCAACCACAATCACACACAGAAACAAAGAACACATTTAAAAATAAATAGAAGGCCAATAAGACAGCACATACACAAAAGGGTCATTAGGGCTACCGCCTTGGAACCTTCAGTGGAAAAAAAGGCCGCTGGGGGTTTAAACCAGGTTCTTGGGTGCACCAAACCTCACACTTATATTCTGTCAACCCAATAAAATACAACAGTGTAAATAAAGAAATCCCCGCCATGAACAATGCATCAATTTAATAAAAAAAAGTTAAAACTAATAAAAATGAAGAATTCAAATAAAAAATGTTTTCCTCTGGTGGGATTTGAACCCATTGGCCTAGGTACCCAGTGTACAAGCAGAAATTGAAATATTTTCTATGGTGGTCATCTTGGATGTCACATTGACCTATTTTTAACAATTTGAAAACCGTTCACCTAAGAATCATCCATGTGAAAGTTGGTCAAAATTGTTGACACGGATTCTGAGAAGAAGGTTGTTTAAAGATGTTCCTTATATATGTAAAACTGTGAATGCCAGGGTGGGAATAGATATGACCCCAGGGTCACCACTTAAACTTCATAGAGGATCATAAGCTGACTTGGTAGAAACCAGAGCAACAAGAGAATAAACCACTGAGGGCACGACAAAACAAGATTGAAGTATATGTAAAAGAGTATGATAATGGACCTTTGCAAAATCTGTATATACAAACTATAGAAAATTAATCTAATGAAACAACGCAACAAACAAGAAACAATAATAAACCTGAAGAATTAAAAAATAGAAAAAAAACACAAGTTAACCTCCATTTGGATTTGAACCCACGACCCTAGATTCCCCAGTGTAGCAGTAATTTAAAGAGTTTGCTTGGATGTCGCTTTGACCTAAATTTAATAATTTTGAAAAACATTCACCTATTGATCATCCCTATTAATTTTCCCAATATAACTTTATGAAAAACTGTGACCCCATGGCAGAGCCAAATTAGGCCCCAGGATTACCATTTGAACAGGATTGTTAGAGGACTATATGTTTACAGTCAGTGCAAAATATTAAGCCTTTTGTAGTTTCAGAGAAGAATGAATTTTGAAGTTTGTCCATGTATAAGTCTACGTAAAAAGTTCAACCCTGGGGCGGGCCAGATGTAACCCCAGGATCATCATTTGAAGAAACCTGGTAGAGAACCATAGGCTTATAGTACATGGAAAATATTAAACCTTTAGCTCTTGTAGTCTCAGAGGAAGAAGGTCTCGGAGGAAGAAGATTAAGTTGTTCCCTATATAAGTCTGACCAGGGTCACGTCACCATTTGAACAAACTATAGGACAATCATATGATGTTACAGCTCTGTGCCTTGTGGTTTCCGAGAAGAAAAGTCGTCTAAAGCAAAGTTCACTCAGATTAAGGAAAATAGTATAATTAGTTTGTAACATAAATTAATTAAAATGGATCTTTAGAACCAAACCGGACTTGCATATCTCAATATTTCGTTCATCTCTATATAGCTTTGTGGAATACAGATACAACACATTTCATAAACATATCAGCTGAACGGGTACTAAACAAGAAGTTTCCAGGCAACAGTTACTGCCCGGAAACCATGTTTAATTTTTATGAACAGTGACCTTGACCTAGATCCTTGGAACATCAGATGCAATCCTTAGTTTTCTTTCCATATTAGTTACCTACAAAGCAAGTTTTGTTCCAATATCATTTTTTTAACTAAAGGCATAGTCCGGAAATCATTTTTCTTTTTCAGTAACTGCGACATTGTCCTTGATCCTACAGACCAAAAATTGAACCACGATCTTTTCTTCTATAAGAGCTATATACACAGCAAGTTTCGTTCCAATATCTCATTGGTAAATCCAGTGTTACTTTTCCTATCTGGTTTTCGAGCCTTCCGAGCTATCCGCGCTTTCAAGAAAATCAACAATCTTGCAAAGTTTGGTAAAGATCAATTACAAAATAAATTTGCTAGTGTTCATAGGGTAGAATATGGCATTTTTCAATAAATCAAGGGCCGTGCCTCTGGTGTAAATGGTTTGAAATAGCCGGTTTTGGAAGTTGTCCGATTTCAATAATATCAACAATACCGCAAAGTTTGGTAATTTAAAGATCAAATACTAAATGAAGGTGCTAGAGTGTTCACAAGGCTAAACCTGACTGACTGTCGACAACACAAGAGTCATAGCTATTGTGTTACTAATACGATCTGACGGATTTCGAAGTTGTCCGAGCTTTCATTGATACTAAGACACTGACACAGTTTGGTAAAGAGTAAATACAAAATGAAGATTCTAGAGTATTCTCATCGTCCCATGATATTAAATATATGTAGAAGTATGTGCAATATCAGTCGCAACACAATCCATAAAACATGAACTTAGCACTAAGCAGTATCAAATAAATTTACTAAATACTGGGCAATATCGTATTCAACACACGAACGTCTTGCAGATTGCAATAATTTGTATACACGTTGAGCTGGGTGGATACGTAAAAGCGATATTCAGTACAATGTCTGTGCAAAGCGAAACTGTTTTTATTTTATTTTTGAATTACATGTATATAAATACCGTCTGAACTAACAACAGATGGCAGTATTTTACAAGTTAGGATTGTTATTATGATAATTATTGTTTTTTTAAGTTCGAACACAAATTTGCCCCCATTATTGAATGAACTATTTACCATTGTTCTTTGTTCATCCATCGTTATCTACTTTGTGTACACTTTTTAAACCACTTATTTTGCTGGAAAATAACTTAAAATCGTAAAATGTAATTTCATAAAGTTAATACTATACTGAAGCGAAAAAGAAACGCTTCTCGGGAATTTCCGCTATATATTCTTAATTCCACATAATATTCAAAAGAAATCCCAAGATGCTTTCAATAACAAAAAAGTTGCAGTTAGTTAGAGAAAGGACACGACTGTGATGTTGTAGACATTTTAATCACAGTACACTTTGTAACAAGATACGAGTATTCATAAATGTTGAAGTTCCTCTTTGAAAAACTGAGCCATTTCGTACCGTAAAATAACGTAAAGAGTTTGCAAAAATTTTCATCCTAGGTTTGCTCCCATGCTCGAGCCAAACGCGTACTCTGCCAATATTGAAACGCTGAAGGAATACCATTTGCTGTGTTATGTGTTGTTTTATTTTATTTTTTTACGAAAAGGAAAGGTCTTACGTAGCCATGCACCATTCGATTAACAGCAGCATATAGTACGGTACATACAATATATAGCGGAAATTCCGGAGTTGGATTTCTTTTTCGTTTCAGTATATATGTTGCCGTTGTGAGTTCAAATTATGTCCCTTTAATATATACCATATACTGAATTCACAGTATCCAAGTGATCCGGCATTGTCACTGTCTTTCATTGTCACTGTCTTAATATAGCGTGTGTGTGGTTGTTGAATCCTTACATGTGATCCCACTCATATGAAGTATACTTGTATGTATGTATGTGTGTATATGTTAATTGTGCCTCCAGACGAGTGTGTTATGATGTAGAGATACAGTATATCAGCCTGTGTTGCAGCTTTTAGGAAGTGAATGCATACGTGTGATTTCTGTGTCTCTCGTCATAGCTTGGCGCAATGCCGTAGTTTGTCCGAAGATTGTCTGTCCTTTGTTGCAAATATATATATATATAAAGACATTAAACCTTTAGTCCGTTTAATTAATTTAGTGCAAAATTCAATCCAATATCTGAAGCGTTGATGCAAAATCGGTATTTAAATACTCGAAGTGCATGACGGTGCATTCACACGTGATTGAACATTCTGGATTATTGTTTATAACCGTTACGTGTGATCAGCAGCTTGTTATTGATTTATTGTTGGTCTGTTAATGGAATTGTTAAGGAAATATTTTCAAAATAAAATACCACAGATATAAACATGTTGTTTGTACTTCCAAATACAGATTGACATTAAAACATGCACAAAATGATGGAGCCTCAACACTTCTGTTTAAAGGGCTTAGCTTTGTTTAGTGATATGTGGCGGCTGTAAAACGTTGCCACTACTACAGTATTATTATTAATTACTGGTCCTGCTGGATTATCAATCCCAATCTGCGTGGCATTGAAGTAGATAACCACTTAAGCAGGTGCTAACGGACGTAAGAGGTGTTGCACCTTAAACAACATCTCATGAACTCAATACAACCGAGTCAGCTACATTCTCTCTTGGTTGTGTTTCTTGGTTCCAATGGATTTCCTTTTCAGTATTTATTGATAGTCACACTAGCGTTTGTGTTGTGATGTTTGGCGGCTGTTAAACGTTGCCCCGATTACAAATCAATAGTGTTTTTACTTACTGGTCCTTTGGAATCATCAATCTCAAACGTTGTGCTTTTAAAATAGAGTACCGCTTAAGCCGGTGCTAGGGAGCGTGAGATGTGCACCTTACATTAACTCTCATAAACATACTCATTAAAACCGTGTCTGCAACTTTTCTCTCTTGTTTGTGTTTGTTGATTCCAAGGGATCACTCTTTAAGTGTGTACTGACATTCACACTTGCGATGGTTTAGTGATGTGTGGCGGCTGTAAAACGGTGTCTCGTATATAAATAAGTAGTGGTACTACTTAACTGGTCCCTTGGGATAATCAATCCCAATAGTTGAGTCTTTGAAGTAGAATACCGCTTAAGCCGGTGCTAATGGGCGTGAGAGGTGTTGCGCCATGTATTACCTCGTATGAACAGACACAATAAAACCCAGACTGCTACTTTTCTCTCTTGTTTGTTTTTGTTGATTCAATGGGATCCCTTTTCAGCATTTAATGACATTCACACTAGCTTTTGTTTAGTGCTGGATGGTGTAAAACTGGTCCCTTGTGATCATGAAGCTCAATTTGTGTGGCATTAAACTAGATTACTGCTAAAGTCGGTGCCAGGGACCGCAATAGATGTTTGACCCATACCTCTCATGAACAGACTCAATAAAACCGAGTCTACAACTTTTCTCTTGTTTGTGTTTGTTGATTCCAAGACATCCGCTTTTCAGTATTTTATTGACTTTCACACAAACCCAGTTGTGTTATTACTGGTCCTTTGGGATCATCAAACCCATTATGTGTGGCTTTAAAATAGAATACCGCTAAGCCGGTACTAAGGGTGTCAGAGGTGTTGTACCTGTATTACCTCTCATGATCAGACTCAATAAAACCGAGTCTGCTACTTTTCTCTCTTGGTTGTCTTTGTTGATTCCAAGGGCGCCCATTTTCAATATTTAATGACATTCACACTAGCGTTTGGTTAGTGCTGTGTGACGACCGTAAAACGTTGTCCTATCTACAAATCAGTAGTTTTTAGCTCGACTGATCAGAGATCAGCAGAGCTTATGCCGTGGTGCGGCGTCCGTCGTCCGTCTGTCCGTCTGTCTGTCTGTCCGTAAACTTTTATTTGTAGCGACTACTCCTCTGAAACTACTGGATGGATATTCATGAAACTTTACAGAAATGTTGCCCATAAAGTCTAGTTGATCCTAGCAAAAATTCATGTTGATGTGAAATCCAAGATGGCCGCAAAAGCTATTTTTAAAATACAAGTTTGTAGCGACTACTTCTTAAAAACTATAAGTGATATTGATATGGGACTTTTTCTAAAATGATCAGCATGACATGATGTTGGTCCTTGTCAAAAATCGTTTTGATTCGACGTTAAACATGGCTGCCAGTGGCCATCTTTGTTTACATAGAGTTATATAGTAAAAACTTGTAGCGACTACTCCTCTGAAACTACTTGGCGGATTTTCATGAAACTTTACAGGAATGTTGCTTTTGATGTCTAATTGATACTAGCAAAATTTCAGGTCGGCCGAAAATTCAAGATGGCCGCCACAGCTAAAAATAGATTTTTAAAAAATAAGTTTGTAGCGAGTACTTCTTGAAAACTATAAGTGATATTGATATGGGACTTTTTCTAAAATGATCAGCATGACATGTTGTTGATCCTAGTCGAACATTATTTTGATTTGACGTTAAACATGGCTGCCAGTGGCCATCTTTGTTTACATAGAGTTACATAGTAAAAACTTGTAGCGACTACTCCTCTGAAACTACTTGACGGATGTTCATGAAACTTTACAGGAATGTTGCTCTTGATGTCTAGTTGATCTAGAAAAAAATCAGGTCGGCCGCAAATTCAAGATGGCCGCCACGGCTAAAAATAGATTTAAAATAAATAAATTTGTAGTGACTACTTCTTGAAAACTGTAAGTGATATTGATATGGGATGTTTTCTAAAATGACCAGCATGACATGATGTTGATCCTTGTCGAAATTTATTTCGATGTGACTTTAAACATGGCCGCTAGCGGTCATCTTTGTTTACAGAGATCTATATAGTAAAACTTGTAGCGAATACTCCTCTGAAACTACTTGACGATTTTTTATGAAACTTCACAGGAATGTTGCTCTTGATGTCTAATTGATCATAGAAGTTTTTTAGGTCGGCCGGAAATTCAAGATGGCCGCCATGGCTAAAAACAGATTTTTAAAAAAAAGTTTGTAGCGACTACTTGAAAACTGTAAGTGATGTTGATATGGGACTTTTTCTAAAATGATCAGCATGACATGATGTTGATCCTTGTCGAAAATTAATTTGATTCAACATTAAACATGGGCGCCATGGACATAGAGTTTGTATAGTAAACATTTGTAGCGACTACTCCTCTGAAACGACTTGACGGATTTTCATGGAACTTCACAGGAATGTTGCTTTTGATGTCTAGTTGATTCTAGCACAATTTCAGGTCGGCCGGAAATTCAAGATGGCCACCACGGCTAAACATAGATTTTTAAAAACAAGTTTGTAACGACTACTTCTTGAAAACTTTAAGTGATATTGATATGGGACTTTTTCTGAAATGATCAGCATGACAAGATGTTGATCCTTGTCAAAAATTGTTTTGATTTGACGTTAAACATGGCCGCCAGCGGCCATCTTTGTTTACATAGAGTTACATAATGAAAACTTGTAGCGACTACTCCTCTGAAACTACTTTATGGATTTTCATGAAACTTCACAGGAATGCTCATCTAGCTATCAAAAACCTATTAGTAGAGCTTCAAGGTCATTGACCTCTTGTATTACTTACTGGTCCCTTGAGATCATCACGCCCAATAAGCATCTTATATTACTACTCATTAACATACTCAATAAACGGTGTCTGCTACTTTTCTGTCTTGCTTGTGTTTGTTGTCAGTAAAACCGAGTCTGCTAACTTTCTCCCTTGTTTGTGTTTGTTGATTCTAAGACCTCAACTTTTCAGTATTTGTTGACATTCACACTAGCATTTTATTTAGTGCTGTGTGGCGGAGATAAAACGTTGACCCTACTACAAATCAACTGTGTTTTTTTACTTACTGGTCCTTCGGTATCATCAAGCCAAATCTGTATGGCTTTAATGTAAAATACGGCTTAAGCCGGTGCTAGGGGGCGTGAGAGATGTTGCATCTTATATTACCTCTCATGAACAGACTCAATAAAACCGAGTCTACTACGTTTCAGCTTTCTCTTTTGTTTGTGTTTGTTGATTCCAAGTGATCCCCTTTTCAGTATTTATTGACATTCTCATTGTCGTTATTTTAGTGCTCCGTGGCGGATGTGAAACGTTGCCCAGACTACAAATCCGTAGAGTAGTGTTATTACTTACTGGTCCTTTGGGATCATCTAGCCCGATCTTCGTGGCTTAAACTTAGAATACCGTTTAAGCCGATGCTAGTGTGAGTAAGAGGTGTTGCATCTATACTACCTCTCATGAACAGACTCAATCAAACCGAGTCTGCTACCTTTATATCTTGTTTGTGTTTGTTGATTCCAAGGGATCACCTTTTCAGTATGTATTATAGTATTCATATACTTGTTCAATGAATGAAAACAACACAATTTATTCATAGAAGAAATAGTTTACTATCAATTTCAGTTAAACGGGTCACGTGCTGATAATGAGACTATTTTGCGTCAAACTACTGCGGAAAAGTGAGCCGAGTCCGTAGGTCCAGTTATGTGTTTGTGTTCCCTTTCGTCCTGACTGAATAGTAATTTACTGGATGAAGAATTTCACTTTATGGAGCAACAATTTGCCCAAAGGATCCGCCCTTATTTGTAAACTCCTAGCCAATATTGCTGGATGGCGGTGAGCAAACTTGTAAAATATAATGTCGTCAATTGACACCTGAAAGTAAAACAGATTTGTCAAGTGTGTGAAATGTTATGTGTTTATAGTTTGGGGTGATCGTTTCTGGCAAAGGAGCTGTGGGCTTTTTAAACATTTTTTTCTTGAATCTAGGCATTACGTTTTATAATAAACAACAAGCATGTTTCCATAAGGAAATAAATCAATAGAAATACCACAATTTTCAAAATCGGTTAGAGAAATAAACAATTCACATGCAAAAGGTACTTTTTTTATTGTGTATATTTAATGCAAAAGGTACCATTCTTGGCGCTAACACTCCTCGATTAATTCTCTCTTTTACAGTGATTTACTTACTTACTTACTTACATACATCAGTTACAATTATTTATGTGTGCGTTAGAGTAGTGTGTTCGGTAAGCTTGTTTAGATGAATATGTTACGTATGCAGGACGTTACACAAGTAATGCTTTATGGGGGGCTTTATTCATGCACATTTGTGAAAACTGTATACTAGTTCACACAAGTCAACGTTCAGAAGGGTAAATCGAAATTTATTTCTAACGATAAGAACAAGTCTTTCGCTTAAACCTATGTTATTGAGTCCAACAAAGGACGTGGCCACTCCTAGTCATATCAGGTGTAACCATTTTTGCCTATTAAAAAGATAACGCACCTCAATAGATTCTGGTTTCGAAAACAGAGTCAGCTTAGACATATTTCCAAGTATGACGGGCGATAGCTGTTTATATTCTTCTTTTTGATCGTTCCAGGTCCCCTCGAAGTCGTTAAAGTCCACCATATCTCCCACATTGTCGAAGGTCACTCTAAGAGGAACTATGTCGCCGACATCGTCATTTAGCCGTATGATTATACTGGAATGCAGGCATATATTATCCCTACGAATATCAGTTTATAATACTGTGAATTATGCATGCATTCTATGCCACTTTATATCAAACTTAAAATGCAAAATGCACGTTTCCCTTAACACTGCACAAACATATTTTCAATCTTCAAACGTATATAGTTTACACGGAACAGAATGTTGCTTTAAAAAACGTTGCTTGAATATATTTCAATTTTGACCGTTTATTTGTATTCATATTATTAATTAGTTCTGTATACTACCCAATTTATAAGGACCTTATTAGCATGTGTATAGTACAGTATGATAGTACCACTTTCAATCCTTTCAAGATCCACCTATCGAACTTTAAACCATTACATATACATGTAAACATGTGTTACGATAATACAACAAGATTAACGTATTAAACACGGCTGAAATGTAAAACACAGGCAAAATGTATAGTGACTTACTGTGATCCACTTCCAAAATTTCAATTAAAATTCAAATGGTGTTTACATACACTTTACTATATTATTTTGATATAATACGATGCGTTAACCCTTTTTTGTAACAATTATAACAAGCGATGAAAAGGTTGTGCCTCGACCGAGACGCAAAACCAGGGCATTTGGTTCATCGCGCACGCGCTCTTTTACTACTAAGCTATCTGCTGCATTAAATATTCACCACATACCTGTACCAAAATCTAAAAATCAGTTTTAATTGTCTTGAGACATACATTTATTTACAACAATACTTACGACGTCCAGCCTGTTAGTACTGTGACAAGCATGTCAATGCCGTTGCCTGTCTCAAAGAGCCATGGCAATTGTGACCTGTACATTGTATTCTTAGTGTCCAATGTAATGTCACCAATCTGAAACAACGTAAATGTTAAAATCATGTCTGAATACATTATGTGAGGTATAGTGATTTACAAGTTAAACAATTCTGAAAAATGCAGAAAAGAGGTATGTGCACGACACAAACTAAGGTATATCTGAGGTTATGGAAGCTATACTTTCTGCGTGATCGTGTATTGCTGTAGAGGGTTTACGTAAATCAGCATTGATTGCATTGATACACATTTTAAACGCTAGTTAAGATCAGGATTAAAATATGTTCACTCATATAGTTAAAGCTTCCAGGTATTACTTTCGAAAATAAATAAATATCCACCTCTTTGGTTACACTCTGCGTCATCAATACAAATTCCAATAATTCTTAGCAAATACGCCTTACCTTTACACCTTCATTCGGCGATCTCGTTTCATTTCCTTCTGATAATGTTACCAAGATGTTTAATAACGGCTCAAAAGTTTCAGTTATTCCTCTTGGATCACGTGTTTTGAGAAAATATCATGTTAAATCACATTTCAGAAATGGGTTAATTCATTCAACAGGCATGGCGTTTCCCTCTATTAGTAAGTGCAAAGCTAAGAGGTGCAGTTGTTGCAATGATTTATCTTGCATGTCCACCATTACATCAGCTGTTAATGGTAGAATGTTGGGTGTATAATGCTTATAATGTTGACTGACGTACATCTCACGCCATTTATGTTTTGACTTGAAATGCACCACATTGTGGTATACATTTTGTTGGACAAACCGGTCGGTCTTTAACGTTCAATTTCGTGAACACAAATATAATGCAGGTAAAACTAAAAAGTTAAAAAAAATATTACCAACATTTTCGTCAGTCAGATCATACTTTTAGTTACGTTACTGTTCAACCGGTTGAATATGTAATATATGATAATGATGCTATTAAAAACTTTAAAATAAAAACTAGACATATTGCAGAGCTGAAATGGATGAAAAACTTGCAGACACCATACCCACTGGAAGTTAATGATAATATTTATCAACAAGGAAATATTACAAAAGATCCTAATATTGAACTTTTTTCTATATGTTATATTCGAACGCGTTACTCTAGGTCTCATGTGATAACATCAAACGTAAATCGCGTGTAACTATGTCAGTTGCTGATTAACATCAAACAGTCTGGAAAGCACTCTATGCTCTCACGTCTTATTTATTTATCCATTGATTCACTCAAGTTGATAGACGAGGAAGCAGACACAAGTTTCATTCGTACATGTTATTGAAAAGGAGACTGATCACTTATATCTTAATACGGTTATTGTTTTTATTGACATGCCAATTATTTTTCGATATAATGATGTTGTTGAGTCTGTTCGTAAATATCTCATGAATTCAGAAAATCCTATAATTTTGTAAAAGTATAAAAAAACAATTAGAAATAGTATGTTGAACTACAACAAAATAGTTTCTGACCTGGATAGGGTAAATGACACACCTAAGGAATGTAAGTGTAAAACATGACATTTTTGCTATGCTCCGAAGAGCCATGTCATCACTGGTAATTTTTATATTGAAGATAAACTTATTCGGAATTTGTTTTCTAAAGGTCCGAAGTATAGAGTGCCTTCAATTATTGATATTTATGCATGTCATGCTCAGATCGCCCAGTCCATTGACGAATTTAGTATAAAATTGTGCCGTGGAGAACACTCTCTTTCTGCTTAGAAAAAGGCAATTCCTAAGTTATAGATACCCGTATTAACCTTTATAAAGCTAACCCCTCTTTACTTCCTCGGAAAACTAAGGTCTCTTTGCGTAATTTAAAATCGGTAACTCAAGAATGTCATAATAATTTTGTTCTAGTTTCTGCTGAATCAGATGAAGCAGTAAGTGTAATTATTGTTCGACCCCTACATTACGTCAATGTTTTATCTCTGGAACTCGGTAGCATTAATTCTTATACTCCAGTTTAATCTAATGAGGACGACGTTGCTTCCACAAATATCGGTGCATTACTTTTAATACTGGGGTAGACGAAAGAAAAACAAAGTGCCAACTGTGTACTGGATTCCTAAATTACATAAAAAAGCCTTATAAATCCCGCTTCATATCGAATTATATTGCCTGTACAAATACAAACATCTCCAAACATTTCACTTTTTGTCCTACTGTTAAAGTACGGATGTACGGAAATAGCATAATACAGATTGGAAAATATTATGCTAGTAGAGTTTATCTGCATTATGCCAGAAGGTGTTTAAGTAAAGGTATCCCGGTCAGGTTTTAATCTCTAACACAGACATACAAGTAGATATAAAAGTCGAACAAGAAATGTAGCATTCATGGACCACCGTCAACCAACAGAAAGAAACATTTATTACGAAGATGATTAAAAGGTAAGGTATTCGTTTTGTCTTTAAACCTGCTTTCACACAACCCAATTAAAAGATATAAAACATGAGAGTTTGTTTATTCTTCCTTATTCTAAAATACATATTTGTGCCATTATACTATGTATTAATACTGATTATTTAATGCTGACTATATTAAAGTTAACTATATATAGACTATCTGGACGCTACAAAATTGAGGTATGTTCATTTAAACCTCGGGCAAAAATCCAGAATCGATGTAAAGATTGTTCTTTTGTTCTTTTTTCAAAACCCAGTGTACAACCAACATTCCCAATGTATATATATTTGTTTTACACAGATACGTTTAATGTTATATCTACAAAACAAACATATTATTATGTTACGACCACTATGCGCTGTCACTGGATCTTTTCTCATATTTTGGTTTTTCGAACTTTTTTTTAATAATCCATCCTGTACACTAAATCTGCATATACATCCATTATCAATTTTTTTTTTTAAATCTCCCCGTCAATAGGTGGAACAAGGGTCGGGAAAGGACCATTCCTTACCACACCTTACAATATCTTTACATTTACATCTGCAATACTATTAGCATAATGAAATTAAAATTAATACAGAAAATATACATGTATTGTACGTTTATGGCAGGGATCATATGATTTCAAGAAGAACAGTTGATTGCTGTCAAAAGGCCCATCTGCTTATAAAAATGGCATATGCAAGTATTAAATATTCAAAGTGAATATTGATATAATTAATTTACGAATTGTCAGTGTCTTGGTTTTGCTCTAAAATTGTACCCGGAGGAGTGCATGGATAGGAGATAGTAAAATACTGATTAATCTACAATGGTTTTGTACTTGCTCCATGATGTTTTAACTCTTTCTAGTTGATGCGATTTGTCTATGTATTTTATTGTCTATGATACCTTAGTCTGTATATCATTGGGGTAAGGGAGAGCGGTATTTTTATCGTTTTGAGGTAAATGTGTAGCATTTCATTTCTAAAATAATTTGTAACTCTACAGTCGATTGTTCTTCACTTGTGTTAAAAATAAATGTTTGTTCTGACAGATTCAGATTTACGTTTTTTGTTAACAAGAAAGAGTTAAGGTATAAATATATCATGTTAAAAAATTCGGAGATGAAATACGGGTCCAAAACATATGAACTATTGTCTCGTCTTGGTGGCAGAAGTGGCAAAAAGGGTTTCTACTCATTTTTAGCTCTACTGGCCGAAGGCCAGCAGAGCTTATGGGATGCCGAGTTGTCCGTCCGTCGTCCGTCCGTCCGTCGTCCGTTGTTAACTTTTGTCTCGTCGAAAACCAGCCAGATCGGACAAGTAACAGCGGAGTTATGGTCCTTGATTTAGTTAAAAATGCTATATTGCTATATTTTGCCTCGTTAAGACAATAGGGATTTCGTTTTTCATCCTATCTTTACCAAACTTTACCACATTGTTAATATAAATGAAAGCTTGGACAAGTTCGAAAATCAGCCATATCGGACTAGTATCGGCGGAGTTGTAGCCCTTGATTTAGTTAAGAATGCTATGTTTTGCATCGTTAAGACGATAGGGGCTTCATTGTTCATCCTAATTTTACCAAACTTGATCAGATTATTAGTATCAATGAAAGCTTGAACAAGTTCGAAAACCAGCCATATCGGACTAGTAAAAGCGGAGTTATGGACCTTGATTTAGTTAAAAATTCTATATTTTGCCTCGTTAAGACTATATGGCCTTCATTGTTGATCCGATCTTTACCAAACTTAATCAGATTGTTAATATCAATGAAAGCTCGAAAAAGTTCGAACACCAGCCATATCGGACCAGTATCATCGGAGATATGGCCCTTGATTTACTTCAAAATGATATATTTTATCTCGTTAAGACGATAGGGCCTTCATTTTTCATCCGATCTTTACCAAATTTCATCAGATTGTTAATGTCTATAAAGCTTGGTCAAGTTCGAAAAACAACCAGATCGGCCTAGTAACAGCGGAGTTATGACCCTTGATTTTGTTAAAATTGCTATAATTTGCCTCATTGTACGATAGGACCTTCATTTTGCATCTGATCTTTGCCAAACTCTACCAGCTTTTACGACTGTCTTTTTTTTTTAATATTATTATTAATTTTATTCTAATTATTTTTTTTATTTTTTTTTATTTTTTTTTAAATTTTGTTTTAAATATTATTATTTTTTTAAATTATTATTTTATTTTTTTAAATTATTTTTTTTTTTTTTGGAAATTATTCCTTTTTATATATATATATATGTTTTTTCATATTTTTTTTATCTCTATGCTGGACCAGTCGGACCAGTGACAGAGGAGTTATGGCTCTTGATTTAGTTAAAATGCTATATTTTGCCTCGTTAGTACAGTATGGCCTTCATTTTTCATCTAATCTTTACCAAACTTTACCAGATTCTTTAGTTATGGCCATTGATTTAGTTAAAAAGCTTTTTTTTGCCCGAAACTTTCAAAAAAAAACGTAAATGGCAGTCACTCGCTTCATTGAGCCATGTTAGCCAGTAGAGCGTCCACATGCCCTCTTGGGCCTCTTATTTATATAGAAAATGCTGTGTTGAAAGAAGACGATGATTAATTCGTGTTTGAAACCATTGTAGCCCTATTTTCAAGAAGGATAAAAATATCGGACAGGGAAACCACCATTCAAGCACGACAGTCAACCACAAAACACAAAAACAAACACGCAAACAGACAAACAGAAAGGCAAAAGTAATAAAAAATACAAACGACATCACAAACAAAAAAGGGTTGACAATAGGGCTTCCGCCCTGGAACGGTCAGTGGCAAAGTAGGCCACTGGGGGTTTAAACCGGTTCTAGGGTGCACCAAACCTCACACTTACCCTACTGTCAACCCATTAAAACAGGACAGTGTAAATAAAGAAATCCCCGCCATGATTTAATCTCTAACCAACAAGGCAGCATCAATAGGCAATATAAGTAAAACACAAATACGAGTATGCTCGTGTAAATATAATACAAAAAAAACAATAGCCTAGAAAGCCACAATGAAGATACTCAATGACTTGGCAGAAGCCAGAGCAACAAGAGAATAAACCATTAACGGCACGACAGGAAAGATTATACACAAACATCAAACGCCACCGTCCCAATGGGCTTTAGGTAGGCGTCATCATAGGGTCCACAGCCTGTCCGGTCATCGTACAATTAAAGAGGAAAGCATAGTGGCGAACTGTAAAAGGGTCCACCACCAAGCATGCAGTACGTTGCAAAATGATAGGGTCATAACCACTTTTGATAAACTTTTTAACAAGTTTAACAAAGATAGTATGAAAGTGATCATGACCATGAATCTTACGAAGTTTATAAATCACATCACCATAGAAGTCAGGTTGTGATAGTCCTTGTCGCAGAAGAGTCCTTAAATTACTTTTATATTTAGAAAGAAGATCAGGGTTACGATAATAAAATTTTGCAAAGGTTTTACGAAGTTTATGGTAACGGTAACCCTGATTGAGTAACTTTTTAGTTATACAAAGATTACGAATATTAAAGTCCTCAACTCGAGTACAAACTCTAGGAAAAACGAATAAGTTGAGACACATAAGTTGCTCGGGGAACATCACCATCCAAGTGGGGGTAATTAACAATGTCAAAATTAAAATCTTCTCTCTTGTCATAGATTTTGCTAATTATTTCACCATTTTCAATCGAGAGATCTAAATCAAGAAAAGAAGCGTTATTATCATATACATTAGCTTTATTAAGCTGAAGTTGTTTAGGATAAATATTATGAACCATAGTTGGAGAGAAAGGGTTGTCAATGTTCAGTATGTCATCCAGATACCGAGAGGTGTCATTAAAAAAGTTCAATAACAATCCTTTTGTGTTTGTGATGTCGTTTGCATTTTTTATTACTTTTGCCTTTTCGTTTGTCTGTTTGTTTTTGTGTTTTGTGGTTGACTGTCGTCCTTGAATGCTGCTTTCACTGTCCGATATTTTTATCCTTCTTTGTACTAGAAGTAATATTGAAAGGGGATGAATATACGTCTTTCCATGTTTCCGCTTCAATATCATCAATATGATCCCATCTGATGTTGGACTTTCATTATTTCTGTTACAAATGGAATACATATCAGTGCAAACTTTCATGTTTTTGATGATGTAATTCGTAGAGAAGTGCGACACAGTTACAGTCCTAACAGTTTGCTAAGTACAGCTCAATACCACCTTCAATTAATATAACGATAGACATTTAGTAAGGAAATCTTGTCAAAGGCAACACGTATTTTGACAAACAACACTACATATGTTGACAAGTCAGTTCCGTGGCGGGGCAAGCCATCATTTCGTCAAATGAATACGAGTGCTATACTTAGATACGAGAATATATTGAAAAAAATGCATACATACCGGTGGATCCTGAGTGATCACGACATTCTTCGTTGTGAAATAGTCAAATGTTTCGTCCATCTGCGGAAGGTAGAGCCATCCAAATGGCATACTCTCGCATGTCCCATCATTCAGTTTTATGGCCGGACTAGTTCCTTCTGAAGAGAGTTTCGCAGCACAAACAAGAGAATTGGTTGACGTTTCAGATACGCTTACGGATTTTTTTTCATACAGTATGGATTTAGTTTTAGAAACTCCGTAACATTTTCCAATTACAACCGCGAGCAAAAGTTGCAGAAAATTCATTGCACTGACTTGTCCCTGTCGCCGTTAGATGTTAATGACGTAACAACAACGTAACCGAGTTCGAAAGGAATCAGATGCATCTCTTCCGGAACCGTTATTTTACTTGTATACTATTTAATTATTTACACGTTTTTCTTAACGCTAAAACAAATCTATATAATGCAGACACGAGTTAGTAGAAATAAATAATTCATGACATATATCTAGTGCAGAAAAACATAACGCAATATTACTAAGTGTTGCATGTTTCAATTTGTTGATAATATATAACAGTATTTATGCGAATGTATTCAAACTGTTGGTATGCTTAAGTTGGGAAACACTTCAAAGACGAGCATATGTTGGTGTTGGTGGAGTTGTTATTATACAGATAGACTATTTATCTGTGCATATAAATATAGATATACACGTCAAACAGGAAACGTAGCATTCATAGACTACAGTTAACAATAAAACACGCATAGAAATAATAACAAAGATAGATAAAACGGCAAGGTATATGACATCATAGTCATTACAGGGTTGACAATAGAGATACCGTCGGTCAGTGGCAACACAAATCAGGCAAATGGTCCTATAGCACACAAACGCAGTCAAAAAATATGAATTAAATTAATTGTAAATTGTCAAAATTACCCGAGTTGTCAGTAGTCGTCTGCAAAAAATGTCAATGTTTACTGCTGTTACTGCTGTTACGTCACTGATTTGTATATTCTTGAAAATTTCCGGACGATTTAATTCATAGCGAGTGTTTACAAAAAAACGCATACTAATGCATTTATTCACATATGACCCTAGTGTTGTTTTAACATTGTACGCTTTGCAGTTGTTGACATGTTCAGTATATTCTTACAGTTATTGTCATTTTTTAAATTTACCACGAACATGACAGCTTCTCTACAAGGCCTACGTTTCGCATTTTAACCTTCTACATAATCCGCTGCACATATTCCATATTCTCAGTCAAAAGAGCGCTTTTAAATTATTTGTGAAACTCTTCTAACCAGTCATAACGAAAACGTTGCATAGAAAACTGTTTGACAGAAAAACAAATCCGAATTTAGAACTAAAACTCCTAAAATTGTTACCGGTGTCGGCGTCAGAACAGCTTAAAGAGTGAAAACGACAATTTACCATCAACACTGAGAACCATAGATAACCATCTTTTTTCTTCTTTTTTTTTCTCCCGTTACCGTAAAGTTCGCATGAGCTCGAAGTGCAATTTTCGCTAGCTGTGCTAGATATCATGAATTATGGCATGTCTGATTAGTTTGTACTTTAATAACGCAACGTTTCGTTATATGAACATAAAGTAAAACATATGTGGGGACTTACTGTCTAGATTTTTCATTTTATTTAACTATACATATTTCGAACTGCAATTCGATAACATAAAACCGAGCAACCGTTGCGCATAACATATCATAACATCTCCAATCGTTTAACTTATTTCTTTCTGCCGTTAAATATCACGTCGAAGGATCTTGTGATACAGCTTACGACAGGATTAGTTGATTTTAGTGTATTAAAAATGCAGGTGATGTTCTTGATACAACTTGCAATAATCGTTTCATCTCGGTGCGCTGATGAATTTGTACATTATATACACTTTACCAGCTCATATTCTTTGCGTTTGCCTTAAAAATGTGTATTTGGCAAGAGGTTTATGACTCATTTATTTTCCTAAACGATACTATTTTCGTCAAGTATAGAGCTTGTATGGAACTACTGTTTATAGACAAGTGTTGGTATCCCTTTAACTGCGTACCTGTTGTCGCAGATCTCTTTTTGTATTGCTATGACATATTTCATATGGAGTCTTACATCAAATACTCAGACAGATATCATCGAGGCCTTTATTGAAACTCCCTGTATCTGGATGACATTCACAGCATTTCATTTTCAACAATGGTAAATCATATGTCTTAAAATCTTCACTTAGTTAACAAAGCAACTGTTTATGATTCTGTCCTTGTTTTCTCGATTTGAATCAGGATAAATAATAAGAAAAATGTATCACAAGAGAGGAGATCTTTCCTACTACAAGGACTATCACAACCCGACTTCTAGACTATGATGACGTGATTTTCAAACTTCACATAATACTTGGTAATGATCACCTTTATACAACATTAAACGAGTTTACGACTCTATCAATTTTCGTCGCACTGCACATTTAAAGGATTACCCATTTACAGTTCGCCACTACGCTGTTCACGTTGCGTTGATTGCGCTCCAGTTTGTGGAGTTTTCCTGGCTGGTTAAAGCCGTTTATGTTGTTTCCTTAGAGTTTAGATTCTCAGAATATGTTAGTTATATATATGTCGTCGTCAGCAGTTACGAAACGGTGTTATTTATGTTGCAAATGTTTGCTGTTGTTGGCGGGATAGCTACTTCAGTATGATTATATTGAATGACTTTATACATAACTATGCTGTTGTTGGCGGGATAGCTACTTCAGTATGATTATATTGAATGACTTTATACATAACTAAGTATCAGTGAAATCGCGTAATGTCAAACTAATTGTTTTTATTACACTATCGTTCTGAACACATTTGATTGTGATAACGCATTAACTGTTTGTTTATATTATCAGGTGGAACTTGTTTAATACATGATAATTAGTTTAGTTTGTAAAAAAATAAATATCAATATATCGGTATATAGAACACTCGAAATGATTTACTGATAAACGTTTCCAGTGAATTAATATTAATGATTTATCGATATAAAGCATCTATGTATACTCCACGGGGAATATATTAACTTTTAGTGTACATTTTAGGATTTCCAATATGTCTATGTCATTTGTATGCATATTTAACGTCTAGTCTTCCTCTCGAAACTTGCGGCATTCAGCCATCATGGGTGTTAGTTACATCTAAAACAAAGGGTAGAGTCGAGGAACACTGAGTTTTGATATATCCATTGTTTATTAATCGAAGCAAAAACACAATGTCACACGTTGCATACCCCAAAACCGATGTTTTATGTGTTAAAATGTATAGGCTTAATTTCTACAGATTTAAGTGTTGTTAATGTTTCTAACTAGGTTCAAGAACATCGAATCTTACCATAGACTGCCTTAGACTAGTTTAATTACTATGAGTGTGTCTTACAAATACTCCCGAAAAGAACAAACTCGTAATGAAACACACGTTTGTTTATTCGGACGTATTTCGATCGGGACTGAAACATAGTATCGCAAAAGACTGTGTTTTTTTTTTATAAAATAAATGTTAAATCTGTTATTAAAGCTAGTTGTTCATCTCGTATCATGCGATAATTTTGCGTATGAATCTCAACACACGTGTCGTTATTAACACTGACTTAGTGATGTTTTACAAATTGAAGAAAATTACAGAAATCTCTTGAATTTAATGGTATATTACTTCGTCTACAACACGCTTACTTTCACACTTAAATGAATGATACACAATAACGCAGCTAAGTCATAGTTCGTTCTTTCTTGAATTTCTGTAATGTTTTATTTCCTGCTTGGTGTAACTGACCCGCCAAAACGACATTTTTCCTACATGCCCGTGATATTTGCTCCTTAAGTGTTATATTTTCCTTATACAGTTCATCGTAGTTTTTGCCTCTATAGCTGAAATATATATAACAAAAAGAGTATACACAATTTTCATGTTTTAATTTAAAAGAAAATGCATCAAAGCTTGATCACTTAATTAGTTTGAAACTTGTCAAATTGAACAATAGCATTTTAGAAAATGAATCCAACAACATTTGAAATCCGTTTGAATCATGACAGCTCTAGTATGTATATAATAGTTTAAATGTAAGACATATCGTTAAACTTATATATTTCGTATGTGTCGTGCTCGGCCGTTTCCAAAGGTCCATTATCATACTCTTTTTTTAGTATCGATACATCAACACTACATGTACGTACCCTTCTAATTCCTTCAGTAAGGCAACATTTTCTTTGTTGGCTTTCAGCATGTGAATTGTTATCAGTTTAAGTTCTCTGTCTTTTTCCTTCAATAACTTCTGTAGATATAATGCATGGTATTTTGAAGCTGACTCGACCAGGTTCTTTCTCTCAGTTTTGGGCTTCTCCCACTCAAACTGTTTGTGCCTTCAAATATTGTGTTAAGATAAACAAAAGAATCCAATATGTTGATTGTAACATAACACATTTGTTACAGTATTACGTCTTTTAAGAGTTAGTGGATCTTAAGAGAGAGGTTGTCTTAAAACAAAACATAAAAAATGTTGAATTGTTTTTCATTCGACGGTATTTCCATTGGGCTTTACGCTAACATTTCTAGCTCTCGATTACTATATAAACGATTCCAACTACAACAACTATAGTAAACATACATATGCATGATATGTGTGTAACAATGTGGAACATATTTGGTACATAAATGAACAAATGACAGCCATCGATCAAAAGTAGATATAAAAATCGAACAGGAAACGAAACATTCAAGGACGACAGTCAACCACAAACAAACAATAAGGCTACCGCCTTAGAGCGGTCAGTGGCAAACAAAAGGCCACTGGGGGTTTAAACAAAGCTATAAACATGACAGTGTAAATAAAGATATCCCGTCCAGGTTATAATCTCAAAGTAGACAGGTTGGAGATCCGCAGGAGGCTCGCGTAAATGTATATTTATACACGAACACGAATTTTAGATATGGCATTATAAATGTTTTTACATTTGGCATTATAAATGTTTTTCCATAGTAAGGGTTTACATTTAATTAATTATCCATGTGTTTTTATGTTTTACTAGAATCATGAAGTGTGGGTCTGCAAAGCAGTTAAAGAGAACCCCTTGTAAGATAGGTTTGGTTTAGATTTAGCCGGAATCTTGCTTATGCATGAGGAGTCTTGTAAATAAAAGTATATTCGAACGGAATTACTGACAGTAGTTTGTTATTTCGTTACATGTGTTCGCTTAAATATATCCTATTTTAGATCATGATTAAGTAGCACTAATATTGAATGCATTTAATGTCATTTAAGATGTTTCACTCAATACAGTGCACTGTATGGCGTTCTTCTTATATACCAATGATGAGTAGAACAATTATATTTTTGTCTCTAAAATCACAAAGACTGAAGTCGAAATCACTGGTTTTCGTTTTACTTTTATAACAATTAATTAAATCGAACATCACACAATGAACGTACCTTTCACCAGCAGGGCGCGATGACGCTGGTAGTTTCCAGGCACCGTCATAATTGCATTCTGTCTCCCTTAAAAAAGATTTTCCTACTAAACTGGCTTCAGTTAATGCTCTCTGTAAATATCAATAACTTAATGTTAACAGTGCCAGAAACAGACGCTATCGTAAATAAATTACATATGCTATGTCATAAAAACTACTCTATGTAAAATCAGAACTTTACCACATTTCAGATATCGATTGGACAACCCCCTATAACATTATATACTATACGTTTTTCAATGTATAACATCATTGATAGCTATGTAAGTGGTAATGGATTTCCCAGCTTTCGATATGCAAAAACTTGTGATCAACTATCAACATCTGTAGATGCCCTTGACCTGTTTAGTAAACAAACGAAAACTTTCTGACAAGACCTGTGATCTCACATTTTCTGTGATTTTTCAAGAGGAACGCTAGTTCTCTACATAAACATCAAAGCAATGCAATTCCAACAACAATTGACTCGTAGGTAGTATTTCTTATACCATGCAAATGTCACATCACCTAGTATGTAGGCTATTTTCACGAGAAGTTCTTGAATTTACTCGCACAATTTAATTTATAATTTATTTGCTGTAGACCTCTTTAGCAATTATGTATATATATATATATATATATATAAATCGAACAGGAAAAGTAGCATTCAAGGACGACAGTCAACCGCAAACACACACAGAAACAAAGAACAACTGTAAGTTTGGCAATATCCAAAATTGTGTTACATAATGAGAATCAGAGTATCAACTTGAATAATTACTTTTAATGATTTCCTTGACATTCTAATATAGACCTGCTATTTAATAACGAGCATTAAACAGTACACAAAGCTTGTGTAGACTTCTTGACAACAGTTTCATCAGGGTATGAAACCACCAATTATTTTCTCTAATGTCATCAGCGTTAGAATGTCACATATTAATGATTTGCGACAACTTCAAATCAATTGATAATGCAGCAGTGTATGTTCAAAAAATCACGATTACAGGCAACATCAACATATCATTACTTTGAACTTATTAGTTTATATTTTCAGATTTTTTACAGATGTAGACATTGCAAGACAAAAACATACAGATATACACAAGACCGTCATTGCTTTTTCACTGTAATTGTCGTTTGTTTAGTATGCTTGATTTTTTTCAACAGGGTTCCGTGAATACCTGGGTCCAGTTGTTGTTAGATGAACCCTTCGTTTGGGTACATTTTCCTAAAAAATACTATTTTACATTCAATAGTGTGTACATTTTACATCATACATAGAGAGTAAGAAACATTTTTTAGATCCAAGTATTGTATAGGATTCCAAAAATAAATAAGGAAATTAACAGCGAATGTCAAAAATCATTTCTTGAAACAATGTTAGGATTTTAAATACTGTTCCATAGATTGAGCGAGGTTATGAAAGATGTATAGACAACCAAATGCATGCAACTAATAAGTTTACAAGCAGCAAAAGTGGAAATAAAAGTCGAACTGACAATATAGCATTCAAAACAGCTAACCGAAAACACGCATGGAAACAAACAATAATTACAACGATCAGTAAAAGGCAGTGTACATCCCAAATATAAACGAGTTGACAATAGGCTAGTGCCTTGGAAAAGTCAGTGGCCAAACAGTTTGGTCGAAGACAAAAGTACGATGCGTTCGAACTTACTTCTAGGGATTCTTCGTCTACTTCTTCTTGCATTTTCCTCTCTGACATCAGCAATCTCTGTAAAGTGGAGTGTTATGCAAGTTAAATATAAGTGATAATGATAACGTCCGTTTACATCATACCTACACATAATAGTTAAATAATAAATTCCATAGTATCGAACAATTGTGTTAGAAAATTTAACCTGAATGGTTTATGTTTATTTACACTGCCCCGTTTTATTGGGATGACAACAGGATAATTTTAGGGTTTGGTGCACTCTGGATCCTGGAGCCCTTTTATGTTGTTTTTTTATTTTTTATTCCTCTTTGTATGTGTTGTGTGTTTCTGTGCGTGTTTGTGGTTGACTGTAGTCCTTGAATGCTACATTTCATGTTCGACTTTAATGTCTAAGGCAAATACAAGAATATAAAGGATTGAACAAGTAACAACAACAGTGGTGTATGAAGTACAGTATACCTGACTATAAGTTACTTTCAAGCCGAGGTTTAAGTGTTTTTATCGGGACCGAGGCTCTGCCGAGGTTCCGAATTAAACACTTATACCGAGGGTTTAAATTCCCTAAAATTCCCTATCTGAACGGAATACCGATGATAGATTATTTTTCTTACATATCAGAGACAAGTTTGCGTTGACGCCGCCGGCTACTAACGTTTTGTATGTTTTGCTGCATACCGGATGTTGGTGCGCGCGTGACTTTTATCTTTACCCAGAATATAAGACTTTCCATCCATTATGTAAAACCTTGATATCCTTATCCGGTATGCAAGAAAAGAGTGTCCTGCAAGTGAACGATCGTCGTCTATAATAATGGTCTGAGCGGGAATAGACAACGGTTACCGAAAAGACGGTTAGCGTGTTCAAAACACAATTGAAGAAGTCAAGTTAGGGCACAGATCTCTATTTCTGAGCATCAGTTATTCAATTATCAGTTTTAACAAAGGAATTAAGTACGTTTCAATTTCGTTAGGACACTTTGCACGTTCTGTTTGTTTACATATTAAACGTAGCTTCGTCCTCGTTATAAACATGATCATCTCCGTGTTTTACTTATATTGCATATCAATGATGCCTAGTTTGTAAGAAGATATAGCGGAGATAACTTTATTTATACGCTCCCGTTTTTGTTGGATGTCAAAAAGAACTAATGAGTTTTGGTGCAGCCTTTAATCTGGCTTAAGTCCCCGGCGGTCTATCTACCACAGACCGTTTCAAGACGGTACCACATGTGTCGACACGTTTATGTGGTATAGCATACTTTGCTTTTTCACTGTAAATGTCGTTTGTTTAGTATGCTTGATTTTGTTTACCTGGGTCTGGTTGTTGTTAGCTGAACGTTTCGTTTGGAGACATTTTAAAACTCACATTTCAGGCAAAATATTAAAATTAATAAATTTGCATTTTTTTTCCCTAACAAATTCTACTTTACATTCAATAGTGTGTACATTTTACATCATACATATAGTGCAAGAAACATATTTTAGATCCAAGTATTTGCTAAACGCAGTATAAAGATAAATTTGGATTGTAAAACCGGACCAAATACGTCTTTTATGCTGAAAAAAGTGTAGATGTTCACATAAAAATAACACAAAGAACGCCACAAAGCAAGTTCTCAATGACTTGGCAGACGGCAGATCAACAAGAGAACACACCATTTAGGTTACGATAATCTTTAAATAAAAATAGCTTTAAACCATACACCTGTTAGTCGCGATCATACCAAAGTAAGGCAGAAACAAGATATACAGTAGAGGATGTTCAAACTTGAAAAAACGCATTTGATTTCAATATCACATAAATCAAGCTAGGATTTGATTGAGCTCCACAAGGTAAATTGCAAAATATCTCAATATTTGTGCCCTGTTTGGACGTATAATAACTGGAATGAAATCCAGCAATATGTGTATAGCCTGTTTTAGATTTAGCTGTTAGTGCTGTCGAGAGTTGCCCGCACAAACAATCCAAAAGTATTCACTAATGTTGTATACTGATAACATATAATGCATATACTTACAGTTTTCTTTGTAGCAGTCACCAAGGATTTCACGTCGATGTTTAATACAGTATTGGTCTTCTTTTTAATTGCAATAAACTAAAAAATCGCAAAGAAATATTACGGTATCAGGAATGTATATATAATACATAGCTGTAAATTTAAGATATATAACAGTATCAGGAACGTATGTGTAGTACCTAACTCTAAACAAAAAAATCACAGGGCAATAGTACGGAATCAGGAAGATATGTACAGTACGTAACAGTAAATTATAACTATGCAGGAATGAATGAGAACGATATAAAATACAAAATCGCAAAGCAGTATTGCGGTATCATGTAATTGTAAATATTGTAAATTACTCGATCTAACTGTGTATGAACAAAATATGCTATAAAATATAAATTGTGTGAACATCTTAAAAACAATAAAATGAAATGTGATAAAACGAGAAACATCGATTATATATAGTTACTAGGTACGCACAATTCCACCGGGATTTAAAACATTACAACTTTTAATTTTACAAAACAGATTAATTTGCATACAACATTACATCTGGATCATATTGGAATGACCACACCCTTAGAAGAATAAGAAGTGTTGATATTTCTAGGTCGTGTCGAATGATCTAACAATTTTCATTATAATACATGTAAATATAATATTAAAAGTGCAATTAATAGCTCGGTTAATCAGGATTTTGTTAGAAATAATTAAAAATTAAACGTTACAATTTATAACAAAGGCGTCGTATCAGTCAAAGTATGGTTTTAACACCATGTTACACAGTTCAGTACCTACAAGTAGATATAAAACATCGAACAGGAAAAGTAGATTTCAAGGACGACAGTCAACCAAACACACACACATAAACGGAGAACAACTTTCAAGATGAATAAAATGCAAGATATGACATGACAAACACAAAAGCGTTGACAACACGGCTACCGCCTTGGAACGGTCAGTGGTAAAAAAGACGCTTGGAGTTTAAACAAGGTTCAAGGTGCACCAAACCTCATTCTTACTCTATTGTCATCCCAAAAACGGGACATTGCAAATAAAGATATTGGAATAATCATATAATTTGAATGGAATTGGGAGTAACATGCTACAATTAAACCTGGTGCTTAATCTAGAACCTATAACTGTATAAAATGATATTCTTTGGAAATAAGGTGTCTAAGGTGTCGCGTGTAATCACATGTATTTAGTTTAGGGCCTATTTATAGCGGAAATATCATATTTTTGTCAATTTTAAGTCGCACCCCTAGATCCCTACACAAAGCCTTATGGCCCTCCTTCAGTAATCCAGAATGATAGAATGACTTGACATTGTCCGAAAACAAACCCATTCGATATAATAGCAACATTCAATAACGTGTCGAGCCATATAACAATTATTCCTTGAAATAATACATATTTACAACACTTACAATGACACGAAATGCCATCAATATATTGAAGATTGTACTGAATAATAATAAGTTCATAAATACATGACAATAATATAGATTATCTTGTCATGATATTGTATTTAAATTCCTTTATACGGAGGTGTGGTGTACTTTTCAACGTGTTATTAATAACTGTCAACTGTCGATAATTCTCAATTCTTTGTACACTTTAATCCAACGTATCAGTGGATGTTACACACCCTTTCCAAGGAGGTTACACGATTATTCAGTATTAACAACATGTAAGTAACATCTTAATGTATTGAAAATACTAATACAAATGTTTAACGGCGTCGCTATAACGTCGTAACCCACAACTTAATTTAGTTACTACACTAAAACGACATTGCTGGAATAGCGCCAACAACTTATGAAAGTTAAGATAATAACAAGTCGAAAATTACACCACACCTCCGTATAAGTAATAGATAGAGTATAGTTTCATAATTACACCACACCTCCGTATAAGTAATAGATAGAGTATAGTTTCATTGAGTTGGTTCATTTAAACACCCATCGAGGTGTTTAAATTAACCAACGAGATGAAACCATACTCTATTTGTTTTGTAGCATGTCCATTTCAGCTCCATTTCAGTTATTCTAACTGTTATTCTCACTGTTATTCTCACAGTTATTCTGACAGGTCTTATTTTCAATTGAACGATTTACACCTGTGTCTGAACAAAGAGAAATGTCTGTGACCATGTTACAAAGGAATTTAAATACAATAACATGACAAGATATTTAAATACAATATTGATGAGATATAGGGTCCTATAGAAACCACAGCGTCCGAACGCAATGGCATCTAAGGTCCGCACTGTACCGCAAACAATGACTTGATAATACAATGAAAGAGACAAAAAACAACAGAAAGGGTGGTGAAGACAGGGTTAAAGACTTGGAACGGTCAGTAGGCAATATTGCGTTGTTGACTGTGACATTATTCAAATAAAAGGATTTTCAGTTGGTACAGTAGTGTGCCGAAAAGAAACAATATAAATACAAGGGTATTAATTTCAATGATGTATATCATATGGAACACAACAGTGTTGATAATCAGTCTATGGCGAAGTACAATGTATCCAATCGCTTGATAATGTTTTTGTTACAAATCAAAAATGGTGTTTTTCTTACGTCTATTGTTGCTTTCAACTGAATTTATTTAACTTTTGGGCATGCTGGTGCACTTAAGAAATGAGTTTTTGAATTCAGCATACAATTTCAAGTAAGAAAACACCCACAGACCTTTTGGCGTCTCCCACTGCATTAAAAGTCCATGGGCTCTGGGTCTAGTTGTATGTTTGTATTATGACGTCGTCTTCTGCATATGACGCCGAACAACGGAACGACCTCATCGATTACCGTAATCCGGTAGGTAAACAGTTACGGTAATCGACGACACACTCCCGATGTTCCGATTACAAAAGAATATCATACTCACAAATTTGCCCACCCTTAATGCTCCCTTGGCCTTATCCCATCTTGCGGCGGCGGTTTCCGGCTTCGGCAGCTCTTTCCAGCCTTTCAGCTGCCTGTCGTAGTGGAAGTTGTAGTGCGGAGGTGGCTGCATTAAGTATGTAATATTCTGTTTTTGCACTCGATATGATGTACATATATAAATGATCAAACACGATTTTGATTTCTTTTATTGAGTTTGCTAAATGGCCTCTGAGTTTGCTAAATGGCCTCTGACAGGTTTTTAAATCATTTCACGAATGATTTTTTTTGTTGATAAACATTGACAGTAGTAATATTCAAATTGCAGCTAAAACATTATTAAACTCCTAAATATTAACGAGTTCCGAGATCTTTGTTAGAATGGTTCTCGCTGCAGACGTCGCTCACAAAACCTGTCATGGCATATTTATTACACAGGTATTATTTGTTCGTTGTCAGTACTAAGTAACAAGTGAGCCATGTAATATACAGGATAGTTACACAACTCATTATCAGTATTTAAACATAAGGAAACTGACAAGTTCGTACTTTTCATGTATCGATGCATGTTTATTTCAGTGACAGATACATATTTTACACAATAGTGCAGATATACTGAAAGAAAAAAGAAACGCAGGGTGCGTATTTCCGCTATATATTGTATGTTTAATATGATACTGCTAATCGAATGGTACAGGGCGACATTAGGCCTGTCCTTTTAGAAAGAAGGTTTAAACAGCACTGAACACACCAATGGTTACCCCTTTAAAGTTTCATTATCGTCAGAATGCGCATTTGGCTCAAGCATGTGAGCAAACTTAGGCTTTAAATGTTGCAGTCACTTAACATTAAATACAGTACTGAACTGGCTCAATTTTTCAAAGAGGAACTTCAGCATTTATGAATTTCTTGTTACAACGTGTACTGTGATTAAAACGTCTACAACATCACAGTTGTGTCCTTTCTCTAACTAACTGCACTTTTTTTTTTTACAAAACATCTTGGGTAGCGCGGCGGATTTGTAACCGGAGGCCCCGGGTTCAATCCTCCGTGGTGCCACTGAGTTCCGTCGGTGTGTTCTTGGGCAAGACACTTTACCTTAGCCTCGTCCGTCGGATGGGGACGTAAACCGGGCGGTCCCGTGTATCGGTCTATCCTCCGAGCACGTTAAAGAACCATAGGAATCTATTCGATAATAAGAGTAGGGCAGGTTCCCGGATTCCTATGTATCCTTCCCCTCTCTCTGGGGCGGCTCTAAATAACCTTTAATGTGTTGATGAGCCGTTAAACAACATTCAATTCAATTCAATTCCTTGGAATATATATGGAATTAAGTGTGCAGTATATGCAATATATAGCGGAAATACGCACCCTGCGTTTCTTTTTCCTTTCAGTATATATAACATATAGGTGACCTACAATCTACATTCATTTAGCATATAGACAACATAAAACAACACTTGATTGTACCCAACCTAAATTGACTCACTAGTCACCATCTTATAATTGCACTAAATACATAAATCAATATTTAATTGATCATGTTGTCAACCCTGAGTATATTAAAGTAGCTATCCCGCCAACAACAGCCACAGTTTACAACATGTGTACACCGTATCTAAACCTACTGACATATGTTAAGAATCCAAACGCTATAGGCACAACAACATATTAAATGGATAAACCCCAATTTTGGAGTGTCGAATTGAGAGTTGCCAACTCTTAATTCATTTTACTCATATGCAATCGCGGGTATTTTGAAAACCCATGAACAACATCTATACCTTTAATCGACACTCATACATAATTATGAGTTGAACACCTGGATGGAGTTTTGATAAATAATTTTGTAGTACAAGTTTTGCCGTTATTTGGCGTGTTTGTTTCTTTATACTCAGTGAGATACAGATTCATTTTCATGCAACGCAGTTATATAATTTGTATCAAATGAAAATAGTACTACACCCAATTGTGCTAATGAATATTACAATATAGAATGTTACCTGTTAACGTATGTGTCTGCTATTTGTTAAAGTTAAAACAATCCGTATACTGTCCGAAACTTATTCAGTGACTTGATGAGTTATAACTGTTATGGTGTAGGCTTTTGAACAACATGAAACATTGCGATATTAACAAACTGATAACGATGTGTGTTGACATTGGTTAAAACCAATACAACCCAAAATGACTTTCTCGGGGCTTATCTAGTATGTCGATACCTGAATGTATTTGCCTAGCTAAGATAATTCATTTCAGAGCGGTATTTGTTTATAGAAAGCACGTTTTATATTAATCTGAAAATAACTAAACTACGCATTTGATTTTCGTCCAGCATTATTTATCAGTTACATGACAGGATTAAAACCGTTTACCATTAACGTATGCATTGATAGAGTGATTCATTAGGAAAGCTTTGTAACGAACTAATGGAAATGTGCACTGCAGTGAACACGAAATGGATGTGCACTGCAGTGAACACAAACTGAATAGATCTGTTTAAAAATTCACAGGACTCCTGAAATTGCTATCACAGAATCACATCATTCATCTACGAGAGTGTGTCCATACGGGTTAAAATTCATGTAAAACGATCAAACATATATGTATGTACTCGATAGTTTATGAACCTTACTAATGAGGTGTTAGAATTCCAATCAGATATTCTCGCGGCGTCACATTCGTTAGCCGTTAAGTAATAGTTATGGGACATAAAAGAGGTCGATAACACATGGTAATAGGCCATAGGGCTTCAACAAGGGTAGTTATTCAAGAAAATCACGATAATGACACTTGTTGGTGCCCTATCCCTAGTATCAGTCGACACTTGTTGGTGCCCTATCCCTGGTATCAGTCGACACTTGTTGGTGCCCTATGCCTGGTATCAGTCGATTGAATGTCCAATATGACACTTGTTGGTGCCCTATCCCTGGTATCAGTCGATTGAATGTCCAATATGACACTTGTTGGTGCCCTATCCCTGGTATCAGTCGATTGAATGTCCAATATGACACTTGTTGGTTCCCTATCCCTGGTATCAGTCGATTGAATGTCCAATATGACACTTGTTGGTGCCCTATCCCTGGTATCAGTCGATTGAATGTCCAATATGACACTTGTTGGTGCCCTATCCCTGGTATCAGTCGACACTTGTTGGTGCCCTATGCCTGGTATCAGTCGATTGAATGTCCAATATGACACTTGTTGGTGCCCTATCCCTGGTATCAGTCGATTGAATGTCCAATAACTGTTGAATCTCATTGAGTTTATTTTAACGAACTTCATTTTTTGTTAAAAGTAATATTTTCCCTTTAGAGCCCCGTGTATAAAACAAGTGTTAACAGCATGCAGTTGATTTTAGCGGAATTCACACGTTACAAAAACAGCGAACATGCGCAAAGAAGTGCGATAATATTATTCAATAAGAGCACTGAAACGTGTTCTGTTTTCTTCAAAGGTATCTGTCGTAAACAGAATAAAAAGTAATTTAAATAGCGAGAACACACTGCAATCGTGGATGTGATATTTAAAACGACTTTCCATACGACGCACCAACTTTAGACGAGATCAAAATCTGGGTTCGTATTCATAACGCTTCTTAGCAGTATCTTAAGTCAATTTTATCAATTTTTTTCTATCGATTGAAGACTTTCCTTAATATTGTTTATAAGGGTATGGATAAATAAAACCTACAGCTACATAGTTATCTTAAAAGTGATGGTTTGTAGTGTGCCAGAGAGGTTAATAAGGATATTTCAACATATATTTAAACATATGTAAACATCTTAAATTTTGACTTAAGTAATATTTTCCACTTAAGTTGCATTACGAAAACGGACACTGGTATTTTAGATTTGGAAAAACAACAACAACTTAAACTTGGTAGCGATGATTTATAAATCTGGCCCACATGTTATTATCAAATGTTTCCGCATGTGTAAAGGCTAGATATAAATTCTATCGCTTATTTTAATAGAAAGGTATTCTTCTGTATTAAATACGGTCTGAAAGAAATCGTTCAGTTAAAGGCCAGGGCCCGTATTCATAAAGCAACTAAGTGGAAAATATTACTAAAGTCAAAATTTAACATGTTTACATATTTTTAAATATTCTTATTAACCTCTCAGAGACACTACAAAACATCCGTTTTAAGATCTATACTTAGCATTATTAGCAATATTAAGAAAACGTCTTAAATGGATAGAAAAGATGTTTAAAAAAATTGATAAAATTTGACTTAAATTAAAATATTACTAAAAAGCTTCATGAATACGGTCCCAGGGTTGAGTATAAAAAAACAAAGTAGCCACAGAGAAGCTTGTCTGATCATTTTATACACTATGCTACTCAGTGAGGTTTAATCACACATTCTAAATAACTAAGTAACGCATTTAAAACCACAACATTTGACATTTAAATACACTAAACATTACTCTGTACAGATATATCAAAATAATTATATAATTTATTTATTTTCTGTACTTTCTAGAACAAAACTATTATTCCTAACTGTCAAATTTTGATTTTTCGTATTAGTAGTTGTACCTGCAAAAATAAGAAATAAGATCAGTGATTGGTCTGAATGCTGAGACCCTTATCTTGAAGAAGACGAAATACTTAATACATCCAGTGTATACACTATGGTTGTATATCATACCGACAGCTGGGGTTTAACAATAAAAACTATGGATCGATTAGAATCTAATTTGCCGAGTATTCTATATAGAGGATCTTACATGAGTACTCATTCATTATTGAATTTATTAAACGAATTAGCAAAAATGATATAATGCGAGGCAAGAATCAGCGTTTCCGAAACATTCTGCTCTCTTATTTGAGATGGCGGAAAGCATGTTGTTGCAGGTAAAATGGTGTAAAATAAACGCGATCTTCCACGTTGAACTTGCGTATAGTGATTGTATATTACGCTAAGATACGCGCAATAAGGTTTTTTGCGACCAGACATACGTGACAGAGTGTGAAAACGTTCCCGTGGAAGTAGTTAGTGCTGGAAATGGAGTGTTTTAGCTAAGAGGCAAACGTAATCAACAAATGTTGGCCTGTGTTTTTCGACTTCAGATACATGTTGTGCAACTAATACTGGACACAGCCACATACAGTTGGTATCGATGTGTACATTATTTATTCGGTTACTGGTAGCAAACGTATTTCATGAAATACAACTCGGCAAACTTCGAGAGCAGGACTTGAAAGTAAGTGAGGTAAGACTTCAAACAAATCTCATTACGTCCCTTTCCATACATTGGTTTAGAGGTGGGAATAAGGATCGGGTCTAAAAAGAGCATACAACGTCTCTGTGCGATTGGTTGCAATAATCAAAACATGGGTCATGCTCATGCCGCGTAATAAGGTTATTGCTTGATTGGATCGAGCTGTTACTTTTACTGAAAACTGCAACGCCCTAAAACTTCTTGCACATGCGTAGTTGGATAAATGGCTATAGTACAAAACATTTATAGCATATTTTTCTCGTATGCGGCCCTCGAGAAGCAGTATAAATCGCATATACTCGAAAAACTATGCTATACATATTAAATAGGATGGTGTTATTCCATTCCCACACCGTAAGTTATGTGACAAATACAATTATTAATATCAAATTTAATTTCTTCAGGATTCATTAGTTTATGGTTTAACCTACATAAAATGCCTCTACATAAATGGGTTTGCTGCAACGTGCATGTATATCCTTTCAACAAAAAACATACACTTACAAAACAATGGGCTTAACTTACTTTCTTCCGTTGAGAAGGAAACGGTGTTCTGGGTGTGACCTTCAGTGACATTTTACTGTTGCCAATCATGTTTCTCTCCCTATCCGTATATGTTGGCAGCACTAGAAGGAACAATGCTTATAATTAGTATGATGTGTTTTTTTTATCAATATTATATTGATTTAGTCATTCATTTATTTTTTGTAAAGAAAACTTGCAAGTGTATGCTATTTTTTATTTAAATGTATTGTATGAGT
The DNA here is from genome assembly GCA_037043455.1 of Cyrtodaria siliqua. Lineage (NCBI taxonomy): Eukaryota > Metazoa > Mollusca > Bivalvia > Adapedonta > Hiatellidae > Cyrtodaria > Cyrtodaria siliqua. The sequence goes on along the minus strand of JAWPHD010001073.1, from coordinate 279,791 downwards.
TTAGAGATTATCCTTATAGCAAAAGCCTACTGTATAATTAAATTAAAATTAAATGAAATTGGTTGCCATTATTTCATGCTTCTAATAGATACAAACACCATACATAGCATAAACATACCAGGTTCTTACATAAGTAACAATTTGATACCAGTATTACCGTTATAAACAATATTGCTCTGGAAGTTCTTGACCAAAATGTGCGGTTTTGTGAGAGGGGGGACGGGGTGGCGGATGGGGCGGGCGGCGTGGTTTTCCTATGCCGCTGCTCATATGAATAAGAACAGATAGTGGGTCAGGGGTGCGACGAGAGTGTCTTATGCCGCTGCTCATATGACAACGAAATGAAAGTGGGGAGTCGGGGGTGCGCGACGGGGATGTCCTATGCCGCTGCTCATATGAATAAGAACAGATAATGGGGGTCAGGGGTGCGACGGGGTGTCTTATGCCGCTGCTCATATGACTAAGACAATATAGTAGGACGGATGAATAGGGGTGACTCATATGACTAAGTAAATATGGTGAGGGTGGTGTTTGTGTGTGTGTGTGTGCGTGCGTGTGCGTGTGTGTGTGTGTGTGGAGGGGTTATGCCGCACTCATGTGAATAAGAAAAGATAGTGGGAGCGGGGGTGGGGAGGGTCGGAGGCTCCCTTTTTATACGGTACCTTCCAAATAAGGGGTTAACATGATCGTAAATATTGGCATGCTAACTCATCAATCGTATAGCATCTACAAATAAGGAATGCTAACACATAAATCATATAGCATTAGCATTAGCCTAGTTCATAGAGCATCTCCCAAATAAGGGATTATAGCACGTACATTATGATCATGAGCATTAGCCTGAGTTAGCCCAGTAGAGAGATACGCATTTAGATGTGTGGTGCTAACAGAAAACAGACATAGTGTCCTCAGTAACCAGGCTTAAATGAATGTACCTGTACACAATTACAACATTATATAAAAGGAGCAGTACCTGATTCTTATAAAACATTTTTGAAAGAATAATATCAATAACTAGTGTATCATAATATGAGAGTCATTTACAAGTTAACTAAAACATTTTCCTGACAATTATATGAAAACGTGTGTGTTTTAAAACTCAACTGCTATGACTTTATTCTCATATGACAATTATATGACTTCTATTATATAAATAGGATATACAATGTTTAATATGATAAGTATATGAGGCTCCGTTAATATAAAAATCATATGAGAATTATTTCACATAATATTATAGGTTATTGAATTTATATGGCTATGAGTTGTTTTGGCAAAGGACGACGAGCTTGCGAGTCGTCCTGCGCCAAAACAACGCGTTCCAAGTAATATTTAGCCATACAAATTCAAGCTCGTCGTCCTGCGCCAAAACAACGCGTTCCAAGTAATATTTAGCCATACAAATTCAATAACCTTTTTATTGTATACTTTCATATTGTTTTTGATCAATGTTAATTGTATGACTATTACTTTTCATTGTATTTGTGTTATTTTTATAGCTGTTGTTGGAATTCCTATCTTGCCATTCAGTTTCATTTTGCGTGGATGATTATTTTGCGCGAAAACGACGTCGACGTCGGATGACGTCATTAAAAACATCAAGCGATTTTCTGGAGTTTGTTTACCATTCGATAACGTTAAAAACAGTAGGTGAGTGACCATTTGAATTATTTTATCATTTTTTTGTTGACACTATAGGAAGGATTCCGTTATTTTTATTTGAAAGTAGTTCCTTATTTCTATTTCGCGGCTCTTAGTAAGCACGAGCAAAAGTTCCCGTGCAATATCAATGTGTGCAATATCGTAGAATATTGCACGCTTAGCTCAATGCAAACTAAACGGGACAATATGAAAGTATACAATAAGATAATCATATGATTCTGATTCTCACAGTACATTACATAGATTCTGACAGTATCTTTATTGCGGCAGACTTTAATTCCCGTATTGGATCATTATCGGACATAATTAATGATATCGACACAATACCGAAACGGACCATAATCGATAAATCAGTCAATCAACACGGACATGAGTTATTAGACTTTTTAAATGAGTCAAAGTGCTGCGTGCTTAACGGGAGATTTAACAGTAATAATGACAACTTCACCTCAATATCACGTAAAGGTAAAGCTGTAGTGGACTATATTTGTGTTCCTCATGACTGTTTTAAAAAATGTTTAAATTTCGAGACGATCACCGTTCAGTCTATTGTTGACAATCATAATTTGCACGGATTACTAGGGGAGCGATCAAGATTACCCGATCACTGCGTCCTATTGACCGAGTTTAGTTTATCAGAATGTCATATCGAAAATGATCCGTCAAATTATCCAGGATTCAAACCCTCGCGTTTTAAATTACATCAAATTCCAGAAACTTTTATGGATAACCAGTTGTCAAGACTAGCCATATTAAATATAATTTCACGAATTGAAAGATGTAGGGAATCTCAACAAGACATTGACTGTATTTATGATAAACGGTGTGACGTCATTATAACGGAAATGAACGATAATATTCCAAGGTATTGCACCTCAGCTCGTATAAATAAAAGACTGAAAACCAAAAAACCATATTGGAACCAAACATTATCAGAACTATGGAATATAATGCGACAAAAAGAACGCGATTTCGTACGATGTACCGGAAATAGACATGTTAAAACGGCATTACGTAGGAATTATATTGAAGCCAGGAATATATTTGACAAAGTTTTGAGGCAGACAGAACGCGCGTACAGACAGTCGATCGCTTATGATATTGAGGACCTGTCGTCCATTAACCCAAATGACTTCTGGGAAAAAATAAAAAATCTAGGACCGCGAACTGACAGATCTATACCAACTGAAATAATTGATTCTAACGGAATTCCATCAAATAACGAAAATGTGGTTTTTGAGAGATGGAAAATGGACTTCGAGAATTTATATACTTGCTCAAATGACGATAACTTTGATGAAACTCATTATACCCAAGCCAAAATACACAAACGTTTGATAGAAAATAATATGAATGACCCTTTATATGTTCCGAATGAATCTCTTAATCGCAATATTGACATGGATGAGGTCACACAAATTGTTATGCACGCGAAATCTCGATCGGCTAGCGGTTACGACGAAATCCCTTATTGTGTATTGAAAAACCCTCCGGTGATTGCAGTGTTACAGCAATTATTTCAGCTAGTATTCGACACGAGTATAATTCCGTCGTTATGGCGAAAAGCTATAATTTGCCCCATATTAAAGGATTGCACCACGGATAAACGCATACCAATGAACTACAGAGGCATAAGTCTATTATCGTGTGTAAGTAAACTTTATAGTTCATTTATGAACAAACGGATCACCAAGTACTTAGAGCGAAACAATATTCTCGCGGATGAACAGAATGGCTTTAGGGCAAATAGATCATGTGAGGACCACGTGTTTACTCTTAATAGTTTAATACGAAATAATGACTCCGTTTTCACAGCATTTATTGACCTGCGCAAATGTTTTGACTTTATCGACAGAGATATGATGCTTTACAAGTTATTATTAAATAATATAGATGGAAAAATGTACAACTCGATACGAAGTATTTACGCTCAATCTTCGTCGTGTATTCGCATTAATAATAAACTGACTGAGTGGTTCTCTTGCAATACCGGTGTGAAGCAGGGAGATAACTTGTCACCAACGTTGTTCTCCATCTTTGCGAATGACCTTGTCAAGGAAATTAATGACCTTGACCTTGGCATAGATATTGACAATAGTAAATTATCTCTGCTCCTATATGCGGACGACATATGTCTAGTGCCGACTCTGAGGAAAAATTACAAACTATGTTAGATACGCTCCACAATTGGTGTAAGAAATGGCGAGTACTTATAAACACAGACAAAAGTAAGTGTATGCACTTCAGGAAACATCGAGTTGCTCAATCAAACCATAGATTTAAGATTGGTGATAATATTCTGGAAACAGTTGATAGATACAAGTATCTGGGTGTTATCTTTCATGATAAAAATAATTTTTCATTTCATTGTGATGCTCTAGCCAAGGGTGCAGGTCGTGCATTAGGTAAAATCATATCAAAGATACACAACTATAAAGACTTTGGATATAAATCATATCAAAAACTATTTGAATCTTGTGTTGTACCAATCTTAGACTATTGTTCGTCTGTATGGGGGTACAAACATTACCAGACAATTGACAACGTGCAGAATCGAGCTATACGGTACTTCCTGGGCGTGCATAGATTTGCGCCGAAACTCGCGATTACTGCTGATACAGGATGGCTACCTAGTAATTATCGACGCTGGGTATCGATGATCCGTTACTGGAATAGACTGATATTGTTCGACGACAATAGGCTTACTAAACGCATCTTTAATATGGACTATAATAAATGTCGAAATAATTGGTGTAGTGATTTAAAAACAGTTATGTCTAATTTGAATCTGAATAATCATTTTGAAAACAAAATTGTTATACATATTGACACTGTTAAGGAAAAGATAAATGAGTACTACTCAAGTATATGGAAGGCGGATATAACAAAGGTATCTAAATTAAGGACGTATACAACTTTTAAAGACAATTTTGAAACTGAACAATATGTATTGTTAAATTTAAACAAACGAGAACGTTCACTGTTAGCACAATTTAGATGTGGTATTTTACCGTTAAGAGTAGAAACAGGACGATACGTTGGCGAGCCTCCGGAGCAAAGACTTTGTTCATTTTGCAATCTAATACAGATTGAAGATGAGACATTTTTTACTTCAGTGTACATTTTACAATGATGTAAGAGCAGACGTTTTTAAAGATCAGTTTTCATTTAGACAGTTTAATATATTAAATGATGTGGATAAACTTATATATCTTGTCAGAAACGTTCCAAGAAAAGTAGCTAAATACATTGTTAAAGCTTATATGAGAAGAAGAAATGCATTATATAACTGATATCATTCCAATCAATATAATATTATGCAAAAGTTTAACATGTTTTATTTATTAATTGATAATGTTTAAAATGCCAACATAATTTCACGTGAAAATTATATTACTTGTATTGTATAGGTGACTTATAGGTCCATTGGGCCGGGTGTTGTGTTTAAATTTATATTATTGTATATTATGTTACATGTACACATGTCACTTTAATAAAATATTTACTTACTTACTTACTTACTTATATTACACACAGTAAATTATCGCTCCGATTTCTGTAAGCAGTTACATTAGTGCGAGAGGCATGCAGGTTTCTTCATTTGTATCATGGTCGCTGACATTTCCTTTGTGTTTGCATAGATGTAAATCATTTAATTGAAAATATCAGCTGTTAGAGTGGCTGGTGTACTCTAACTACCAGTTGTAACTGTCTCAGCTCGTTGGTTATTTAAACACTTCGATGGGCTACGCCAATCTCGGTCTTTAAATAAGCCAACTCGCTGAAACCAGACTATCTATTATATATCCGTTGACTATAACAGATATTATAGTCAGTATTATTGGAGAGCACTGTAATAACAACACATTAAAATATTTTTTAAACTTTAATAGATTTGGCAAATATTGGGCGTGGCATGGTTTGAAAAACAAGCCCCAAGCATGGGGTTTAACAATTGGGCTGCCGGTTAAGCACAAAAGACAATTATGGCAAGCCCTTACAGTAGAAAGCATTAAGCAATAAAGCAGATTGAATATTACAATATTAAGGACATAAATACATGTGCACCAAATTAAATGTTCATTATGAAAGCAACTTTTCTGATTATTATTTAAGAAAGTGTTGAAAGCACGGTTGATATTCAAGCATAATCACAACCGAATTCAATCAATTCAAATGTGTTTTTATCAATTCGTACGGACAGCACATTTGTATATACTTTATGTTTAGATTACAATTCAGTCTCTGGGTATACAGGAGCTGAATAAAGTTAAACTGAAAGTTATATGTCCTTCCTTTCACACCTTCGTTGCCCGCCATATCTGAAGTTATAGCACACATATTGTCAGTATTTATTGACATGCTACAAAACAATCTCATCACGTGGGATGATTTAAACACCACGATTGGCTACGCCCATCTCGATGTTTAAATCAACCAACTCGATGAGACCGTACTCTATCTATTATTTATTTGGAAGGCAATCATACTGAATTTCGAACGAAATATTATGCGAAACTATTGCGGAATAAATCTGATTGGTTCCTATCATTCTGCATCAGTACTCTGTCTGTATCGGCTTACTACGGAAGCCTGTAAGGGCCATCGCAATATCACGTTTTAAATTTCGCGATATTGCGAGAATGGGAAATAAATGTCACATTTGCGTCCTATTCTACTATGAAAAAGACGCGAAGTTCGTTTTAATTTTGACAAGATCACGGGAATGCGAAATAAATCTCGCATTCTTGCCGTATTTTACAATGAAAAAAAAGCGATGATTGCAAACCTCGAAATATTGTTTTTACGAGATAGCATTATTCTTTGCGTTTTCGCCCTCTGGTACATTGGAGAAAAAAACGCGAGGTCTGCTAACCCAAACTTCGCGTAATTCTCCCGATTGTTTTCATTGTAGAAGAGGGCGAGTATGCGAGATTTATTTATTTCGCAATCTCGCGATCTCGTGAACGTGAAGAACAAACTAAAATGTCTTGTTGGGGGCTTTTTTTTTTAGACACAAGAGAGATCAGTATTCACCTGAGAGAGACAATCTCATTATATTATTAAAATGTTGTAAATATTAATTCGTACATAATAGTTTCGTAGTAAGTAGAGACAGTTATAGAAAACATAATTGGACTCTATATTTCTCTATACCTTTTGGGCAAGTAATCGTAAAGAAAAGTGTTATATGCGAATCATATACGAATCATATGCTACGTATGGGTGGCAAACTGGATATAAGTATAGGACAGCAATTTTAGTGCACGTACACTCTCATATTTTTTTTGTTCTAGGTATTTTTCTGATATATTCATGTAATATGTTTGGTACAATGTATATATGAATTGCTCTAGACTTTATCAATAAAGACAAAGCATTTACTTCTTTCCCCGGTATAGGTACATGTGGGCTCGTAGATTCATCCCCTAAGTAACGTACACCAAATAATAATTGCTGATAGATAATGCTATAATGAGTGGTGTCTAAAAAAGGGAAATAAATCTTATTATATATTTGCTCAAGGTTCAATCTTGGTTATTGTCGTTTTTTTGACACATACCTCATTATTGTACATCGCGAAATGTTCTCTGGACAGACAAGAAACAAACGAAACATAAGGGCTTGTTATTCATGAACTTAGTTTGATTTAAACATGTTTCTTTTACATCGATTGCGAAGCAAGTTCTTGCAACATATGTTAATCAATCTCGATGGCTTCCTGGGTAGAATCAGTACTAAGCAATGTGAATTAATTATCTTGCTCAAGCATAAATAACATGGCCACGGAAAGGATCGAACCCACGACATTTGACCTGAAGTCCGATGCTCTACAACTGGACCACGCACTCCACTCAGTTTAAGCCTTTAATTGATACATTCTTATTTTGTAATTGTAAACAATGATGCATATGAATCACGACACATACACAATTATCCATACGTTATTTATCTATCAGTATCATACAGTATCATTGTCATAGTCGTATATGTATACATCGATATGCCACAATCAACACTGTATTAAAATACCATTAATGGGAGGAACAAAACTAGTATCTTAATATAGATGTATTTTAATTGAAACAAAAGGTGTAACTGAAACGCTGGTCTCCTAAAGCCGGTAGTCTTCTAAAAGAGTTGATCTTTTGAGCATGTTTGACTGCGTCAAAATGGTGTTAAGTAACTTTAAAGGGACACACGACAATCTTGAATTGTATATCAAGCATCAATTTAATACCTCGATTTATTAATCCTGTATGAGTTGGACTTTAAAACTGCTCGACTATAATTAAATAAACATTTGAGATTTCAATCTTGTTTTTTATTCTACCAAATGTGTAAATATATTATTGGTGCAATTTAATCAGAAGTTAATAATATGCAAAAACAATGTGCTTGATATTATTCTTACAATTCATATTAATGATTGAACATATGCATAGCATATCATTTTTTAAAATCAAGATTGCCGTGTGTCCCTTTAAAATCAAGTAAACCAGTTAGTATATGTACTGAATAATAAGCAACGAGATCAATATATTTCCTCTTCAAATATTTGATGTCTAACTAACTTTAATTGTGTTTTATTTCTTTCTAAATTCAAAGGAATGTATAAAACAAATAATACAAAATGCGTTTTCTAAATTCAAAGGAATCTATAAAACAAATAATACAAAATGCAAGTGCTTACCATGTTTTCGCCGAGGTTCTGTACTTGTCATGTTTCAAATGTTTTGGTAAACGTGCCTGCATCAAAGTTTTATCCTTAAATTAAAACCCGTTATAACCTTTCAGTACGTTATTTTCATATTACAAACACGTTAGATAAAAAATGTAACATACATAGTATTATATAATAACTGAGTGTGTTGATACAATGCTGATGTTGACCGTGTATTTCAATATACTCCTATAGTATAGCCAATGGTATATATTGTACAGTTGCTATGTGTGAGCCACAGCTTCACATTTTGTCCGTCTGTTTAAATAAAATTCTGGATATGATGACTCATTTTTTAAAAAAAAGGTAGCATTATTTAAATGAATTTAACTCAAATGTTTCCTACGTTTCACATGGATTATATTCCTTCTCTGCGCGCTATTGAACGTGTTGCTATAAAATGGGTTAAATACATAACTTTCTTTCTAGTTTTGCAAATATACTCGTTACTATAATGAACCTAGAATTGCAGTGTTGACATATAATATACACATATTAACCGATTATCAAGAGTATATATCCAGAAACGCAAGCTTTGTAATCGTATTCCTGACTAGTAAGTATAAATAATGAACTAAATTATTCTTTGTATGACGATTAAAAATTGTAATACGTCCACGTGATACAAGGCAGTATTTAACTACCATTTCCTTACGACAACTTGCATCTTTAATTAAAGATCAATACTTATGTAAACACCCACCGCATATCCTCTTTAAAACTAGGTTTGTTCAATGAAAATGAAAGGTAAATTCTGCTAAAGATCAATCAACACTTACAAAGAACCGTTTGAATTATTTATTAGTAAAGGCGAAATTCGATCTCTTTAACTCTGGTTGTATATCGAACGTAATTATTAATCTAAAATGAAAATAGTGTAATTAGACGTTATCGAACAAAAGGAAACAATACACATGCATAGCTTCGGAGGTATTGAACATATTTATGACAATCAAAGGTGAACATTCGGGAATATTAATATTTTTAAAGTCGCACTTTTAATGGACGCATTTGCACGTTATCAACTTTAAATTACGAAACGTTTGCATTAAAAGCAGGGTAAACCTTTTAAAAAGATGATTGTAAATTTAAAATTAGTTTAATTTGTATAACGTGTGCACAACATCCGACAAGCTTAAATTGATAAGCACAACCCGTACTTTAAAAAGGCTGCCTAGCGTATGATGCAGACTACGAAAAAAGAATATTGGGGCGAGGGTGTGAGAAGGGAGTTCTTATGTCGCTTCTCATATGTCTAAGAACCTACCCTGGGGCGGGGTTGTGGGGAGGGGTTCATATGACGCTCCTCATATGACAAAGGAAAGATAGCGGGGCGGTGGGAAGGGGGGGTGTTCTTATGCCGCTGCTCATATGACTAAGAACATATAGTGGAGGGTAATGGGAGGAGAATCTTATGTCGCTGTTCATATGATTAAGGAAAGATAGTGAGGCGGTGGGGAAGGGGGACTTTTTTATGCCGCTGCTCCTATGACTAAGACAATATAGTGGGGTGGTGGGGGTGGGGATGAAGAGCGTTCGTATGCCGCTGCTCATATGACTAAGAAAATATAGTTCCGATGTTTAGCTCCGCATCTATTTTTTACGGATTTGACCATATGCTCTATTGTATTTTAGACGTGTTTGTGAGACTGAATGTGATTTTCTTTCAAGCATTAATACCTTGTTATTTCATATGACTTAAGTCTCTGGTGGATATAAGCTTCACTGATAGATCGAATTATAGGAGTTAGTTTTGTATACAGAATACTACCATGGAAAATGATAGGAACCAATCAGTTGTATTCCTTTATAGTATCGCATAATGTTTGTGTTACGATCTGCAATCTGATTGGTTCCTATAATTCGGCATCTGAGCGATCTCCGTCCGATGTATTGTGTCAATACGTGACCGTATAATTTATATAAGCAGTTCTTTATTTCACTGGCGTAGCCCATCGAGGTGTTTAAATCAACCAACGTGATGAGTCCATACACGGTTTGTTTTGTAGCATGTCCATTTCATCTGTCTGTTATACTCTAACTTCCGGTAACTGGTAGATAGAGTACACCAACCAATCGGACAGTTGTTATTTTCAATTAATGATTTACATCTATGCAAACACAAAGGAAATGTCAGCGATCATGATACAAACAAAGAAGCATGCATGTCTATCGCTATAATGTAACTGCTTACAAAAAGCGGAGCGATAACTTCTTGTGTGTAATATATGTCATATGAGAATCAGAATTATATCATTATCATAGTATATGAAATAATTTTCTTATGATTGTTATATTAATGGGGCCACATATAATTCTCATATTAAACAGTTGATATCCTATTTATATGGTAGAGGTCATATAATTGTCATATGCGAATACATTAATAAAAGTTTAGTTTGAAAATAACATAAACGTTTTCATATAATTAGCATTACAATGTTTTAGTCAAATTGTAAATGACTCTGATATTATGATACACTAGTAACTGATATTATTCGTTTAAAAATGTTTCATAAGAATCATGTACCCTTCTTTTATATAAGTATTATATGCGAATCCTATACGAATCATGTGCTATTTATGGGTGGTAACATGAGTAGTGATATGTCTAGTGTATAGGACAGCAATGGTAGTGCACAAACACTCTGTTCTTTTTCTAGATACTTTTGTTTATATTTATTTAAATATGTTTGGTACAATGCACATTATGTATATATGAATTGTTCTAGACTTCCAAAATAAATTTAAATAAATATTTATTAAGATTTCACATTATGTTAATAATTTGGTTTTGCAATTTGTATCAATAAAGACAAAGCATTTATATTCCCCGACAAAGGTACATGCGGGGTCGGAGATTCATCCCCTTAGTACCGTGCATCAATTATTATTTGTTAAATGCTAATGCTATATCGAGTGGCGTCTAAAAAGGGAAATAAATCTTCTGCAAAGTCATTGAGTACCTTCATTGTGGCTTTCTAGGCTATTGCTTTTTTGTATTATATTTACACGAGCATATTTGTGTTTTACTTATATTGCCTATTGATGCTGCCTTGTTGGTTAGAGATTAGATCATGGCGGGGATTTCTTTATTTACACTGTCCTGTTTTAATGGGATGACAGTAGGGTAAGTGTGAGGTTTGGTGCACCCTAGAACCGGTTTAAACCCCCAGTGGCCTACTTTGCCACTGACCGTTCCAAGGCGGTAGCCCTATTGTCAACCCTTTTGTGTTTGTGATGTCGTTTGCATTTTTTATTACTTTTGTCTTTTCGATTATCTGTTTGCGTGTTTGTTTTTGTGTTTTGTGGTTGACTGTCGTCTTTGAATGCTGCTTTCCCTGTCCGATATTTTTATCCTTTTTTTTTAGAATATATTTTCTCAAGGTTCATTCTTGGTTATTGTGGATATTTTGACACATTGTGCATCGACAAATGTTCTCTATACAATCAACAACAATAGAAACATAAGCGCTAGTTATGCATGAATTCAGTCTAAGCCTTTAGTTGATTGAGTCTTATTTAAATTTGTAAAACGATGACGCAAATAAATCATGACGCAAATGCAATTATCCATGGGTTGTTTATCTATTATTATCATATAATTTAATTGTCATTGTAAAAAATGTTGCATATGAATCATGACGCATATGCAACTATTCATATGTTGTTTATCTATTAGTATCATATTTTTGTAATAGTCGTATATGTAAATGTTGATATAGTTTTGGTTTTGCTATAGTCACAACTGTACTAAGAGACCATTACAGGGAGGAACAAAATTGGTATCTTAATATAGATGTATTTCAATTTAAAAACAAATGCACTTTTTAACTGAAACTTTGGTCTGTTAAAGTTGGTGGTCTGCTAAAAGAGATGGTCGTTTAAGCATGTTTGACTGTATAAAGCAAACATGGCGGTTAGCAACTTTAAAATCAAGCGAACCAGTTGGTATGTACTGACTAATAAGCAAAGGTAGAACAATAAACGAGTATTTCCTCTTCAAACAATCAATGTGTATGAATTTAGAAAACATATAATACAAAATTCAAGCGCTTACCGTGTTTACGCCGCGGTTCTGTTGTTTCCATGTTTTAAATATTTTTGGTAAACGTGCATGCATACATGTTTTTTGTCCTTAACGTTCTAAATTAAAATTAAAATTAAATGAAAATCCTCTCTAACCTTTCAGTACGTTATTGTCATATTACAAACACTTTAGTTAAACAGGAAAGAAGTATATATTATACTGAGTGAAAAAAGTTTAGCAAGTATTTTAGGTGAAATAATACTGTATACATTGCTGATGTTGATCATGTATTTCAATTTAAACATATTATTGCCCACGATACATATAACACAGTAACTATGTGTGAGCCAGATCTTCCCATTTTGCCCGTCTGTTTAAATAGGATTCCGGATATGTTCACTCATTTTTTAAAACAATGAAACATTATTAAAACGAATTTAACTCAAATGTTTCGCAACACGGGAATTTCCGCTATATATTGTATATACTGCACACTTAATTGCACATAATATTCCAAAGAAATCCCAAGATGTTTTTTTAAAAAGAAAGTTGCAGTTAACTAGAGAAAGGACACAACTGTGATGTTGTAGACGTTTTAATCACACAACACTTTGTAACAAGAACTTCATAAATGTTGAAGTAGCTCTTTGAAAAATTGAGCTAGTTCAGTACTGTATTTAACGTAAATAGTTTGCAAAATGTTGCATCCTAAGTTTGCTCACATGATTGAGCCAAACGCGTACTCTGTGAATAATGAAACATTGAAGGAATACTATTTGCTGTATTATTTGTTGTTTTAGTATTTTTTCCAAAAGGAAAGGTCTTACGTAGCCATGTACCATTCGATTAAAAGCAGCATATTGTACATACAATATATAGCGGAAATTCCCGTGTTGCGTTTTCATATCACTTGAGTGTATTATAGTCGCTCCCTGCGCGCTATTGAACGTGTTGCATTAAGATGGATTAAATACATACAGGATAGTTGTTGATTTGTCGCGTATAACAGATTTTATTTCATCGAGAAGTGTGAAGCGAAGCATGAGTGAACATGCTGAAGTTTGATCACTTCGAAATTAAATAAAATCTGTTATTCACGACAAAACAACACATTTTATTTTTATTTTATGCTTTATAATCAAAGTGTACTGCAGTATGCAATTCTTTTTATATATGACGTCGTCATTGGCTTATTATGATACAATTGATGTTTTTAATTCCAAATAACGTCTAAACTACTTTTTAACCGATTTCAGTATAATCTACGTCTCATTTTCTTAGTTAAGTTATTTACAATCCAATGATATAACTTTTATAGCAACTTTCTGGAAAAAAAATGTGTTCTTTGAAATATATATATTTTAAACAGTTATTGTCTAAACAAATAAAAAGAACTGTTTTTGATATTGAAAAACAAAGTAGTTCCAGCATTGAAAAAATAAACTCTATGTTTCACACGTATGAAATACCACTATTATTTCATTGCTAAAATCCACTATTTCACTGCTAAGCATAAACTTTTCTTTTTTCTTTTAGCTGATCAAATATGCTCTTCACTAGATATTAACCGATTCTCAAGAGACAATATCCAGACACACACGTATTTATAGGTTTTGCAATCGTATTCCTGAGTTGAAAGTATAAATGTTCAATTTAAATTATATTTTGCATCACGATTAAAATTGTAATACGTCCAAGTGATACACGGCTGTATCTAACTACCATTTTCTTACGACAACTTGCATCTTTAATTAACGATCGATACTTATGTAAACACCCACCGCATATCATTGTGAAACAAGGTTTGTTTAATGAAAAGGAAAGGTAAATACTGTTAAAGATCAATCAACACGTACAAAGAACCGTTTGAATTATTTATTAGGAACGGTAAAATTCGATCTCTTTAACTCTGTTGTATGTCGAACGTAATTCATATTCTAAAATTAAATAGTATAAATAGACATTATCGAAAAAAAGGAACTGAACATTACAGCTTCGGATGTATTGAACATGTTTATGATAATCAAAAGTGAACATACGAAAATATTTATATTTTTAAAGTCACATGTTTAATGGATGCATGTGAACGTATTAAACTTTAAATTAAGTAACGGTTGCATTAAAAGCAATGTAAAAATCTTAAAACGATGATCGAATTTGCTTCATAATATAATTTCAGATTTAAATTAGTTTAATTTAAGGCATTTGTTTGTATAACGTGTGCACAACATCCAACATGCTTAAATTGATAAGCACAACCCGTTCTTTATAAAGGCTGCCTAGCGTATGATGTAATCGCGTATGTAACAAGAGGTCAATGACCTTGAAGCTCTACTGATTGATTTTGATTTCAGGAAGTAGTCGCTACAGACTTGTTTTTTGAAAATCTATTTTTAACCGTTGCGGCCATCTTGAATTTCCGGCCGACCTGAAATTTTGCTAAGATCAATAAGACATTAAGAGCAACATTCCTGTGAAGTTTCATGAAAATCCGTCAGGTAGTTTCAAAGAAGTAGTCGCTACAAGTTTTCATTATATAACTCTATGTAAACAAAGCAGCCATGTTTAAGGTCAAATCAAAACGATTTTCGACAAGGACCAACATCATGTCATACTGATCATTTTAGAAAAAGTCCCATATCAATATCTCTTATTGTTTTGAAGAAGTAGTCGCTACAAACTTATTTATTTTAAATCTATTTTTAGCTGTGGCGGCCATCTTGAATTTCCGGCCGACCTGAAATTTTTCTAGGATCAACTAGACATCAAGAGCAACATTCCTGTGAAGTTTCATGAACATCCGTCAAGTAGTTTCAGAGGAGTAGTCGCTACAAGTTTTTACTATATAACTCTATGTAACCAAAGATGGCCACTGGCAGCCATGTTTAACGTCGAATCAAAATAATTTTCCACAAGGATCTACATCATGTCATGCTGATCATTTTAGAAAAAGTCCCATATCAATATCACTTATAGTTTTCAAGAAGTAGTCGCTACAAACTTCTTTTTTAAAAATCTATTTTTAGCTGTGACGGCCATCTTGAATTTCCGGCCGACCTGAAATTTTGATAGGATCAATTAGATCTCAAGAGCAACATTCCTGTAAAGTTTCATGACAATCCGCCAAGTAGTTTCAGAGGAGTAGTCGCTACAAGTTTTTACTATATAACTCTATGTAAACAAAGATGGCCGCTGGCAGCCATGTTTAACGTTGAATCAAAACGATTTTTGACTAGGATCAACATCATGTAATGCTGATCATTTTAGAAAAAGTCCCATATCAATATCACTTATAGTTTTCAAGAAGTAGTCGCTACAAACTTATTTTTTAAAAATCTATTTTTAGCTGTGACGGCCATCTTGAATTTCCGGCCGACCTGAAATTTTTCTAGGATCAATCAGACATCAAGAGCAACATTCCTGTAAAGTTTCATGACAATCCGCCAAGTAGTTTCAGAGAAGTAGTCGCTACAAGTTTTTACTATATAACTCTATGTAAACAAAGATGGCCGCTGGCAGCCATGTTTAACGTTGAATCAAAACGATTTTTGACTAGGATCAACATCATGTCATGCTGATCATTTTAGAAAAAGTCCCATATCAATATCACTTATAGTTTTCAAGAAGAAGTCGCTACAAACTTGTATTTTAAAACTCTATTTTTAGCTTTGGCGGCCATCTTGGATTTCACATCAACATGAATTTTTGCTAGGATCAACTAGACTTTATGGGCAACATTTCTGTAAAGTTTCATGAATATCCATCCAGTAGTTTCAGCTGTGAAGTCGCTACAAGTTTTTACTATATAACTCTATGTAAACAAAGATGGCCGCTGGCAGCCATGTTTAACGTTGAATCAAAACGATTTTTGACTAGGATCAACATCATGTCATGCTGATCATTTTAGAAAAAGTCCCATATCAATATCACTTATAGTTTTCAAGAAGAAGTCGATACAAACTTGTATTTTAAAACTCTATTTTTAGCTTTGGCGGCCATCTTGGATTTCACATCAACATGAATTTTTGCTAGGATCAACTAGACTTTATGGGCAACATTTC
Organism: Cyrtodaria siliqua; assembly: GCA_037043455.1. Taxonomy (NCBI): domain Eukaryota; kingdom Metazoa; phylum Mollusca; class Bivalvia; order Adapedonta; family Hiatellidae; genus Cyrtodaria; species Cyrtodaria siliqua. Next base: position 263,314 of record JAWPHD010001073.1, on the reverse strand, counting down.
TGTAAAGTTTCATGAATATCCATCCAGAAGTTTCAGCTGTGAAGTCGCTACAAGTTTTTACTATATAACTCTATGTAAACAAAGATGGCCGCTGGCAGCCATGTTTAACGTTGAATCAAAACGATTTTTGACTAGGATCAACATCATGTCATGCTGATCATTTTAGAAAAAGTCCCATATCAATATCACTTATAGTTTTCAAGAAGAAGTCGCTACAAACTTGTATTTTAAAACTCTATTTTTAGCTTTGGCGGCCATCTTGGATTTCACATCAACATGAATTTTTGCTAGGATCAACTAGACTTTATGGGCAACATTTCTGTAAAGTTTCATGAATATCCATCCAGTAGTTTCAGCTGTGAAGTCGCTACAAATAAAAGTTTACGGACAGACAGACGGACAGACGGACAGACGGACGGACGGACGACGGACTCCGCACCACGGCATAAGCTCTGCTGATCTCTGATCAGTAGAGCTAATAAAAACAAACTTGATATGTTTTGCCAGTGATCATTTTAAGGTGGTACCTCTATAACTAACCCATTTTGAATATTTGGTTTCTCACAATTTTGCTTCTTCTCGGCCTGCCAAGACCGTATCATGCATATGACTTACTTGCAGATATCGGTTTTGGCAGATTAGGTCAATTGAAGCGCCCACTAGCAGTTAGCACAATTTATTCGCGCGAATTTTCACGCGCATAACGTCGACGTTTGCGTGACGTCATGTTGTAAATAGACTTACAAGTCATTTGCTGATGCATCAGTTAAGCTTTTTAACGTCTTTTGCTGCTTATAATAAGTTAAAAATTAGAAATTAATATTAAATTAACTTGAACATTGTTTTTTTGAGTCTCGTAGAATCTCTCAAAATCTCGCCAAAATCGCCCCAGGGGCGATTTCAAACGTCCTATATAATCATAACACTTAGTCTATGACGTTTTAGTCTTATTTAATTATAATTTATACATTGATGCATAAATACTTGCATATATACAGACCCAGTTGCGTTCAAATACCCCAAATAAATGCAGAACGAACGCTGAATGAACGGAAAAAGAACGCAGAATGAACGTTGCACGATCTATATTTTAAAAATGCATTTCGTTCGTTGCGTTCGTTTCGTTCGTTATCAGCGTTCAGCGTTTTAAAAAGCGAACGATGAATGCATTTTTTAAAACGCTAAACGCTGAAAGCCAATGGAACGAACGAAATGAACGCAACGAAACGAACGAAACGAACGCAAATGCATTTCGCTATTTCGGATAACTTTCCATATTATCCTTTTGAGTACATAATTGAAATCTTGATTTAAACGAAGTGCATTTTGCAGTATTTTAATATAAAGAAATACACTGTGTAAATGGTGTTTTTTTAAGCACGATTACACACTTTCATTTTTTCTGAATTAAAATAGGAAATGTATTTATTGTGTAGCACAAACTTTATATTATTTCAATATAAAACTGAAATAATGTTGGTAAAATCAAACGACATATTTTTATATAGTGTCAAGTATTACATTTTTGATGAAAATAACATAAACCCGGAAGAAAACAGAAAATAATCAATGTGCACCACCAAATAATGTCAACCAAAGGACAGATTCTTCAATATGATCACAAACATTAGTTGCCGACTCGTGGTAAGAATCGCATAACTGGATATCATGCGTAGTTTAGTCGTCAGAAATGTTGCGATTGGTAAACGCTGAACGAAGGCAAATGCATTTTCTCGGTTTGTGCATTTAAACGCACACATTATGTTGCGTTCGTTCCGTGCATTTAAATGAACGTTAGTTTTGTTTATAAACGCTGAAGGCAGTCAAACACGCAAATGATTTGCTTTTTTAAAAATGCATTCATAACAAGAGGTCAATGACCTTGAAGCTCTACTGATTGATTTTGATTTCAGGAAGTAGTCGCTACAAACTGGTTTTTTGTAAATCTATTTTAAGCCGTGGTGGCCGACCTGAAATTTTGCTAGGATCAATTAGACATCAAGAGCAACATTTCTGTGAAGTTTCATGAAAATCCGTCAAGTAGTTTCAGAGGAGTAGTCGCTACAAGTTTTCATTATATAACTCTATGCAAACAAAGATGGCCACTGACAGCCATGTTTAACATTGAATCAAAATAATGTTTGACTCGGATAACTATCATGTCATGCTGATCATTTTAGAAAAAGTCCCATATCAATATCTCTTATAGTTTTCAAGAAGTAGTCGCTACAAACTTATTTTTTAAAAATCTATTTTTAGCCATGGTGGCCATCTTGAATTTCGGGGCGACCTGAAATTTTGCTAGGATCAATTAGACATTAAGAGCAACATTCCTGTGAAGTTTCATGAAAATCCGTCAAGTAGTTTCAGAGAAGTAGTCGCTACAAGTTTTCATTATATAACTCTATGTAAACAAAGATGGCCACTGGCAGCCATGTTTAACGTCAAATCAAAACGATTTTCGACAAGGACCAACATCATGTCATACTGATCATTTTAGAAAAAGTCCCATATCAATATACCTTATTGTTTTGAAGAAGTAGTCGCTACAAACTTATTTATTTTAAATCTATTTTTAGCTGTGGTGGCCATCTTGAATTTCCGGCCGACCTGAAATTATTCTAGGATCAACTAGACATCAAGAGCAACATTCCTGTGAAGTTTCATGAACATCCGTCAAGTAGTTTCAGAGTAGTAGTCGCTACAAGTTTTTACTATATAACTCTATGTAACCAAAGATGGCCACTGGCAGCCATGTTTAACGTCGAATCAAAATAATTTTCCACAAGGATCTATACATCATGTCATGCTGATCATTTTAGAAAAAGTCCCATATCAATATCACTTATAGTTTTCAAGAAGTAGTCGCTACAAACTTATTTTTTAAAAATCTATTTTTAGCTGTGACGGCCATCTTGAATTTCCGGCCGACCTGAAATTTTTCTAGGATCAATTAGACATCAAGAGCAACATTCCTGTAACGTTTCATGACAATCCGCAAAGTAGTTTCAGAGGAGTAGTCGCTACAAGTTTTTACTATAAAACTCTATGTAAACAAAGATGGCCGCTGGCAGCCATGTTTAACGTTGAATCAAAACGATTTTTGACTAGGATCAACATCATGTCATGCTGATCATTTTAGAAAAAGTCCCATATCAATATCACTTATAGTTTTCAAGAAGTAGTCGCTACAAACTTGAATTTAAAAAATCTATTTTTAGCTTTGGCGGCCATCTTGGATTTCACATCAACATGAAATTTTGCTAGGATCAACTAGACTACATGGGCAACATTTCTGTAAAGTTTTATGAATATCCATCCAGTAGTTTCAGAGGAGTAGTCGCTACAAATAAAAGTTAACGGACAGACGGACGGACGACGGACGCCGAACCACGGCATAAGCTCTGCTGATCGCTGATCAGTAGAGCTAAAAATGAAATGCAAACGGAATGCAAACGGAGCGCTAACTCAACGCAAACGGAATGCATTTTTGGGGTACTTGAACGCAACTGGGTCTGTATATAGAATTTGTTTTATCCTCGTCAATAGGTCTAGGACGGGTCGAGGGCATCCCGCCGTAGACCTTACAATGTTCATAATAGTTCATGCATTAAGTCTGATAAGACTCATGAGCATATGATAGATACTTCAACAACTACTCAAAATAGATACAATGACGTGACAGTGTCTTAATTCTTGTAAATACATATAACAACACACAATAGCATGACAAGCAATATACACTATTTAAATGTAATTTTCGTTCATGCATTATGTGAATTCATGTTTTACGACAATGGTGCGCAGAAACTAACTTCAAAGAATGCATTTATTGTAATAATGAAATATTTGAATTAATAGAATTTTCAGTTGTCGCAAAAGGTGTACCTAAAAGAAACAGTATTAAAAAAAACACACAAAAAAAACACAAAAAATAAACAATTAACACAAATTTCACACAGGAGGGTAATAGTACTGTTTACCATCACTTATCACATATATTGTAAGGTCCTAGATACACGCTGTTACGAGTATACAAGTGCGGGGCATAGTCAACAAAAACCAGTGGCGGATATCCGAATATATGGCAACTTTCACTGTGTGAATGTTTACACATGGCAGCGAAACAGATGAAGTTTCCACAATCAAGTTTAGCGAATATTTCCACTGACAACTGTTCTTACCTGTGCGGATCAATTAATAAGCATCCATATTTCTCTAATTCATTTTGTTTTATAGCATATTCTGCGTATAAATACATAGAATATAGATTTTCTGCGCATCTTACTCTTCATGTCGAATTCCAGGGTTCAAACGGAAATTGAGGGGAAAGGCTATTCCATCAGTTGGGATTACGGGGTAAAGATACATAATTATTACTTAAATGTTTTAATTTTTATTTATCAATAATACAGTCAATTTAATATTAACATAGCAATGCCAAATATTTGATTTGAAGTATATCAGCGTAGTCCCTTATCATTTTTAGCATACTAAGCGTCATTACGCTCAGTGGGGAGTAAAATGTAACAGCCGTTTGTTACGTCATGAAATCCTGCAAATTCCACTGTTCTCCGACAAATTCCGATAACGCTCATATATAAGCGCTGGAAGCGGGCTATTCAAAGTCTTCTGCCACAACATATCGAGAGGAAAGCCACGCAAGCTCCGTTAGATATTCAGGAAGTCAAGTTCTGAACTTACAAGTCACCAAGTGAACAGTAGATCTACGACAGAAACGTAAGGATGGAGGCCGATGTTTGGTTAAACAGCTAAGTTGCTGAAGTTTATCGAGTTTATCCATCGTTAGTTTGTAATGTAAGTTCACTTTATTTTGTTGTTCAAAGTTATTTTCCAGTCCACCGCCCGGTAGATTTGATGCCGTTTGTAGAAACAGACTATAACAGCAACCAGCGTTCGAGATCAGAGCGCGACGATGTCTTACTATTTTTAGACTGGTTATTTTCATGATGTTCGAATCACACGTTTAAACAGCGGGTCCTCGTACAGCTTCAGATGATGTCCAGCGTCCTCCAACGTCCTGAAATGATGAAGAAACATAAAGTTTAGTTATGGTTTTGTTGTGTTTATTTGTTCACTTTTCCTTGTAAAAAAAGTCCCATTAAGGGAACGTGAACCAGTAATGCTGGCTAATATGCACCAATCTTGCATAATTTAATTTAATGGATTAAGGATTATGGGTTATGCGAAAGTTCTGCTTTCACTTTCCCTTTTTAATCAAAGAAATAAAGATGAGACTTTAAGGTTTTGGGATATGCAGAGTTATGCTCTGTTTTCCATTTAATATGCATTAATTGTAGGCTTACGGGTTATGCATGCAGTTCTGCTCATGCTCCCTTTTACAAGATTCAATAATAAGGAATTTACGGGTTATGCATGCAGTTCCGCTCATGCTCACTTTTACATGGTTCAATAATAAGGAATTTACGGGTGTTGTGTAGGCTCTGCCTATACTCCCAAAAGCAATAAACATATTTAAAATAATTGCATGGAGTGATTGAGAGATTGCATTACCAATTAGTGCTGGTCTGTTGATCAATACCCTGCAGTGTATACTCATATATGAATGTAACATCTAAATAATTATAAGGGAATAAATTTGAGGGTTTCTGAGAGTTATGCTCTCTGTCCCCATTTTTCACGTTAATAATAAGGTGATATGTTTGGCGAGTTGATACTTGCTGTATTATAGCACACAGATAGATGAGTTTTGCTCGTCTCCATGTGTGTCCTTGAGACCCAATCCTATGATGACCACGAACCGATACTCGAAGACGATGACAGTACCACGTGCGAGGCTCGATAAAATGGAGCCCTGGTTCGATATAGCCGAGTCCACGGTTGGAAAAGACGATACGAGCGGTACAGAAACGAGGCGTTCATTATTGTGATTTGTGCTGTCATATAAACATATTAAAAGTACAAAAATGTTACATTGCTATAGTTTTCCTTCACCCTTCAATAGTCTCTCACTTATAAGGTTATTCAAGTAAATAAGTTTAATCCATTCATTGTCCATTATGCTATGAGTTGTCGGCTGCCATCCTGACAAGTGGCCACGAGGGTCGACACATAAAATGGTGACGAGAAGTGGGATTTGTGCTGATTGGTTCCATGCTGGTTCTTTGCTGAGATGTACATTGTGGAGAGCTGTATGGTGCAGTATGGTATGGTGCAGTTTGGACTTCACACAGATCCTGTGATACGAATCCTGAGAGTATATCTAGCATAATGGACACTTAAAAATTGTAATTTTTAATATTAATAATAATTGGGTATTAAAAGCAAGCAATTAATGTAATTTCAGGCAGTCATGGGTAAAAGGAGAAATATAAAAAAGAGAGACAATTATGTTGAAGGTGAAGGTGCAGATAGCTTTAGCGATGTAACTAGCGCGTTCGGAAATGGACAAGATAGCGCAGAAGAGGCGGATTTTAATATCAGAGATGGTCCTGCCGCGTGCGATCGAAATGTTGTCGATGAACAACATAATTATGCAGCCGCGTTTAATGATCAAGTACCGATAGTAGGGGGCGCGAGGTCTAGGGGAAATGTCGTAAACCCGAGCTTAGACAATGACGAACCAATACATATAGGGGATAATATGGGTCAGAGGCAATCTGTTGAAGCAGATGTTGGGAAAGCTATGAGGGAAATGACATCCGCTATAGTCGAGTCTATAAAGGAATCAAACAGGGTTATTTATCAAAATATTAATGAACTTATGCATGCCGTAAGAAGTAGAGAAAGGTCAGTACAGGGCACTCGTATGGTAAACAGAGGTAATAGGCCTAACAGGGCAAAAAGAAGACCGGTAGTCAGACGACAGCAGACTAACAGTAGGTATAATTCCTCAGAATCAGACACTGCTGGCGCTATGCAAACACGAGACGGTCGAGATGGTAGGCAACACCTACATAGAGAGCAGACGAAACTACCTGCATTTACAGGTAAGGAACCATGGAATGTATGGTTTAATAGGTTCTCAGAAGTAGCTGATAGAAGGGGGTGGGACAATGAAGATAGGTTAGATGAACTGTTGCCTAGGTTACAGGGAACTGCAGGGGAATTTGTATATGGTCAATTACAACGCGGGGTTAGAGGTAATTATGCAAAGCTGGTAGAAGAGCTCCATAACCTCTTTAGAGTGGTACAAACAAGGAAGACGTTTGGAGCACAATTCAGTCATCGCAACCAGAAGCCCCTCGAGAGTGTAGAAGAATATGCAGCGGAACTTAAGCGCCTGTACGATCAAGCTCATGCAGATAGAGATGTAGAGACAAGACGAGAGGACCTTTTAAGAAGATTTCTAGATGGTCTGCAGGATGACAAAGCGAGATTTCAGGTGGAATTTGTGAAAGAGCCTAAAGACATTGATGAAGCTGTATTTCAAGTTGTTGACTTTCTCGAGACGCGTCACAGACCAGTGATGATGGACCTACCTAATGATAGACGAAATAGGCGACAAGCAAGATCTGTGAGATTTACAGAGACAGAGTATGAAGATAGTGATGACAATCAGCAAGAACTTAGAGCTGTTAAAAGGACAAATGAGGACAAACCTGTTTCGAAAGAAAATCAACGAACCAAGACTGGTGATAAGACTGAAAGCGTAAAAGTAACGGGCATGACAGATGCTGAGAAGAAGGATCATGCTGGGATAGAGGACACATTGAAATTAATAAAGGAGAAGATAGATTCTTTAGAGAAAGAGAAACAAGAAGACAAATTTGGAAGAGACAACAGACGTGACATGGGGAATGTAGAATGCTTTTATTGCCACCAGAAGGGACATATCTCTAGAACCTGTCCTGCGAAGAAGACTGGAAATAACAGATCTACACCAAGGTACTATAATGCCAACCATGGTACAGATAGAAGATTTGACAGAAATCAAGGTAGAGATATGCCATCAAGATATATGCAATCAGGGCAACAGGCAAACTCTCAGTCGTTAAACTATTAGGGGTCAGTTCTGTTGGCCACGACGCGACCCCTTTTGTAGAAGAAAAAGGCCAAAGTTATTCACAGAATAGACTAAGGGATAAAAAAACTCATGCTGGGAGACGACAGTTACCAAGAAGTATTGGCGCGTATATTGATTCAAGTATTGAAGATGTACCGTTGTATTTTACCGCCGATACTGGGGCATCAAAGACAGTGGTCAGTAAAAGAGTCTTTGACAAAATACCTGTTTTTAAGCGACCAGAGTTATACAAGTCTGCAACTTTATCAGGTGCCGGTGGGGATAAACTCAAGGAGTATGGTCAAGCAACTTTTGAATTGCAACTAGGTCCACTTTGCATAAGAAAGGAAGTCATTGTTGCAGAAATAGAAGATGAAGGTTTACTTGGTGCTGATATTTTGCAAGAAGATGAACATGGGCCAGGAGATCTTATTCTTAGCAAGGGTATCCTGAAGTTAAGAGGCGAGGAAATTAAAGTACTGAGAGTGGGTAAAGATAATCGAGTGCGTAAAGTGACCACGGCCGATCACTATGTGGTACCAGCAAGTTGTGAGCATGTTATAGATGTGTTCATAGAAAGATTCGCAGAAGACGACTATGATAATACTAAAGAAGTAATTATCGAGCAATGTGAACATTTTTCAGATAGATATCCTCTTATCATGGCCAGTACAGTTGTTGACATCAATAACAGTGCAACTCAGAAGGTTCGAATACTCAACCCTATGACTATAGATGTTTCAATAAAGCAAGACAGTGTTATCGGTGTAGCTGAGGGTTATCTAGATATGCAAGTCATGTTCCAGTCAGAGAATCCAGACCTGTCATGCGACAATAGTGCTGTGAGACGTATTCAGTTTACAAGACAGAATTCCAACAGACGCGTGATAAAAACTGAACAGACCGAGAAAATCATCCCGGAGCATTTAAAAGAGCTATATGATAAGGCAAGTCAAAACAGACCAACTTTTGAAAGAAAACTGATAGCAGATCTACTCATTAAACATAAAAATGCTTTTTCAGAAAATGAACATGATTTAGGGCGGACAAACTTGGCTGAACATATCATTGAAACTGGCGATGCTAAACCGATTCATTTTGCACCACGTAGGGTACCACTGGCATTTGCGGATGAAGAGCGCAAGGTGATAGAAACTATGGAACAACAAGGTATTATACGTAAATCTAATAGTCCATGGGCCAGTCCACTGGTTTTGGTAAGAAAGAAAGATGGCAAAGTTAGACCATGTGTTGACTACAGGGCTATCAACAAAGTTACCCGTACAGACAGCTTCCCTATTCCAAGGACCAATGATTGTTTAGATACTGTAGCAGGAGCTAAGCTTTTCTCCACTTTTGATGTTACAAGTTCATATCACCAGATTCCAGTGAGACAGGAAGATATACCGAAAACAGCATTCATTACCAAGTATGGGCTTTATGAACACATAACGATGCCTATGGGTATGAAAAATAGTAGCGCTACATTTCAGAGATGTATGGAAGCAGCATTACAAGGACTGCAGTGGATTACTTGTCTGATTTATCTGGATGATGTTGTGGTCTTTTCTAAAGACAGTGTTCGACACTAACGCTAGCCCGATAGCTCGGGGCTAGTAAAAGTGACCGTCGGGCTAGCACGTACGATCGTCTAGCTAGCCCGATTGGCTAGTAGATTATAGAACAAACACGTACCCAATTTGCGTTGGCATTATATAAATAAAATCTCAAGCACTGTTAATCATTAATGTTCCGCAGATTCTCATGTGAAGATATATTAATGATATTAACATCAAATTTTATTTTTTTTAAATTTTTTTCACTGTCAATCGTGTTTATTATCACTAATAAACGTTTTAAATAACTTTTTAATCAAGAAAAGTTAAAATTGTGCATTTAATCGGCCCTTTTCTGTGCCGCACAAACCCTTTTCAGTCCAGTAGCAGTAGCATGTGAACATATATTAATGATATTAACATCAAAAATATTTTATTTTTATTTTTTTTTCACTGTCAATCGTGTTTATTATCAATAATAAACGTTTTAAATAACTTTTTAATCAAGAAAAGTTAAAATTGTGCATTTAATCGGCCCTTTTCTGTCACGCCCAACCCTTTTCTGTCCTTTTCAGAAAAATGGCCCTTTTCTATATCTAGTCATACCGGCGTAAAACGACATCTGTTTTCTTTTTGCTTTCGTTTACCGCGTGATACCAGCCCGATACCGAATCACACAAACGCTTGTAACTACGCCTTATAAACTAGACAGATTTTCTCAAGCGTTTTTATGACCACGATTTCAGCAGTTGTTTCCGCTTCCGTCGGAAAACGCCGCGAATTATGAACGTGCTATAAACGGTGCAAACATAGATCGATTTTTGGGGCTTTCTCCACCGGCCAAAAAACAAAAAACTCTATCAAAATAATTTCTAATTTCTGTGTTTCTCATGTACATTGTTCAGAAATACTATAATAAATTAAAATAATAATCATCACAGTATGTTACTTTTCTTAACAGAGGTGCAGACTGCCACGAGATCAAGTTATTGTGACGGAGGGTGCTGTCAGCGATGTCACAAATTTTTAATCTGATTTGTGTTGTTATTTTATAACCAACCCCGTCAAATCAATATACAATGTGGATTTGGTACCGTTGGTAGCAGGGCTAGTAGAAATTAAGGGGGGCTAGTAGGTCCAAAAAGTTAGTGTCGAACACTGAAAGATCTTGATGAGCATATAGAAAGAGTTGACCTAGTACTGGAAAGGATAGAAAATGCGGGGTTGAAATTAAAACCACAGAAGTGCCAACTATTGCAAGAAGAGGTGAATTTCTTGGGGCATGTCATATCGGGGGTGGGGGTTAAACCAAGTCCAGATAATGTAAGTAAAATACTTCAATTTGCAGTACCGAAAGATGTCACACAAGTCAGGTCACTAATCGGAATGGGGTCCTACTACAGATGTCATATCAAGGATTTTTCTGCAATGATGAAACCACTTATAGACCTGACTAAGAAGTCCAAGAAGTTCATGTGGACAGATGAATGTCAAGCAGCTTTCGAAAGACTGAAGGAAATATTAAGTAGTCCCGAAATTATGGCTTATCCTATGGATAATGGGGAATACATACTAGACTGTGACGCCAGTGACCATGCAATTGGTGGGGTGCTGAGTCAAGTGCAGAATGGTGAAGTAAAGGTGATAGGCTATGGGAGTAAGGTGCTGAACCGTGCTGAGAGGAACTATTGTGTAACGGACAGAGAACTACTTGCGCTGAGATATTTTGTGGAGTATTATAGGCAGTATCTCTTAGGCCGGAGATTTACTGTTAGGGTTGATCACCAGGCATTGGTGTATTTATTTTCGTTCAGAGAGCCTCGAGGGAGATTAGCGAGATATTTGGAGATTTTGGCATCTTACGACTTTACAGTGGAGTACCGGAGGGGTAAAGGGCATGGCAATGCCGATGGAATGTCGAGATGCGTAAGCCCGTGGGAGTGTATGTGCAATGATGTTGACATGATGGAGCCGTTGAAATGTGGACCTTGTAAAAGGTGCGCCAAGAGGGCACAGGATATGAATAGTTCTTTACTGATGGGGCGGTTTTATAAGTCAGGCGAAGATAAAGACCAAGTTCAAGGGGGAGAGACATGTAACATACCAGGAAAGGTTGACTGTCCATTAGAAATAGCTGACAATGTGAGGGGTGACACATCAATCAAACTTGTGCACAGGTGGGTGTGATGAATCTTTTACTATTGTTGAAGTTGATACTGTTAGTCAACGGTCAGAAGACGTGTTGGTAGATCTTCAGAGGGGCAATATCACAGTACTGAACAAAGATTGCGTGCCGTCGGGTAGTTTACTAGATGAGAAAGAGAGTGGCAATGAGGGGCATATAAATACAGACAAAAGTATTAGGGCTGTGGAGACGAGGTCTATGCTAAGAGACCAGGAGATACCAGGTGCCGACTTAGCAGGGGGTCCTGGGAACAGTTGTGATACTGATTATGAGTTACCAGAGAGGGTCATGTTGGGTACATTTAGTGATGAAGACCGGAGGCGTCTTCAGAAAAATGATGTGGATATAGGGCCAATATATGACATTTTGATGGAAAAAGGCAAGCGTCCACAGAGCGCAGATATGGTAGTTAAAAGTCCGGCAACACGACATTATTGGGTATTATGGGAGTCACTGAGGATAATAGATGGTATCCTTTTTAAAGAATTCTTGAAGAAAGACGGTTTTGGCAAATACTTACAGTTTATAGTTCCGAGAGATCTTCGTAAAGATGTTTTAAGCGAGTTACACAATTCCAAGTTCGGGGGACATTTTGGGAAAAAGAAGACTTATGAGAAGGTCAAGCAGAAATACTACTGGTTTGAGATGAAACATGATGTGAACAATTGGGTGCTGCGATGCGATACTTGTGCTGCAGACAAATTACCAGCTAAGAAACCAAAAGCGCCATTGGGTAGTATAAGGGTTGGGGGAACTTTATCAAGACTAGCAACAGACATTTTAGGACCGTTTCCAGAGACACCTAGGGGTAACAGATTTATTTTGGTTGTTACCGATCATTTTACAAAATGGGTCGAGATTATTGCTGTTCAAGACCAAAAGGCAACTACGACCGCAAGAGTTATACTTAATGAAGTCATCGCCAGATATGGGAATCCTGTTTCCATCCATAGCGATTTAGGAACAAATTATGAAAGTCAAATATTCAATGAGTTATGCAGATTATTAGAGGTAAGAAAGACACGAACGTCAGTCAGGAATCCAAAAGGGAATGGACAGGCTGAACAGTTTAACAGAACTCTGGTACGTATGATAAAGGCTTATTTAAAGGGTGAGATGACAGACTGGGACCTAAATTTGGGGTGTCTAGCAGCCGCATATAGAGCAACTCCACACAGTTCTACAGGATTGACTCCCAACATGATGATGTTAGGTAGAGAGGTAAGAATCCCTGTCGAGCTCATGTATGGTGGCATAGCTGATGACCTTCATGGCAAACAGGTTACATCATATGGTGAATATGTGGACTGGCTGCGCGATCGCATGCAAAATGCACATGATTTAGCACGTAGCCATTTAGAAAAAGCTGCTATACGAAATAAATATTCTTATGACATTCGTCTTACCGAGAACAGATATAGTCCTGGTGAATGTGCCTGGTATTTACATGAAAAAAGGGTTCCTGGAATCAGTCCGAAGCTCCAGATGAGGTATATAAAGTGTCTCGTTTTGAAGAAAGTTAACAATGTAAACTTTCTCATACAGATTGAGGAATCTGGCGGGGTGCGGGTAGTGCACCACGATAAATTAAAACAGTATGTCGGGGAAAACAAACCCAAATGGATGGCGCGCGCTTATAAGGCCTATGAGAAACGTCGTCAGTAAAGTTCAAGGTCAAAATAGGACTGGGTCAAATTCAGGGGTCAAGTTAAAAAAAAATAAAAAAAATAAAATAAATGCAAATTATTATTTATCCCCAGGATGGCCGCTGTTATGATCACGAAGTTGGGAAAGCGTGGACGAGTCTACCAGTGTGTCACGTGTGGCTATGCGGAAGAGAAGGCGAGGGTCGAGGTGCATTTTTATGCCCACCATTGTTCGGCGTACGAGATACCCATAGTGTGCGGCCCATGTTCCTTCCGTACAGGCGATGAATCTAAGTTAGAGAGGCATTTGGCAAGCCCGGGTCATCTGGCCAAGACAGACATATTGACGACCATTATTGGAGTGGAGAGATCCCCAGTTCCAAGACACTTCAATCCGGGGGAGCATGCAAAGAAACTCAGCAGGGACGAGAGTAGGGTGCACTGGTTACTTCTAATGAATCATGAACCTGAGGTGACTGAAGATCTGGGCCCTCAGTTACTACAAGAGGCGAGTAAAGAGAACTGGACTCCAGAGCAGGTGCCTTCACCCATGCAAGTTGCGGATGACAAAGATCCAGTTGTGGAGGGAGCGGTTGCAGAAGTTGAACAGGAGGAAGTCAGGGGTGTTACCATTGACCAAATGATGAAGGTGCTAGACGCCATTGATAAACTGCAGATAGATGTAAATGACGGTCTACGTATCGCGCTGGACGTGATACGTGCCAACAACCAGGCCATGGCGAAGAATGACGAAATGATGGTTCAAATGCAGGCTTCTGTGGAGGAGATCAAGCAGAGAATTATAGCGATGGAGAAGAGGGAGGGCCAAACGAGTGAGAGGAGGGACCGAGAGAGACGAGGTCAGGGGTCCAGATCTAGAGATCGTCGGGATAGGCGCCATTGAAATTTGATGTAAAAACATAAACAATAACTTTTGTGTGTGGATGTAAAGATTTATTTTTGTATGGGGTGAATAATTTATTAAAGGGTAGTGGGTATGTTTAAAGTGTGCATTCGGTTGTTATTTCTCTCCCTATTATAATTTAAAATGTATTTTATTAATAGAAGTCAAATGTTTGCGAGGGACCATCAAACATTTCAGCAGGGGGTAGTTGTAAGGTCCTAGATACAGGCTGTTACGAGTATACAAGTGCGGGGCATAGTCAACAAAAACCTGTGGCGGATATCCGAATATATGGCTACTTTCACTGTGTGAATGTTTACACATGGCAGCGAAACAGATGAAGTTTCCACAATCAAGTTTAGCGAATATTTCCACTGACAACTGTTCTTACCTGTGCGGATCAATTAATAAGCATCCATATTTCTCTAATTCATTTTGTTTTATAGCATATTCTGCGTATAAATACATAGAATATAGATTTTCTGCGCATCTTACTCTTCATGTCGAATTCCAGGGTTCAAACGGAAATTGAGGGGAAAGGCTATTCCATCAGTTGGGATTACGGGGTAAAGATACATAATTATTACTTAAATGTTTTAATTTTTATTTATCAATAATACAGTCAATTTAATATTAACATAGCAATGCCAAATATTTGATTTGAAGTATATCGGCGTAGTCCTTTATCATTTTTAGCATACTAAGCGTCATTACGCTCAGTGGGGAGTAAAATATAACAGCCGTTTGTTACGTCATGAAATCCTGCAAATTCCACTGTTCTCCGACAAATTCCGATAACGCTCATATATAAGCGCTGGAAGCGGGCTATTCAAGGTCTTCTGCCACAACATATCGAGAGGAAAGCCACGCAAGCTCCGTTAGATATTCAGGAAGTCAAGTTCTGAACTTACAAGTCACCAAGTGAACAGTACGACAGAAACGTAAGGATGGAGGCCGATGTTTGGTTAAACAGCTAAGTTGCTGAAGTTTATCGAGTTTATCCATCGTTAGTTTGTAAGTTCACTTTAATTTGTTGTTTAAAGTTATTTTCCAGTCCACCGCCCGGTAGATTTGATGCCGTTTGTAGAAACAGACTATAACAGCAACCAGCGTTCGAGATCAGAGCGCGACGATGTCTTACTATTTTTAGACGGGTTATTTTCATGATGTTCGAATCACACGTTTAAACAGCGGGTCCTCGTACAGCTTCAGATGATGTCCAGCGTCCTGAAATGATGAAGAAACATAAAGTTTAGTTATGGTTTTGTTGTGTTTATTTGTTCACTTTTCCTTGTAAAAAAAGTCCCATTAAGGGAACGTGAACCAGTAATGCTGGCTAATATGCACCAATCTTGCATAATTTAATTTAATGGATTAAGGATTATGGGTTATGCGAAAGTTCTGCTTTCACTTTCCCTTTTTAATCAAAGAAATAAAGATGAGACTTTAAGGTTTTGGGATATGCAGAGTTATGCTCTGTTTTCCATTTAATATGCATTAATTGTAGGCTTACGGGTTATGCATGCAGTTCTGCTCATGCTCCCTTTTACAAGATTCAATAATAAGGAATTTACGGGTTATGCATGCAGTTCTGCTCATGCTCCCTTTTACATGGTTCAATAATAAGGAATTTACGGGTGTTGTGTAGGCTCTGCCTATACTCCCAAAAGCAATAAACATATTTAAAATAATTGCATGGAGTGATTGAGAGATTGCATTACCAATTAGTGCTGGTCTGTTGATCAATACCCTGCAGTGTATACTCATATATGAATGTAACATCTAAATAATTATAAGGGAATAAATTTGAGGGTTTCTGAGAGTTATGCTCTCTGTCCCCATTTTTCACGTTAATAATAAGGTGATATGTTTGGCGAGTTGATACTTGCTGTATTATAGCACACAGATAGATGAGTTTTGCTTGTCTCCATGTGTGTCCTTGAGACCCAATCCTATGATGACCACGAACCGATACTCGAAGACGATGACAGTACCACGTGCGAGGCTCGATAAAATGGAGCCCTGGTTCGATATAGCCGAGTCCACGGTTGGAAAAGACGATACGAGCGGTACAGAAACGAGGCGTTCATTATTGTGATTTGTGCTGTCATATAAACATATTAAAAGTACAAAAATGTTACATTGCTATAGTTTTCCTTCACCCTTCAATAGTCTCTCACTTATAAGGTTATTCAAGTAAATAAGTTTAATCCATTCATTGTCCATTATGCTATGAGTTGTCGGCTGCCATCCTGACAAGTGGCCACGAGGGTCGACACAATATACTTGCAAATCACATATGTTTGAAAACTACTTGATTGGAACACTTACCATGCTTACCGTAGACATGATGCTTTAAATATTACACGGATTTTCACAATTTGTATTAAATTAAAATAAGACAACTTATTTTTTGAATGCACCAGCATGTTCGAGTTAAACTAACAAACTAAAAGCACTTACGGGATTTAGAAAAGCATGTTTATCATAACGACGTCTACGAACGCATTTTTATTCTAATTTATCAGTCTTATGTAATGGTTATATTTTACTACATGTTCGAATCATTTCTCAGATGCAGTTACCTAGATAAGGTTATCATGCTTGTATTTAGTTCGAACAGAGTTGACTTGTCTTACTCTAATGACATAAATAAGTTTTTCAATACTTAAATACTTAAACGGCACTACTGTTTTTATGTAACACTATAGCCTTGCCATCGTACTTAACATAATAACAGTTATAAATATAACGCTATTAGAGTTAAAGTACACCCCTGTTAATCCCCATCTTAAGGAGTTTCCAAAATATGTCAGCTAACTCCGTGGTTAATCATCTGAACACCTGTTATTGTTTACGTGCTCTAAACTTAGTTTCTCCGGAAGTTTCTGGAAATATATGAAGTTTTTGAGCTAAGAGATATTGCCATAATAGGGTAGACGATTCGCCGAAATGTCTTGTGAGTAATGTAGGCATACAATTATGTAATCACCATGGCGTTAACCTGTAGCTACACATGTCGATGTCCATATGTGGAGCATGACTAACTGCCGAAAGGTAGTCTGGGGGAAATCTTCTAATACAATACTGAGCGCACGGAAAGTCTAGGAGAGTAGAGTGTAGAGAGTCGGTGGTTCAGGAGTGGAGTGTCAGTTTCAATAGTTAGGCGGTCTTGTATCCACAAGTTGGATCCCCGCAGTCTAAGACAATGTTAAACTATACTATGGAAGCCAGTATTGGAGGGCAGTTGTTCAGCGTTACATAATACTTTGAGTATTTGGACATTTGAACGTTTCTAAATACTATTATACTCTGTAAATCTAAGACATTTAATAATAGGGACTAATAGGGAATATTAGTTGACAAATGGAAGTAATGATAACCACTATACGAAACGGACATGTATATATATAGCAGGATGTTCATACCGTATTATGAATTTGTAATTGTTCGGACTGTTTTATATGTACCAATAAATTATGGAAATCACAACGCTGGACCTTGTTATTAAATGTATCATGCATGTCATACGATCACGTAGTGCTACATATAGACACATTGTTAACTATCCCAATGGGTAGGAAATGTGCACCTCTTTCCTCAGACTTGATCTTGTATTTCTATGAACGAGATTTCATGTTGAGTATTTCTCCAGATATTCAGGCAGATGTTATTAAAGCATTTAATGACACCTCGCGGTATCGGAATGACATATTGAACATTGATAATCTTTCTTTTTCTACTATGGTTAATATTGTCTCTCCTAAGGAACTTAAACTCAACAATGCTAACATTACTGGTACTGTCGCTTCTTTTCTTGATGTATATCTCTCTATTGAAAAGGGAAAATAATTAATTACAATCTATGCCAAGAGAGATGATGTACCCTCACTTAGATGGTGATGTTCCCCGAGCTACTCAAATTGTTTGTTCTCGAGAGCTTGTAATACAGATGAGAACATTAATTTTCATAATCTTTATATTACTAAGACCGTTACCATAAACTTCGAAAAATCATTTGAAACCTTTGTTATCGTAATTCTGATCTACTTTATATTTATATTTTATAAAGGTATGGTCATGACCACTTTTGCGACAAGGACTATCCCAACCTGACTTTTATGGTAATTTGAGTTACAAACTTCGTAAGATCTTTGGTCATAAACACATTCATAACCCATTTAATAAACTTGTTTAAAACGTTTATCAAACGAGATTATGACCATGTCATTTTTTAACGCACAGCATGTTTAGTGGTTGACCCATTTACAATTCGCCACTATTCTTTGCTCTTTGCTCTTTGCTTGTGCGATGCTGAGCCAGGTTGTGAACCCTATGATGACGTTTACCTAAATCCTTAATGGATGCAAGCGTTTGACGCTTGTCTTAAATCTTGTCTTGTCATACCTTTAATTGTTTGTTCTTTTGTTGCTCTGGCTTCCGCCAAGTCACTGGTATTGGTGTGCGGCGTTCTAGGCTTTGTTATATTTATATATATATGTACATGATTGTGTCTGTGTTATACTTATATTGTCTATTAAAATTTGCCTTGTTTGTTAGTGAATATAGTGTGGAGGGGATATCTTTATTTATTCTGACCCGTTTTATTGGGATGACAATAGGATAGGCACGATGTTTGGTGTACCCTAGAACCTGGTTTAAACCTCCAGCGGCCTTGTTTTGCCACTGACCGTTCTAACTCGGTAGTCCTATTTTCAACCTTTATTTTAGTTTGTGATGTCATATCTTGCTTTTTATTCATTTTTTAAAGAATTGAAGAATCTAAAACCTGCAAATTATCACGTTTGAACTGTATGGCCAGTGCAATAAAATTCCGTGAAGTGAAGTCGACTGTTGTATATTATAGTCACAAACTTTCGGTCAAAGAAAGGGCTATTATTATGTAATAAATGAGACAAGGAACAACGTGTGAAGTAGAGGGACATGAAATCATGAGTTTGTATGTGTATATGCATTTTGGGTACAATGCATTGGAAACCGTGAAGGGTACTATTGTAAATTATAGTGGATAATTAAGGTAAAGAAATGGCCATTATATAGAGGATATTTGGTTTTGTCAGTGGAAGATGCAACTTTAGTGCATCGAGTGTTCTCAAAAGTGGCATAGCCACGTGTGAAAACACTGTTTTGGGAGACGAGTTAAAATACTATTTTGGGAGCAGCTCACGAAAGACTTTATGCTTCCATTTGAGTTTTTGTGTATATTTCATATGTTTATTTCCCTCTGGTAGCCTCAGTTTATAACCGCTTCACTACAGATCACTAGTTAATACACGATCAAAAGAAATAGTTCTGAAATTGTTTATTTCAGTAAACATATCTTCCGTGAAATGAACATTAAAGTAGGATATGTTGTCTGCACTTTAATTTAGTCTTTTGGCTGTTACTTGTGATACGCGG
Organism: Cyrtodaria siliqua; assembly: GCA_037043455.1. Classification (NCBI taxonomy): domain Eukaryota; kingdom Metazoa; phylum Mollusca; class Bivalvia; order Adapedonta; family Hiatellidae; genus Cyrtodaria; species Cyrtodaria siliqua. Next base: position 243,615 of record JAWPHD010001073.1, on the reverse strand, counting down.
GCTTCATAACCGCTGCTCCCAACTAAATTCCTTTTTGTTTATTTGGCATACACTTTTATACGCCGCTGGATATACGGGATGAAATAAAGATACCACTATTGCTATATCCACAGCCATATGCTTGCTATCTTCGGAATGGTTAACATTCTGTACTTTGATTTTTATGAATATTGAGTTTGCTCAACTCGGGGCTAGAGGGCGTGAGCGGTAGCTAGCATATTTCACTACCGCTCATGAACAGTCTCAATCAAACCGAGACTGCAATATTTCGTATGTGTCGTGCTCGGCCGTTTCCAAAGGTCCATTATCATACTCTTTTTTATGCAAACATTTATGAAATATATAGTTTTCACGGCAAACATACAACTATCAGCAAACTGAGATAAGAATAACAACATTTTGAAGGGATATAATCACTAAAGAAAAAGTAGGGGTTGTTATGTGTATATGAATTTTGGGATCAAAGCATTGGCAACCATTTGAGAAATGGAAGTAATAGCAAGAGCGCCACCTAACGGGACATTATACGCCATTATATTCTTTAAGGTTATTATGTTATTTTAGGTTAAACCTATTTATTTTAGAACGATTGTTAACTTATTATACCAGTCACCCTCGTTGGGTTATTATGGTTATTATGTTAGAATCATGTCCTAGTTGTGCGGTCAATATGACACAGACCTTTGACCTTATAACAAAATGTATGCTTTATGTTGGCGGGAATTACGCGTTAAAAGGGCTTGGTGACCTTGCTATTTAACCGTCTGACCCCCGATAAACAATAAGATTATTCGTTTAACAAGTGCTTTGTACTTCTGACGTTTCATGATCCCGAATGTTATGAGGTTATTTTACTACAGTTTTTTTCTATCTCACCTTGAGCAAGGTACCGTTTCATGATTGTACCTATTATGGTTTCGAAGTTATCGTTCAAAATGGGTATTTCCATATAAGGTCATGCGACTTTAACCTACTGGCTACACAACACATGGTTCCTCCTCACCGAAGACAATGAATCGGAGAAGTTTCATGAGTGTGAGTTTTATCTCAAACTAGAATGTACCTACTGAACCCCCGAATATCTGTTTTAATATAGATGTATACAAGCAAGGTTTTACGCAAGCGTAAACTAGTTGGCGAGAGAAAATAGCATTATATCTGGGTAGGAACTGTAACAAAGTTTAACATAATAAAAGATCAAGTCACATGTGTTAAAACAATATTTAAATAAATAAATAAATAAATGTCACGAAGACGTAAACATGCCACGACAGTTTTTTATTACCAGACACTTTCTTTCCAATGTTTACCATCAGTTCTTCCTACCAAACATGTTGAATCGACTCGAACGACCTCGCTTCGTTCTGGTCAAATCCTTGACAATAGACATGCGTCACAAATTGATTACATATGCACCCTTGTAGCACGACAGATTGTACACATCGGCAAAGAAATACAATTGTTCACATGTAACGGATACGTGTGCGTTATCGTGTGCATCAAAAGACAGCGTATCCGTGGCCGAATGGTTAACGACGTTGCGTTGTAAATCTTCGCCTCTCACCGCTGCGGGTTCGAATCTCACTGGGAGCTCGACTTGTAAGTGTGGAAGTGTCGATTCTTGCGAATGTTTAGAGGTGTACAGTACTGGTATTCATGCACCACAACAAATCAACCGTCATATAACACTGCATGTGTTGAAAATGACAAAAAACAGCATACAAACAAACAAATAAATAAACAAAGCATCACAACACAAATAAACTGTTCACTGCTACCATGTGTAATTATAAGACTGCGTTATCAAAGCGAAACACTCAAAGAAACTGTTTATTGCTACCTTGACATGTGCAATTATGAAAACTATGTAAAAGCGAATCAAAGCTATATTATCTCAACAACTATATCTAGAAGAGTTCCTTCCGGTACAGTTTACTGTGTCCGGCACTAATACTTCACCTTGGCGAATCCCTTCCATGAATTTCGACAATGCTAATACGCACGTTCCCCCTTTAGCGACGGCTATTCGTCCTGGTATAATACTTCCGGTTATGACGGTGACTAAGCGTAACTAGTCCTCTTGCCTAGCGCCTCGTGACTACTGTCCGATCTGTCGTCCGCATAGCAAATGCTATGTTTCCCGCGTCCTAATGACGGCGTCCCCACATACGACCTCGTAGACAACGCTTCGGACAATACCGCTCTTCATCTTCTCCTAGCGTCTTAGACTGGCTATAATATTAGAGACAACTCAACATATCATCGAGTCAAATAGTCTGCAGAAGTCCACTTTAAATTATTGGCTTCAAACATATTTGGTTCAGTGCTTTTCAAAAACGACTGATAACAAAGATCGTTTTTATTTTGATTATGATTGCAAATATTAAATGAAGCTATAACCACTGAGACGACATCCAGTCTGTCTGTTTTAAATATTCATGTATTGATTTTGTCGTTACATACATGATTGGATTTTCTTTATTTTACGGCGATTATTCTTACATATGTTTTGGCAGATTTACCTGAACTTCTTTTTATATGCCCGTATCAGTCATCACTACGTCACAAAGTGTTCTGATACCTGGCATAACGCACATTTTATAAATAAACTGTTGCGTTATATATAAGTAAAATACAAATATTATCCTGCAAATATAATACAAAAAAACAATAGCCTAGAAAGTCACAAAGAAGGTACTCAATGACTTGGCAGAACCTTGATGTGGTCAAAGTATTACGGGTAAAATGTAACAAGAAAGGAAATTCAAAACGAGCAACACCTTTGTTTTAAATTATAATGAACACATTTATTTGGAATAACATTCTCATATCGATGGATTTGTGATAATTATAATGAACAATAACGAGCTGAACTCACCCTCTGGTATTTTAATCCTTGTTACTACCTCTAAAGTGTCATTGACTCTGGTGTTCATATATTTCCAAAACGTGCGAGAGTCGGTGTTTAGTATCCTTGCTATAGGGCATAATATCCGACAGTCCCGTTAACACGGAGTATTCATGTAAAGCTTATACTTATGAAGGAATAGATTCCAATGCAAATGGGTATGCCCATGCCCATAAACCTGATCGTCGAAAATGTGGCTGTGTCTAGGTTTCGATAATGCGGTTTCGATACATATGCGGTTTCGATAATAAAGGAAATGAAAAGAAAATACTGTATAAAGGTATAAAAGCTATGTTATTTAAATGACAACACAACACATTACTCACAGATAGCAATATTCAGTGATGTCTGTGTCTAACGCTAGAAAACTTCGAGGATATCCGAGATGTTTTCGGAATACAATTATTAATTACTCGCCTTTCGACCCCGTCTTTTTTAAGATTGCTTGGTAGTTAAAGTGGCTTAAGTTGTAGTTGTATATATTCTGCAAAACTCGACTTATACCGTTACTGTTTGTTTATTTGCTTGTTTGGTCTTTTTCAGATCATTTCAGATTATATGTAGACTGTCGATTTTTATGGTGGAGGCACATTACTCGCATATTCTTGTCTAGAACCAATTCGGTATACCCCACGTCATCCGTAAGAATCGGCCGATTCTCAAAAACAAACCGCGCTTCCGATGTAACTACAAATCGCAGCGGTGATAGGTGAACAGGTTTCAGTCGCTGAGACAGACTCGTTGGTTTAAATAACCAGCTAGCTGAGATAGACGAGCTGAGACAGACTCGTTGGTTTTTTACTCGTTGGTTTAAATAAGAAACGAGCTGAGACAGACGATCGGAGACAGACTCGTTGGTTTAAATAACCAACGAGCTGAGACAGACGAGCTGAGACAGACTCGTTGATTTAAATAACCAACGAGCTGAGACAGACGAGCTGAGACAGACTCTGTCTTTTTTGTAGCATGGTGTACTTAATAAAACTGTGACGTCGGAGTGACGTCCGTACTCTAAATTCCTTTATTAGGTAGTTTCACCGATCATCCTACACTTACTGATACACCTACAAATTACGTTTATTAAACATAACATGTCATTTTATAGTGCGTTATTTCTAATATATCGACTTGATAAACATGTTTCGGTGTCTTCGTGATATATGAGGTTTTCTACCTTTCAATTTTATTTAGCTCGTGTATTTTCGTCTCAATATAGTCTCTCTATGTTTGACCTTCTGTAAATATGCTGTAATCATTTTTGATTTATATGTACATTACTCTTGTGGCTGTATTTGTAAACATGTTGTTTGAGGGAAAGAAGTAATTCTAATTTGAAGTCGATAATTATCTGGATTCGACGATACTCTAATGAATGGCGTATCTCCTTATAAAAGTAATGTTCAAATAACATTCTATACAATTATATACTACATTACCACTTCTTACTTTCTGCTTTTGTTTAAGACTGTAAAACACATATTAGTGATTCATTACATCAAAGAATTTACAAAAATAACTGATAACGTTACATATGGATATAAACTGTCTGTAGCGGTAATAATTATATTAGTGTATGGTTCCCAATGTTTTGCCACAGCTGACAGGCAAAAGTGATATTAAATGCAAACGACATCACAAACACAAAAGGGTTGACAATAGGGCTACCGCCTTGGAACGGTCAGTGGCAAAGTAGGCCACTAGGGGTTTAAACCGGTTCTAGGGTGCACCAAACCTCACACTTACCCTACTGCCATCCCATTAAAACAGGACAGTGTAAATAAAGAAATCCCCGCCATAATCTAATCTCTAGCGAACAAGGCGGCATCAATAGGCAAACTAAATAAAACACAAATATGCTCGTGTAAATGGTAAATATAATGCAAAAAAACAATAGCATAGAAAACCACAATGAAGGTAGTCAATGACGTGGCAGAAGCCAGAGCAACAAGAGAATAAACCATTAAGGGCACGACAAGAAAGATCATAGACAAACATCAAACGCCACCGTCCCAATGGGCTTTAGGTAGGCGTCATCATAGGGTCCACAGTCTGTCCGAAAATAAATACATTCCATGCGAACATGCTATCGTCGAACACGATAATTACAAAAAATATTGCAGTCTCGGTTTGATTGAGACTGTTCAGGGACGATAGTGAAAAGTGCTTGCTACCGTTCACGTCCTCTGGCCCCGGGTTGAGCAGAAATCAATATTTAAAATGCCAATAGTACAGACATTTGAGCCATCTCGAACATGTCGAATATGGTATGCATATGACGGTGACCATGGAACCTTCAATGAGGTGACTATACAAAACTCAGAAACTTTAAAGGATGGAGTAGTGGAATCACCTACTCGAAGAAATATAAAAAGATCGGACAGGGAAAGTACCATACAAGGAGGACAGTCAACCACAAAACACAGAAACAAACATGCAAACAGACAAACAAGAAGGCAACAGTAATAATAAAAGCAAACGACATCACAAACACAAAAAGGTTGACAATAGGGCTACCGCCTTGGAACGGTCATTGACAAAGCAGGCCACTGGGGGTTTGAACCGGTTCTAGGGTGCACCAAACCTCACACTTACACTACTGTCATCCCATTAAAACAGGACAGTGTAAATAAGGAAATCCCCGCCATGATCTAATCTCTAACCAACAAGGCAGCATCAATAGGCAATATAAGTAAAACACAAACATGCTCGAGTAAATATAATACAAAACAAAACAATAGTCCAGAAAGCCACAATGAAGGTACTCAATGACTTGGCAGTAGCCTGAGCAGCAAGAGAATAAACCATTAAGGGCACGACAAGAAAAATCATAGACAAACATCAAACGCCACCGTCCCAATGGGCTTTAGATAGGCGTCATCATAGGGTCCACAACCTGTCCGGTCATCGTACAATTAAAGAGGAAAGTATAGTGGCGAACTGTAAAAGGGTCCACCACCAAGCATGCAGTACGTTGCAAAATGATAGGGTCATAATCTCTTTTGATAAACTTTTTAACAAGTTTAACAAGTACAGTATGAAAGTGATCATGACCAAGAATCTTACGAAGTTTATAAATCACATCACCATAGAAGTTCAAGTAAGAAACCAGAAGTATTTGAGAATGTACCACCGATATCTGAAAGTATCGGGCTCAGCGATCTCTACATATCGGAATGAATGAATAGATGCGACGGTTAGCAGTATAATCGTTATAGACGTATTTAGAATGATAATTACAGTTGTAGGGAAAAGAAACCATACGTGCCTTTGTTCAAGTAACATGTATTGTATGTGCGCGATATCATTATACATTAGAATACAATAGCATGCAATCTAAACTTGATATCAATTTTAAAATGGACAAGGGAAATAACTAAGATATACTATGATAGGAACATTCACGCGTATACTTATTACCTTTACAGTGACGTACATAGTATACAGTTATCACATGTGTGTTTGGGGAACAGTCAAATCTGTTTTCCCGAGGTGGAGGGGATGGCAGTGTGAACTGTTTCCCGAGGCCGATAGGCCGCGGGAAACAGTTCACACTGACATCCCCCGACACCAAGGGAAAACAGTTTTGACTGTTCCCCAAACACACACGTGATAACTGTTTTATTACCCGATGAATGTTACTGTACGAAACAGTGAAAATGAAAATTTGTTTTATAATGGGAACCTATGGTGAAAAAAGCAACATGACGTCACGCAAACGAAATTCCAGCACGTGAGGTAAACAGTCGAAACTAAAGCCCGGTAACAGTTCGTTTTCACAGGGAACAGTCTTTTCCTTAGTGAATTAGCAAGAAATGACGATATAGCATTTATATAGGAGATCAGGTAATAATATAGAATATATTACGTATAATAGTCGTATTACGTTAGACACTTAAACATTGTCCGGGTGGCTAGTACTAAAATATCAAAATACACTTAGGCTACATATAATTGTTTTAACGTTATGTAAGGCTACTTCTAAAGCAGTTTAAATGTATTAATAAACGAAACGACTTTCATCTTGCGGATTGTTTATTCTGGTTTTAGTGTATCATTACATACAACTACTAGTTAAATAAACGGCGAGAGATCTGTGAAATAGGGAGAATAGTGTAACAAGGTATTATATGAACCAGAAGGTACTACTAGCAACGGATGATTTATATATTATTAGTTACACTATTATTTGATTTCCAAGAAACATTAAACAATGTACTTTTTCCGATCTTACCTTCTTGTTCGCTGAAAGGGAGCGTTTCATACATGTACACCTGCAAAAACGAAGGTTCGGGCCTGGATGATGTAGGATTAAGTCGGTCCGTCCGTCAGTCAGTCTGTCCTTCCGCCTGTCTGTCCGCCTCTGTAGACATATCCTTGTCCACTATATACTCTCCAAGCTCATGCAAATGAACGTGATGTAAATTGTCCGTGATAATAGTACATTTTGGGTTAATAAGTTCAAGGTCAATGTCACCATGACCTGAAACATAAGTTGTAGACACACGCATGGAACCTCACATGTAGACTATCTATAGTTGAAATACGACCTATATTTTTAATGTCAATATATGTAAGGTCAAGGCGCTATGACCAGACTCATTTCTCGCTCTGTAACCTTTCAGCAATTGTTGGCACAAACATGAAACATCATAAGTAGACTCTCATACTCTTCTCCATAAGAGAATGCCCTTTATAAATATTGAAGTCATATGCTTAATGGCAAGGTCACCATGATCTGATAATGAAACACATTGTCTTCAAGAGTTGTAGACACACGCATGGAACCTCACATGTAGACTATCTATAGTTGAAATACGACCTATATTTTTAATGTCAATATATGTAAGGTCAAGGCACTATGACCAGATAATGAAGACACGTGTTCCGTGTTTTTATCGACCCATAGTCATACTCGTTAAACCTCACATGTTCACGTCCATGGTCCCAACAGGGCTTTATCAGTCTGAACTTTTTGAAAACTGATTTAATAGGTGTTGGATACAGCGTACTTTATAATATCGTATCATTTATGTCATGTATAATAGGCAGACAAACTAGCACAGTTGTTAACTATATTTATCTCCGGTCAATTATACTTGTGTCACTATCTATATATTTTCTATCTATGTTAGTTTGAAACAGGTTTCACTATCTATATATTTCCTATATATGTTAGTGAACATCATGTTTCACTATCGATATATACAGAGACGAAAATAAATGCAACTCGGGAATTTTCGCTATATGTTGTATGTACAATATGCTGCTGTTAACCGAATGGGACATGACTACGTAAGATCTTTTCTTTAGGATAAACGACTAAAACAACACAAATCACAGCAACTAGTATTCCTTCAACGTTTCATTATAGACCGCGTTTAGCTCAAGTATGTGAGCAAACTTAGGATGCACAATTGTGCAATCTTTACGTTAAATACAGTACTGAAATGGCTCAATTTTTCAAAGAGGAGTTCAGCATGTATGCATTTCGTGTTACAACGTGTACTGTGATAAAAATGTCTACAACATGACAGTTGTGTCCTTTCTCTTACTAAACGCAACTTTTTTTGAAAATAAGTATAAAAGTTGAATAGGATATGCAGCTAACACAGAACACAGTAAACCTAAACACTTGGGATTTCTTTAATTTAACATGCATTTAAATGCTTTAAATACAGTAATATTGATTCATGTGATCCATTCAATGGTTATTTATTTTGTAAATTGTAGTATCTATCCATACATAAACAAAACTAGATCATGAACGTTTAAACGACGGTTAGTCTTCGTAAGGGTACATCACTTTCTAGAAAATATCTAACATTTTAAAACATGCTCCAATTGGTAAACATATCGCATCGATCCAAATATGGAATTAGCACTGTTTTATTAACGCGATCAAAAATGAATTCATCGTAGATTATGAGCAAAACTGAGCTAAAAAGACGTCTGTTAACCCGGGTTCGTAATCTAGGAAATCACATTACTGTGCAGAATGAATTTCCTATATTTTAGACTCATTCATTGTGTTTTTTAATTTAATGGAATATATAATTATTTGTCATTCACGAACAGCCTAATGTACCCGCATTAAATGTAACATTTAATCTGGAAACATCACAATCATTAGAAGACAGCTGGTTATAAGTATTTGACCTAATTAAGTAAATTTAAAAGTAAGGTGTGTATTCGTTAGTTGAATACTTGCTTGTAGTTGCTTGTAGTTGTTCAATCACTACAAAATAGACTAGACGTATACTAGAACCTGGTTTAACCCCCAGTGGCCTTTTTTTGCAACTGAGCGTTCCTAGGCGGTAGCCCTATTGTCAACCCTTTTGTGTTTGTGATATCTTATTTGGCCTTTCATTCATCTTTAACGTTGTTCTGTGTTTCTGTGTGTGTTTGTGGTTGACTGCCTGATTGAATGCTACTTTTCCTGTTTGATTGTTAAATCTATATTTATTATACTACTAGCTCGCTGAAATGTTGTTTGTTTCTAAGATATTTTGACTATGTAGTTCATATTTGCAACATGTAAGACGTGTTGACGTAAACACCCATTTGCACTGAATGCTTCACAAACACAGAGCGTAGAGTACACATTGAGAATAATGCAGGTTCGCTATACAATCGTGTCGTGTTTCATACAAAGTACAAAACGCCTAGCACGCAATGGCTTTACACCTGATTATATTACAGAAGACCAACATTTGTATTTTTGTCGAAACAGGAGCAGCACATCTTGTTGAGAAGACAATGGGGACGGGTGTAGGTGTAATTAGGCGGATATTCGGCGTAAGTTACAAACCGCACATTTGAAGATTACCGGTTCATGTCATGTTTAAATGAGGTACGTCAAGCTTTTCGTAGAGGGTTGAGTGGTCTGACTTAAAAGTTAACATACATTCAAAAACAAAAATTGTATAGGGGCGTACGAGTGTCTGACCAAAGAAGAGATTCCAGATTGCCTCGTGGTAGCGGCCTGCCCAGGTAGCACACTACGCACGGTTTTTTTTCTCACCCCCAGGGTTTTGCGCTTGTTACTGTTCTTATGCATATTGTACACACGGGTGGTACAATGTGTTTGTGATTGCTTGTATCACTAACAACAGTTGATTACGGTTTCTTACTACCCTAATTATGGACAGTATAGTGTCGTTATTATATAACCATGTATGATTGCTTTTATGTAGGTAGGCCGTCAATTGATTTTACAATTTTTTATGTGTGTATGCGTATATTATGTATACACATTTTTTCTATGTAACACGTAAGTTGTAATATTTTTTATAGTATACTCTAAAGAGCCAAATTTAATGAATCAGTATAAACTTACTCCTTATTAACGACACAACTCATAATGTGCACTAATGTGTGCTATCCCAGTTTTACGAACCAAGATTATATTAAGCATTGTCATCCGAAATCTTTTAACATATACGGTGAATTCAAATTTTAGTCATACACAATTTTTTGCTAACTCTCTATTTTGATGGAAATTGTCATCATGATTTTTTGTTTAACTTTTTAAATCGTTTGAACTTTTTTAAAATGTGAGATTTTAAAAGGCCTGGTGCATCCTCTTTAAGTACAGAAATTATTTTACAGTAAATAAAATAAAAATAGGATCTCAATGGCCGAAATTCATTTACATAGTTGTCCAGGTGGGTGGAAAATATAACTTGTACATGTTGTTATCAGTGGTAACTTTGCTGACAAATGCACGTTCTTATCTCTAATACGCTGTGATTGGCTAAAATCACTAGAGTTAAATTTGCATTTTAAAGCAGAGAACGAAAATATTTATTTGTTTGATGTAGCATTTTAAGCAAAGGATCGGTTTCTTAGTTGACAATACAAATGCCATACGTATTCAGAAATAGTTGTGCCAAATTTCAATTAAATCAGTTAGGTAAGGATAACAAACTGTTCATGTTTTCTCTTCATCTGTCTGCATACAGATAGCGCAGTGTATAACAACAAAGCATACTTTTTCATTTGTCTCTGCGTGTATAGTACGACTCCCGTCTTTAACCCTTAACCCGCTACATATATATAATGAACTGTTCTTTGTTTGAATTAAGACCATTCCACTTATTTGACAAAGGAGTGTTTTGGGGGAAATAACTCATTAGCAGCCGGACATTGTATACCCTTATCAGCCAGCGGGTTATCCGTAGGCTGATCTGGGTTTACAATGAACGCAAAAGCTATTATAGTCGTACTTAGCGGGTTAAGGGTTCAATGAATTCCCGTTCTTTACAGGATTTAGGACACGAGTTATGTATAATTTAAATTAAACGAGCCTGTTGGCGAGTTAAAATTAATGCATAACGAGTTTCATAAATCGTATATAGAACTGGAGCGAGCTTAAAACCCCTTTTATAACATGACATTACATGACATTAGAGTCCAATGTCATGTAGGAATACGTGGTAATGATAGAGCTGATAGTGCTGCTAAGGCAGCATTAGATTTATATATATCTAATACCAAATTACCTTATACTGATTTTAAAAATTGTATTAACACATATATTCGTAACTCTTGGCAAGCCGCTTGGGATGTGTCAGTTAACAATAAACTCCATTCAATTAAACCTTACTCGGAGAATGGTGTTCTTCTAGTAGACCCATTCGTCGAGAGGAAGTTGTCCTAGCCCGGTGCAGAATAGGGCATACACGTTATACTCATTCATATTTATTACAAGGTGAGCAATTACCAGAATGTATACCCTGCTTTGCACCGTTAACGGTCAAACACATATTATTGGAATGTGTAGACTTTGATCCTGTGCGTCGAAGGTACTACAATGTTAATACTATGAAATAGTTATTTGATACTGTAGATTTTAGTCTTCTTTTAGATTTCCTGAAAGAGATCAGACTATATAAATCATTGTAATGTGTTCTAATATATATTTACTTGTTTATATACCCGTTGACGGGCATTTGTTGATTTACATACATAGTTTATATTACACCTGATCATCCCTAATTTTTTAATAGTTTTATCTTTATATAATTACATTAATTTTTAATTAATACTTCATTTTTCATAAATTTTTGCGCACAATATGACCTATTTATGTGTCGACGTGCCGTAAAACACCATTCATTCATTCATTCATTCAACAAAAACGATGTAAAACAACGCCGCGACGAAGTCAGACAAATACGTTAGCGCCAAAACATCAGGTGACGTCATAACATCGTCATAACATCGTGTTTTTTGGCGCCAAATTTCATGCGATGTCATAACGTTATACTACTAACAACATTGATACAACGAGTTCGTTGCTTATTTCGTATTTTAGTTCAAGTAACTCTTCTCTGTTTATTGTCAGTTTTTGTTGATAATGATCCATTTCAGCCAGCAATCGTTTTCGCTTATTGACTTGGCTTTTTTGGTGTCCATCAAAATCAACACGAACAACCTCATATTCTACTTGGCTCTGCTTGCCTTCCATTATTTTTGTTCTATATTTATTTTTTAAATTTTCAAGTGTTTTACAAATCGTTTCCATGCCTTTTTGGGTACCATGAGTTTACCATAGCAGACCACCCAATTTTCCTGGGTAGAACCAATACTGTACACCTCCCGCCATGGTTCAATCATGGAGAACGTGGAGAATGCGGGTCAGACATGAAAAACTCCGAGAACGTGGGTCAGACATGGAGAACAAACAGAAACAGGTCAGACATTAAGAACGCAGATTATACATGGAGAACATTTTCTAATAACTAAAAATATAATGACAACCGATACCTTTATAAAAAACAAAACACCCACATTTAAAAACATAAATTGGACTAAATATGTTTTTAAAATGTAGGGGTATGTCATGGTTATAATATCGAAATCAAAGAATCTCACATTAAACATGTTAAAAGGCAATATTTTAAAACAAAAAATTGTCGAAAAATATATAAAATAAATTACAAAATATTATGCTTAATTGTGAATGGAGCGATTTAGACCACCAGTCTCGAAAGCAACAATTACTGACAACGCATCAAAGGTGGTCTCGATATGATATAATAATATTCAAAAGGTTGATATAAGTATGGAAATGAAAACAGCATGTAAAATAGTGCACTCTAACCTTGAACACTGGAATGCCATTGGCAGACATTATCTTAAGGCAGCTGATAGTAAATTTGCACAAAACTATTTGCTATGTAGCTGCTCATCAGCTGCCGGCATATTGAACCAGTTAAATGTAACACCGCTTTATAATAATACCATAACCGCGTGGGTTGCTTTCCGCAAGCTGTTTACATCGCAAACCATTGATCATGTTTGAAACCTTCTTCTGCTAGGCAACCATGAATGAGATATAGGGTCCTATAGAAACCACAGCGTGCGAGCGCAATGGCATCGTAGGTCCACACTGAACTGCAAACAAGGACTTGAAAATACAATGAAAGAGACAAAAAACAACAGAAAGTGTGGTGAAGACAGGGTTACCGACTTGGAACGGTCAGTAGGCAATAAGGCCTACTGGTTAGCTTGAATCGATTTTATATGCGCACTATCCTCGCTATTATCCTGTATTCAACGCCCAAATAGACAAGACAGTGTAAACAAAACTACATTCTAACATAATAACTTTTAGAAAAAAAAGTCAATATTTTTTAGGTCGTTTTCATAAAGCTAACCTCAAAACACTTTTTAGTACATGGAATGAAGAAATGAAATTCCTACTTTTATTTCAGAAAACGAACTGATGTCAGAGAAAACTGAAGCATAGGCATAACTGGATCTCAGAATGGTCTATAATAAAAACTTCAATACCCCAACAATATCAGAATGCTGTGATAACGGGATTTATGTTTTATTTTTTACACAAAAAGAAAACAACGCTCAACTCAGTATGCAATAATCTTGTAACTCAGTATGCAATAATCTTCTAAGTAACTCAGTAGGCAATAATCTTGTAAGTAAATCATTAGGCAATAATCTTGTAAGTAACTCAGTAGGCAATAATATTGTAAGTAACTCAGTATGCAATACTATTGCAACAACTCAGTTTGCAGTAATCTTGTAAGCAACTCAATATGCAATAATCTTGTAAGCAACTCAGTATGCAATAATCATGCAAACAACTCATTATGCAATAATCTTGTAAGCAACTCAGTATGCATTAATCTTCGAAGTAACTCAGTATGCAATAATCTTGTAAGCAACTCCGTACGCAATACTCTTGTAAGTAACTCAGTATGCAATAATCTTTTAAGCAACTCCGTACGCAATAATCTTGTAAGTACCTCGGTATGCAATAATCTTGTAAGCAACTCCGTACGCAAAAACCTTGTAAGTAACTCAGTATGAAATAATCTTGTAAATAACTCAGTATGCAATAATCTTGTAAGCAACTCCGTACGCAAAAACCTTGTAAGTAACTCAGTATGAAATAATCTTGTAAATAACTCAGTATGCAATAATCTTGTAAGCAACTCCGTACGCAATAATCTTGAAAGTAACTCAGCATGCAATAATCTTGTAAGTAACTCAGTATGCAATAATCTTGCAAACAACTCAGTTTGCAATAATCTTGTAAGCAACTCCGTATGCAATAATCTTGTAAGTAACTCAGTATGCAATAATCTTGTAAGCAACTCAGTTTGCAATAATCTTGTAAGCAACTCCGTATGTAATAATATTGTAAGTAACTCAGTATGCAATAATCTTGTAAGTACCTCAGTATGCAATAATCTTGTAAGTAACTCTGTATGCAATAATCTTGTAAGCAACTCCGTACGCAATAATCTTGTAAGTAACTCAGTATGGAATAATCTTGTAAGTAACTCAATATGCAATAATCTTGCAAACAACTCAGTATGCAATAATCTTGCAAACAACTCAGTTTGCAATAATCTTGTAAGCAACTCCGTATGCAATAATCTTTTAAGTAACTCAGTATGCAATAATCTTGTAAGCAACTCCGTATGCAATAATCTTGTAAGTAACTCAGTATGCAATAATATTGCAAACAACTCAGTTTGCGATAATCTTGTAAGCAACTCCGCACGCATGCATTACTCTTGTAAGTAACTCAGTATGCAATAATCTTGTAAGTAACTCAGTAGGCAATAATCTTGTAAGTTCTAAAATTAAATTATCATGCCTTATTAAATAAGAAAAGTCTAGCCGAGCTGTACTCAGAATCCAAAAAAGTAACCGCAGAAGCAAATTGCGAACGAAATTTACATTTATATACAATTCAGAGGGGAACGGTTTAGTTAAACATTGGTCACGCTTTCTATCAAGAAAATCCAAGCAGTTCCAGTGGAAGTGTCTGCACAATGCCATATATTAAATATTATGCATGTGTCAAATAGTATTTGCAACCTTTGTAAGAAAGACAGAGAAACACTCTCACACCTGTGCTTTGATTGTGAAGATTGTGATTGTAAAACTTATCTTGTATAACATGGAAAAACTCATTACTGACATTTGAAATACTTGAAATTGATAGGGGAAAAAATGACATTCGCCGATGTAACATTTGGATATTACCATTTCCGAGGAAGTAAAGTTATATATACGAAATATAATGCCACATTTGGAAATTCTGTAAAGCGCATACATGTGATAACATAAAAACAACGGCTGACAGAGCTTATTTTTCTGTGACGTTGAAATGCGTGTTAAAAAAATAATATTAATTATTTGTGACTTAAATAAATACTATTAAATTGTATCATCATTCCTACTATAGACCATCTCGGACTTCCTGCGCCCCGCCAACCTTGACACCCCAACCCAAGGAACAACCGCCCCTTGGACCCCATCTAACTCTTGACTTGACAGCTAAGCGAACAGTCACTGGGTAGTAGCAAAAATTCAGTTCGCCATTAGAAGACACGTGTGCTTGTGAAATCGACACAGGTCCTCCTTTCTTTTTACATGACTTACCAGGACAAGGACAGTGCCACGAGTGTGCTCCATTAAAGTGTAAATGTGACTTCAGTAAAACGAAGGATTGCTTTATGACCTGTGTCTAGTGTAGCCACATGAAACAGTAACACAGCGGTCAGTGGGTGCAATCCTTCATGCATTATGGAGCAGAAATACTTTCTAAAGTGACTGGAGGTAATCTTGAAGAAGTATAGGCATCATTTCAAATACGAATTAAACATAATGCTTCAATGTAAACTAAACTAGGCCCGGTACGGTTTAATTATTGTTGATCAAATGGTTTAGTCTGGAAAACTAGACGACTTGACTAGTTTCTATTGTGAACTCATTAATACTAATTCATATGATGGTTTACGGCGCCTATAATTTCTTGTTTTGTAAACATAGTACTTTTTTTGAATTGGATATGCAGCTGATATCACTATAACCCCCTTCAAACTGATATTGATAATTTAGCAAAATAAAAAAGCGGGAATTCCAGACCAAACATTAGCGCTAAGATTTTAAATCCTTTAGCCTCCTACTACAATATCATCAAGTCAGAAATATGCAAAGACAATTTGCTTAATACTGATCTTATATTCATATCTGTATAGTCTTTCTAAAGGAAAGTTAATTCAATATTTAGTCAATAATAACTCTTCTTCAAATTTTCGAACACTTGTTCTTTTTCAAGAAAAAGCACAGAAATGCAACTTTTAAGTAAAATCCATCTTGTTGTTTAAATGGCTGACGTTATGATGAAAAATGTACCATAACGACGTCACGTCATTTCCTGTATGACATTAGGCAAATGACGCGACGTCGTTTCCCGTAACACTCCTTCTACTTTAACACAAATCAATTTCATGAACTCTATAAACTAAATATTCATAGAAGTAATGAATTCAATATAAAATTGTCTCTCGGTATTCTTTAAAGAGTACTCTATAAATTCATTTCATAAATAGTTATATCAACTTAAATTGTGTTGTTCACTAATTCCTGTCAGTTAATAGTTTATCTTGATGTTGCAGCCTCTGGGAAATTCTGTGTCTAGTTTTGTTACCCACGTATCTTCTATCATGTGTCTATATGTTCGACCTTCACTGAAAACGCGCTGTAATACCGTTACTCCCACGTCTATGTCTTTATGACCCTGAACATGTTTCATTATGGGTTTGTCTGTCTGCTGGCGTACATCTCTAAGGTGTTCTTCTATCCTCTCCCGTAGTGACCTTTCAGTCTCACCAACATACACCGTTACACAACAACGTTTACATCTTAAACCATAGACTAGATTTCTTTCTGTGCATCTCTGGAACTTAGCTGTAGGGTAGCTTCTACTTAATCTAGTATCCGCAATATCTTGCTCGGTCAACCTGCTACAGACTATGCATGAGCATTGATTTGTTTCTGTTCTGCATTTTATCACCTGAATTGTTTTTTGGTGGACTAATACATCACACATGTTCTTGTCTCTGCGATACGCTAGTAAGGGTGTGTCTTTAAATATTTGGGACATTCTGTCTGATCGATGCAAGACCGACAATGTTTTTTTAGGATCATATGGATGTTAGGTAATTGTCTTGAAATTGTTAATACCATAGGCACCCTATTCTTCTTTTTTCTCGAATTCTCTCTTAAAAGTTCAATCCTGTCTAAGTTGTCTATCTTCAAGAGTTGATTCTCTATCATTATCTCCCTATAGCCGCGTTTTCTAAGCTGTAGTTTAAGTTCATGCCTATGTTTCAAGTAATCTGCTTCTTTCTCACATAGTCTTTCCAAACTTAGTCCAAGACCATAGGCAAGACCTGTTTTTGTATTAGTTGGATGACATGAACTACTGTGTAAGTATATTTGTTTGTCCGTTGGATTTTTGTACAAGCTTGTATAAATTCTACCATCTAAAGATACTATCTAAAGCTTCTTTGCAGGCTTCTAGACTTACTTTCTTTGGGATCGAGGGGTACACCTTCCCTATACATCTTGTTAACAAGTTTCTTTACTTCTTTCGTTGAAGAGGCTGTTGCATCCCCAATAGCTTCTCTGTAAGAATCACTGATATGCACCTCTTTGTCTAGGCTTAGAAAGAAGTAAAGAACCTTGTTAACAAGATGTATAGGGAAGGTGCCATATCAAAAGACATGAAGATGTACCTTATTCCAAGATACCCCAAAACAAGTACGTTGAAAGGAAATCCGAAATTGCATAAATCAGGGGCCCCTATGAGAACAATACTGAATGGTATAAATTCTCCGACAGAGAAAATGGCAGAGGTGGCAGAGTTTGAACTTAATAAGATTGTTATAAACTTTCCGAGCTATATACGTGATACAACAGATTTCTTAAATAAACTCAGAGAGACCAAAGGGCCAATACCAGACAACGCTATCTTGTTTAGTTTTGACGTGCGTAAACTGTACCCCTCAATCCCAAAGAAAGAAGGTCCAGAAGCCTGCAAAGAAGCCTTAGATAGTAGAACTAATCCGGTGATACCAACAGATGGAGTGCTAAAGATGATACAGGTGGTTTTAGAGAATAACAATTTCAGCCTAGGAACAAAGCACTATGTACAAACTGAGGGAGTGGCTATATAGGTTCAAGGTTAGGAAAGAACTATGCTTGCTGTTATATGAGAACATGGGATGAAAAAATGATGTCCTGTCACAATAAGCCCTATTTTTATAGATGACGGTTTTTGGTATATGGACTGCAACTTTACAGTCTCTACAAGAATTCACTGCATTTGCCAATGACATACATGATAATATTAAAATAGAATTAAGGTATGGTACTTCAGCAAATGAGTTTCTGGACACCTGTGTCAAGCTTGAAAATCGTAGAATTGATACAAGTTTGTATAAAAAACCAACGGACAAACAAATATACTTACACAGTAGTTCATGTCATCCACCAAATACAAAAAACAGGTCTTGCCTATGGTCTTGGACTAAGATTGAAAAGAATATGTGAGAAAGAAGCAGATTACTTGAATTATAGGCATGAACTTAAACTACAGCTTAGAAAACGCGGCTATAGTAGGAAAATGATAGAGAATCAACTCTTGAAGGTAGACAACTTAGTAAGGATTGAGCATTTAAGAGAGACTTCGAGAAAAAAGAATAATAGGGTGCCTATGGTATTAACAATTTCAAGACAATTACCTAACATCCATATGATCCTACAAAAACATGTTTTGGTCTTGCATCGATCAGACAGAATGTCCCAATTATTCAAAGACACACCCTTACTAGCGCATTGCAGAGACAAGAACCTGTGTGATGTATTAGTCCACCAAAAAACAAATCAGGTGATACAATGCAGAACAGAAACAAATCAATGCTCATGCATAGTCTGTAGCAGGTTGACCGAGGAAGATATTCCGGATGCTAGATTAAGTAGAAGCTACCCTACACCTAAGTTCCAGAGATGCACAGACAGAAATCTAGTCGATGGTGTAAGATGTAAACGTTGTTGTGTAACGGTGTATGTTGGTGAGACTGAAAGGTCACTACGGGAGAGGATAGAAGAACACCTTAGAGATGTACGCCAGCAGACAGACAAACCCATAATGAAACATTTTCAGGGTCATAAAGACATAGACGTGGGAGTAACGGTATTACAGCGCGTTTTCAGTGAAGGTCGAACATATAGACACATGATAGAAAATAAGTGGATACAAAAACTAGACACACAATTTCCCAGAGGCTGCAACATCAAGATAAACTATTAACTGACAGGAATTAGAGACAAAACACAATTTAAGTTGATATAACTATTTATGAAATGAATTTATAGAGTACTCTTTAAAGAATACCGAGAGACAATTTTAAATTGAATTCATTACTTCTATGAATATTTAGTTTATAGAGTTCATGAAATTGATTTGTGTTAAAGTAGAAGGAGTGTTACGGGAAACGACGTCGCGTCAATTGCCTAACGTCATACAGGTAATGACGTGACGTCGTTATGGTATATTTTTCATCATAACGTCAGCCATTTAAACAACAAGATGGATTTTACTTAAAAGTTGTATTTCTTTGCTTTTTCTTGAAAAAGGACAAGTGTTCAGAAATTTGAAGAAGAGTTACTATTTATTTAATACTGATTTTATAACTAGTGATTTCTTACCGTACCCATTCAATTGGGAAAATTCGCGTCATTTTGCCTTAAATTGGGAATAGTTCACTATCACCATGATCAAACAAAAGCAATTTAGGAGTGGTACCCATTTTTTGGTATTACTTATATAAGGAAAAAATCACTGAACTAATATTATTGATTGAACAAATGGAAGTTATGTATAAACTAACTGGACGCCGCGAGTTTTAAAACAATCAAGATTGCCGTGTCTCCCTTTAAAGTGTGCAGGATGCCGACAATGCTTTCTTTCTATTCCATGGGAACATAACACATACCATCACAATTGAAATGTTAGCGTGACTTTTCATACTTTGAGGGAAAATACAGTAAAACATTCATTTTATAAACATTTGTAATACTATTTATGTACACCAAGGTCAACAAATGCATTTAAACATTTTCGTACTCAATACTTCTCACACATACGCTCCTTTTCCCATTTTTTCAACTGGGAAAGATTTGTTTAAACGTAGCTTATCATTGGCATGTATTCTTGGTTATGTGTGGTTATAGTTATGTTCAATAAAAATATGTATTTCTTCAACTTCTCAATGGATGTTGTTTTTTATTGAGTACGAAACAAGAAATTCTACTTTCTTTCACATCACTCTCAATGGCACAGAGGAAGTGGTATTTATGCAGGAAGAAAACCAAAGATCCCGTGATTTTTTTTCGGTGTAATAAGCATCAACAAGATAATCCATTGAATCTATTTGTCAACACTTGACTCCATTAGTTGTATATTTTCATTGTAACCATGCAATTTGTGAAAATGGCAACAACTCGTCCGAAGAATAAAGAAATTGCAAAACAATGAATATTAAATGTAACATTAATTAGGTAAGATCTACCATCCATTCATCGGACACCTGTTAGACTGGGCCCAATTGTTGAATTTGTGAATGTTAGCCGCATTTTTAAGTAAAAGTGGTATCTTGATGTTTTTATATTAATTTGGGTATGCTGAGTTCGATTATGGTGGATACCAAGCTGAAATTTGTCAGGAAAGGCAAATTTTGCGACATTTCATTGTTTTTTGATAATTTTACTGGGAATGTTTGGAATATTTCTTTTAAAATAAACATTTTACACATGTTCTCAATTTTCTCTACATATTTTGACTTTTCATAAGAATATTAATTGAAGCTGAATTATAACGTGAAATGCAATTTTTGGGATATTTTATCATCTTTTGATGATTTTACTGAGAATTTTTGGAATATTTTCTTAAAATAAACATTGTACATTAGTCATCAATTTTCTAGAAATATTTGTTGACTTCATAAATATTGACTTGTCATAGGAATAATATTTCAAGCTGAATTTTAACAGGAAAGGCAATTTTGGGGAACATTTAATTTTTTTTTGATAATTTTACTGAGGATTTTAGGAATATATTTATAAAATAAACATTTTACAACAGTTACCAAATTTCTCTACATAGTTTGACTTCATATACATTGAATTACCGTAGGAATAATATTTCAAGCTAAATATTGACAGGAATAAATATTTTTGAAACATTCCATTTTTTTTGATAGTTTTACTGGTAGTTTTTGGAAAAAACAATTAAAATAAACATTTTACACCAGTTATCAATTTTCTCTACATATTTGGACTTCATATACATTGACTTATCATAGGGATAATATTTCAAGCTGAATTTTGACAGCAAAGGCATTTTTTTGATAATTTAACTGGAAGTGTATCGAATATTTTTATAAAACTATATAATCTACATTAATTATGCTTAGTCTTTATACTTAATGACTGAACCTGTTTCATACTTACATAGGAATTAAGTGTCTGTTGTGTGACCTTTTATTATTCATATGTATGCTGTATTCATACATGTCCATCGTGCTCGTGAAAGCACACATTGCTGTGATTTTAGTTGGATAATTGTATTTGAGCCATCTTCAGTTAAGGGTCCTACAATTTTTATTTATTTATTTATTTATTTTTTGCAAGAAATAAGTTCAGTATAGATAGTTGCAGGTATAGGGCTTAAATACATCATAACTGGCTAAATACTGTTTTCACCACATGTTCATTCCATTTCACTGGCACAAGTAGCTGTTTTATAGCACAAATATCATATTTCCAATATTGATGTTGCACCAGTCCCGTAACAAGTGAATATAAAGGCTAACTTTCCTGTTGGTCTATGATCAACGTTATTTAAAGCTCACTGATGAAGCCAACAGCAGAGTCAAAAGTTGATTTGATCGTTCGTGGCAGATCTTGTACCGTTTTGATCTGAGAAATACATTTTTCAATTGATATACAATAAGGCATTTGGTGCAGCTGATGACCTCCCAGACGAATTTGAAACACGGTCATCACTAAGTACAAGTGATTTCACTTTTCTGCGATCATCAACTGAGGAGGCTGATACACATTATGAAGATGTTTGCTCTTCAACGCCAGTACGATAGTTTTTCCTGCTACTAGTTTATCATTTCCCGCATGTACAGCGTCAACAATGGTGGCTTATAAAGGCGCTATATTCCAACTAACGCCGGGTTCAACAACCTACCAATGGGATCAGAGATGACCTTCTGCCATTTCATGCGTTAACAAAATGCAACACCACTTCCTTTACAAACCACACCAAGCAGAGTACCATTGAAGGTATTTCAAGAGCACCATAACCTACTTAATGACTTATGAAGGGAGACCTTACAGAAAACACATTCAAGACTACAGAGAATTTTGTCTGCAGAATATATAATGTGCAATAGATGGAATATGTAGCCTTTATTGCAATTGTTACAGATGCACTATCAATCCCTTACACGGAAACAGACTGACTGTGCTAAACCAGAGCTACCAGTGGCAGTGAACATGGGATGGACAGGTAGTGGCAATGGTCTGCAGCAAACATTGATGTCGTTAAGCTCTTTATCGGAAACTATAAGTATTGTACATATAAAAAACAACACTGCAAGATCCGTCACTGAAAATGTCGCTAATCCATTTATAAATGCACAGAAATGTGTGCATGCAAGCATGCTAGCATGATGGACTGTGTATAGTACGTCTTAAAAACATGAAGCATGACAAGACAATAGGTACATCTGTAGAAAACGTTTGGTTGAATGGTGTTTTACATCATTTTCAGCACATTTTAGGCTATATATGACAGTCGATATTATTTTTATTTTTTAAAAATCGTGCTGGAGGCAGACATCCCATTTTTTCCTGGCTAGAACCAGTACTATATAGTACTATATAGCTCCCGCCATCCATAAGAATCAGCATTTACAAGTCGAACATTAAATGATAAACAATGTGAACCATATTGTTAAAATAAGCATTCCAAAAACAAATATTAAATAAAATATAAAATATAAAAAAAATCCACATAAGTTTAAAAAAAAGGTATATTATTCCCGTGAAAAGTAAATTTATTGTAAACAATTGTTTTGTTTAATAAATAAAGAAACAAATCCAGTAAAATCATCAAGAAAACTATGAAATGTCCAAAAAGTTGCATTTCCTGTCAATATTCAAATAGTATTCATATAACAAACCAATATATATATGTAGAGACAATTAATAATTGATGTAAAATGATATATAGGGTCTTATAGAAACCACAACGTCCGAACGCAATGGCATCGTAGGTCCGCACTGTACTGCAAACAAGGACTTGTTATAAGGAGTACCCTGTTAAAAGCACAGCGCAAAACCACGCTAAAACAAATGTGTATTTAATAAAAGTATTCCAAAAATTCCCAATAAAATTATTAAAAAACAACAATATGTCCAAAATACTGTACCTTTCTGTCAAAACTCAGCTTGGAATATTTTTCATATGAAAGACAATTCATATGAAGTCAAAACTGAAGACTGATAGAAAATAGAAAACTGATTCCAAATATTCTCAGTAAAAGTATCAAAAAACAATGAAATGCCCCAAAATTGCCTTTCATGTCAAAATTCAGCAAGAAATATTATTCCTATGACAAGTCAAAGTATAGGAACTCAAAATACTTGGAGAACATTGAAAACTGATATAAAATGTTTCTATTAAAATAATATTCCAAATATGTTCAGTAAAAGTATCGAAAAACAATGAAATGCCCCCAAATTTGACTTTTCTGTCAAAATTCAGCTATAAATATTATTCCAATGACAATTCAATGTATACGAACTATCAAAATACGTGGAGAACATTGATAACTGGTGTAAACTGTTTATTTTAAAAAAATATTCCAAAAATTCCCAGTAAAAATATCAAAAGATGATAAATGTCCCAAACATTGCATTTCCTGTTAAAATCAGCTTGAAATATCATTCCTATGATAGGTCAATATACATGAAGTCAAAATATGCAGAGAAAATTGATAACTGGTTTAAAATGATTATTTTAAAAAAATATTCCAAAAATTCCTAGTTAAATTATCAAAAACAATGAAATGTCCCAAAAATTGCCTTTCCTGTCAAAATTCAGCCTGGTATCCACCATAATCGAACTCGGCATACCCATATTAATATAAAAACACCATGACACGAATTTTACTGAAAAATGCCTCTAAACTTTTAATCAGAGCTCTTCTATAGAAATAGTCTAGTCTATGTGGGTATGTTGACTTTTTACTTTATTTATTGTTTTAAAGTTAAACCAGATTTCATTAAAGCAGGATAATTCAGATTTTTTTTAATCCCCATAAAACGAGGAGTCACCATTGTTTTAAAGGAACACATGACAATTTTGAAATGTTTTTCAAGGATTGACATTAGCGTCTGGATTTATTTATCCAGTATCATTTTGACTTTAAACCTGCTTGCATTTAATTAAATGAAATGTTTAAGTTTTCGTCTTCTTCTATTATAGATTTAACTGTATTTATTGGTGATATAATTATAATCAACAGTGAATTACATCGGAACGATTGTCTTTATAATATTCATATAATTAATACTAATGATTGTTATAGAAAAACTAACAGGACGCCGTGAGTTTTAAAAAAATCAACAAGATTGCCGTGTTTTCCTTAAAGGGAGTCGGTCTGGTTACAGTCCAGTCAGTAAACACATGTAATATTCTATTGGCTTTATTGAACATACAATTTACTGAAATGTTTTACCAATTTCTTTTTTTAAATACTAGTAAAAAAAGAGTATGATAATGGACCTTTGGAAACGGCCGAGCACGACACATACGACATATTGCAGTCTCGGTTTGATTGAGACTGTTCATGAGCGGTAGTGATATATGCAAGCTACCGCTCACGCCCTCTAGCCCCGGGTTGAGCAGAACTCAATATTCATAAAATCAACAGCACAAAATTTTAACCATCCCGAAGATGGCATGCATAAGTAAGTTCACTTGTTTATGTTTAAGTTATTTTTAAAGGGACTCTGTAAAGTATATATTGAGCATAAGCAAATAACTGTCTGTTTTTTTTTCAGTGAAATGTGTTACATGGAAACGTGAGCATAGGGAATTTGGTTTTGATTACAGTGAAAACTGTTGTATGTCTTGCATCACATAACATTCCCGTATAACTCAATTTGGAACGCGTTCGTCTTACGCGCAAGTGTTATTTTAGTGTGTGCTTGGAGTTCAATTCCATCAATGGGTACTTCTTTCTACCGCTATTGAATTCTATCAAAAAATCTAATTTCTATTCAGTAAATATTAAATAATGGTAGTTGTGTATTGTCAACGTAAGCTACACGTTACGGTTAACGCAGCTTTAATGTTTCAATATATACTGAACGGAAAAATAAACGCAGGGTGCGTATTTCCGCTATATATTGTATGTGTAATATGCTACTGCTAATCGAATGGTACAGGGCGACATTAGGCCTGTCCTTTTAGAAAGAAGGTTTAA
Organism: Cyrtodaria siliqua; assembly: GCA_037043455.1. Classification (NCBI taxonomy): domain Eukaryota; kingdom Metazoa; phylum Mollusca; class Bivalvia; order Adapedonta; family Hiatellidae; genus Cyrtodaria; species Cyrtodaria siliqua. The sequence goes on along the minus strand of JAWPHD010001073.1, from coordinate 217,812 downwards.
ACAGCACTGAACATACCAATGGTTACCCCTTTAAAGTTTCATTATCGTCAGAATGCGCATTTGGCTCAAGCAGGTGAGCAAACTTAGGCTTTAAATGTTGCAATCACTTAACATTAAATACAGTACTGAACTGGCTCAATTTTTCAAAGAGGAACTTCAGCATTTATGAATTTCTTGTTACAACGTGTTCTGTGATTAAAACGTCTACAACATCACAGTTCTGTCCTTTCTCTAACTAACTGCACTTTTTTTTTTACAAAACATCTTGGGATTTCCTTGGAATATATATGGAACTAAGTGTGCAGTATATGCAATATATAGCGGAAATACGCACCCTGCGTTTCTTTTTCCTTTCGGTATAGTCGCTCAGTTCAACTTTCAAAAAAGAGTACGATAATAGACCTTTGGAAACGGCCGAGCACGACACATACGAAATATTGCAGTCTCGGTTTGATTGAGACTGTTCATGAGCGGTAGTGAAATATGCTAGCTACCGCTCACACCCTCTAGCCCCGGGTTGAGCAGAACTCAATATTCATAAAAATCAACAGTACATAACTTTAACAATCCCGAAGATGGCAAGCATATGGCGGTGGATATAGCAATATGTGTATTTTTATTTCATCCCCTATATCCAGCGGCGTATGGACCCAAGAGCTAATAAAATTGTATGCCCCGAAAAGCGAGGTGTGAATGTGTTTTAACTAGATTGTTTAAATAATTGATTCGCTTCAGTAATAGAGGTAAAATTGATAACATTTTCAACATTTTCGACTATTGTTTTTATAGTTTGCACATGAATAATATAGTGTTTAAGAAGTATAAAAAAGCTTACATTTTGGTTGTAAGTTGAAAAATAGATTTTTAGTGACAGGACTCACTACTTTCAAAGTAAGTTATCATGTATTGGAGCGCTATGGCTGAGGGGCACACGTTGAAATCTCAACTGCAATTTGAACGCCCCGTAAATAAATGTTGAAACTTTGAAATATATTATTAAAGTGAACGACAATGACGAAAACTAATTTAACGTAACTTATTAATTTAATGTAATGTATTTATTTGCCAAAATATGATTAAATTATACCGTTTTGTAAACATGTTGATGTGTTTTGTCATAAGATGCACCTGCTGTTCTTATTCTTCTTCTCCATCTTTAGTAAGGTACTTAATAAAGAGGCAAATATACGGCCATGGTGTGCCTTTTGTCGATAATGGCCCACCTAGTGCCGTAATGGCCGGGCTTTATCCCGACGGCCATGCACTAGGTGTGAAATTATCGACAATAGGCACACCACAGCCATATATTAACCTCTAAGGTATCACTGCAGCTAGCAATTACATGATACAGTTCTGTACGAAACATTTGTCATGCAAATTTAAATTACGTTCAATCATCTAAATAAAGCCTGGATACCGATTACTAAAGAAAGTCTCATAATTCGGAATAATCAACGCAACACTTTAGCATAAATCTCACTGATAAAACAAGGAAATCGTGAATGAAAGTTATTGTATCGGTCATTTAATATCCTTGTGAACATGTAAAGAGTATTGCGAATTGTAGATCTTATTTAAGAAGTATTACCATTACAAACGGTCAGCGTCTGCTTCTTTACGAAATAACTCTAATCGTGAAAACATCAATCTCGTCATGCTTTTGGATCATGCATCTTGTGTACTTTGATATATCTTGTGTATCTTCAAACTCTTGACACTTTGTTAGACGGAAAACAATGAGACAGAAAACAGTGCACTGTTGCTATATAAACAATATCGCTGTTATCACACGCGTTGATGTATGGTTTGCGTTGCATGTTTGTTATTTACAATACAGATGTCAGTTTATCACTGCTTTCATGTTAATAAGCTGTAGATGAAGCAATCGGCTAAATATGGAAGATTTTGATGATAACTACGATTTTGAATTCAAATTCCTTTTGGCTGGAATCTAATGCGATCCATGGTAGTAGACCATGAGTCTAGAGTCTTCCAAAAAGTGATCGAGATGTTGCGAATGGAATGACACACTATGTATATTCATTGGAGACATACGTGTCCTAATATACCATTGTGGTTTTCGGAAAGCGTTGATGTAGACGTCTGTTGCAATGTGTGGATGGTGGTGAGGTGAGAATTTGGTGCGGGGGTGCGTTGGGTGTTGGTGGGGGAGGGCGGGGTGGGTGGGGGTTCTACGGAAACCGTTGATGTAGACGTCTGTTGCAACGTGTGGATGTTTGTTGGCGGGATAGGGTGGTATACAAAGAAGTGCTGCATCTCGGATATTCCCTTTTACTCTTACATACGACGAATGTTGCTAAACAAAAAAGCATAGCCATTCATCACCCAACACACTTTTTGAAAGTAGTGAGATTATGGTGGAAATGCATGGTTACATCACGGATTTAACTTGTCTTTAACTTTACATTGCTCTTCAAGTGTTGTTAACTGTTATCTTAACAAAGTCTGATTGCTTAATTTAGAAAAAAGCATCAAGGAATTGTTCTTCAAAGTAATTCCATACACTCAGTCAAAATTAAAACAGTGAACTGTCAAACACCACCCTAAGGCTTATAGATGTGTCGGTCCAGATCAAATAGCTATATAACTCATTAATGTTAACACCATCCATAGCTCAAATATATTTGCCAGTATCAAAGATTTCAATGTCATTACGTGGTCCGAGTATTAACTTTCATACCCAATCCAACCCTTAATCTAAGAAGCGAAAACGGGGTCGGCTGGGGTATGAAATAAAACTTTAAATTCGGCACATAAAGTTTGCATATTGCTCAATTGAAACATTTAGTAGGTAATTTTAAACAGGTTATCACATTTCCTCAGTAATTTTTTTTTTAAACATGTTTTATTGTCGAAATATGCTTTATAAAATCCTTCTAATATAAGCTTTCCATCGCTTAATGGAATTAAGGCGGGACCACGTAATGCATGTTAGTGCATATTAACTAATATGCCCTTTGAATAACGTTTCAACGTTAAACGGGATTTTGTTGTTGTTTATGTTTTTCATATAATCGGTTTTTGATAGTACAATTATGTACTCGATCAATCACGTGCTTTCTTTTTTGTAACACGATTGGTAGGGTAGTTGCGTTATTCAAACAAGTATAGGTCTGTATGAACGTTATCTACGAATTGTGTGGTAATGATTGATTAACAACACACGAAAGAACTTGAGTTGTCTGAGGCACGTTTTTTTATCAAATAAATAGAGTTTAATTAACATTGTTGAAGTGATACGGGAAATAATTCCCGAGTGAGAAAGATTCTTGCGAAATAGAAACGAATGCGTTTTCGTACGAGTTTCTATATCGCAAGAATATTTCTCACGAGTGAATTATTTTCCGTATCACGACAAAAATATATTATATATTCTGTGATGAAGTTCTTTCCAGTCGTCTTTTGACACAAGTATTCCTTCTTCTGGCACTCCTTTGGCGACAGTGCGGATTAATATCATGACGTCAATTCGTGACGTAATTTCGTGACGTCTATCGTTTAGTTCATAACATTTGGCTACTGTGCTATCTTGCACACTAGGCGAGATAGCACAGTAGAGGAAGGGATATGTTACAGATTTTCTCAAATTTTGAAATTTCTATAATTCATAACAGAATATATAATATAAGAGAAAAAAAACACGGTTTAAACCAAAGGTGTAACTAATACAGATGAAGCAACTCTGATTAAAGACAGTTACATTAAGATAAACGATGAAGCTGCTGATTGTAAACAAACAAGTATGCACCCTTTTTAAGTGATGCTGAACGATACAGTTTTTTTCAGTCGATTTAATTTATATGGAATAGACAAGCATTTATTCAACAATGGATACCACAGTAGGTAAAGTGCGAATCGAGTTTGAGTTTGCAATACGCTAGTTGTAGACAGAAATGTGATGGTTTGTAGATGTGGAAACACATGTTTGGCAAATAATCGCTAATTTACAAAATTATTCTCCGTAACACCGTACACTACCAGACAATGTTTTACATTTACACAATGCACGAGACTTTCAAGGGACCACTTCCGAGTTTACGACGTGGAAATCTGTATTTGATGTTATCAGGCAGTTTATACGGTAAGAACTTGTATATATTTACTTTACTGCCTTATATTTCATCAAAATACATTTGTTGGATCAGTTGAGTTGTATTTCAATATGTTTTTTATAGATGTTGGCTTCAAAACTAATTTTAAAGCCAAAATATATATTTTGTTTGATTTGGTTTGTATATGTTCACATTTATCGAAGGGAGTGTGTTTGTTCAAGTTAAGCGCTAGTTTTTCGATTTAGAGGCGCTGGTTTGTTTTAGCTAAGCGTGTTTCTTAAATGGCAAATATTGACATTTAACTGATATGTTCCTGATGTTCAAAGTCACAGTCGGTAAAAATAACTTTTTTTATTCATTTTATAACATCTTAAGGAAAATTGTCAGGGGATATAATGTGTCTCTCAACCGTTTGCCCATTTCTCCGTCCATGTCCTGTCTGGTGGTTAGTTTATTTTGTTAAGTTCAACCATTTGCATACTTTATATTTCATGGACATATATAAAGTAAAGAAAATAACGGTCACCTCTATATTAGTTGTTTAAAACAGTGTTTATTAAAGTTCTGTGATAATGGTTATTCATGCACATAAAAATACACACATATCTTCAGTAGTACATTAATTAAATACAGTAAAATTATATTTTATAGAAATTCGGCAATTCTTATCTGATTATAGTTTTGTTTTAAAGTTGGTTAATGAAATAAATGTGTGCTTCATATGCAATCTATAACTTCATTCATTATAATATATATACTATGACAATACACACAAATAAATAATTATGTGTAGCCTTACTGTCTGTGAGTTTTTCAATGTTCCCTTAAATTTTCCCTTAATGTTTCCATATTTACAGATATGAATTGTTATGCTTTGAATGGGTCCTCGGAAGGCGAAGCCAATGCATAGAAAACCTCTCAAACAGAAACTCGAGCGTTTAATTGAGAACAATGCAACTTCACTACCACAAATAGCGCCAGCCTTTCCAGGCATAAGAATACACATTTGCAAACACATTCAAGTTTTTGGTTAAGTCTATTTCACAGCCACCATGAGAGCAACATTTTTTATACCAAAAGTATATCAATGTGAATGACCTTGTCCTATTTTTGCACTTTGTTAATTTACATTCGAGTTTTACAATGAAGGCTGAGGATAAATCTATCTAGCTTTCGATGTTTATATATGATTACATCAATATAAATAGCAATGACCTACTGTTAGTACTTTGTCAATGTTTAAATATTTTTATTTTAATAAAGGATGTAATAGTATTTTTAAATACAGACTACATTTTCGCGAGTGTAATTTATTGTCGGCTTGGAGTTTAAACCCGCGAAGCTGTACTTTTCTTTGTACCGCTATTGATTTCCGTCAAAACACATTGTTTCTGTTGAGTAAATATTCAAAAATGGTACTCTGTGGAATGTATATCAACGTAATTAGTTTGCATTGCGTGGTCCGAGTACTAACTTTCATACCCAATGCAACCCCTTCTCCAAGAAACGAAAACAGGGTTGGCTGGGGAATGAAATCAAAACCTTAATTTCGGTTTAAACAGTTTGCATGTTGTAAAATTAAAACAGTTTATAGGTAATTTACACAGATTATCGCAATTTTCAGTAATTAAGGCAGGACCACGTAATGGTGTTTTATAAGCTCAACGTTACGGACATTGTCACTTTAAGCATGTTAAGATGTTATATATGCTTTTTATTCGGTGAAATCCATAGTAGCAGCATGCTTAATTATCATAGCGCTTTGGTGATATGTATTAGCAATCGCACACAACAATAATCAGTTCCTATAATTTCCGTAAAAAACAAGAACTATAACCACATTTCCCAATGCAATTTGTTAAATTACAGGTTATTCTCCTTGGACAATATCAGTTTATGATATCTAACTATGCAGTTGTTTGTGGTGAATATCAGTTCTTTATCGTAAAATGAGAAAATTAAGATTTCGCGATTGCGTAGTACAAGTTAAATAATTTTGTGTTTTCTCACCGAACATTTGTAGTGCTTGAAAAGATACGCTAGTCAAAATTCCTACGTACTCACCTAAGAATATGTCAATAAAATTCTCTTTCGCGCTTGATTAGTGATACGGTTTAACTGCAACAGAACGGGTGCAAATCGTCTTCTCTGATTGCATGAACTATTTCAAAGCTTTCAAAAAAAAGCATGAAAGGAAAAATTTGGAAATCGTCGAACACGACAAATACAACAAATATTGCAGTCTTGGTTTAATTGAGACTGTTCATGAACGGTAGTTCAAATCGAATGTGTTTCCACAAATAAGTTATAACACTTATACAACTGGGAATATAGGATTTTGTTAAGTCCAGCTTTCGATGTTCCTAATTCTGAAATAATCCAGCTAAAATTATTTTGACATCATATTTTACTAGTATTATTACTACAAATGCTTTTGCGAAAGACATTTTCGAAACATTTAACGTATTAAAATGCTGAATATAGTTACTTTAATTTCAAACGATATCAAATTAAAATGGAGGTACTTTAGGATTATTCATGTTTCATTTTTTCACTTAATTTCATACAATGTGTACAGCAATTAGAGCGATGGGTCTTTTGTTGGAAGTGCATAATTTGTTTTTCATAAATCTTTCTAGCATATAACAGGCTTCCTGGCTTCATTTTTTAACTTGTGACCACTGATCAATTGACAAACGGTATCACTTTACATTATGTTACTCAATTCCATGGGGTTGTGTTGGTTGTGAAGGTTTCTGTACTCAAACAAAAACGTGCATTTATATTATGAAATATATTTAAAGATCTGTGTGACATAACCTCTTGTACATCCTTAAAGCGGATTCATCAGGTGTGGGGCAAACAACTTTTTTTAAAAAAGATATGAAATTACCATTATACACCGTGAAATAGTTCAACGATGTAAACTGATTCCTATAATAAAAAGCAATACCTAATACTAATAATAAATTAAAACAAGTCATATAAGGCAATAGAGGAATGTGTTAAGTTTTGTTTGTGATACATCGGGCCTTTCTTGGGGTCTAGGAGTTCGACTTAAAATTTACAAATATTATTATGTTCTAATCTACATGGCCTAAACATAATGCCTGAGCCTAAAATGACCCATTATTTAACAAAAATCATTCTGCACAGTTATATGTCCTATCCTAGGTTACGCTTAAGGGTTACGATAAGCATTTCAAGCCCACTTTCATTCAAAATCGATGGTGAATTCCAAATTTTTGACCTGAAAATCTAAAATAAAACTTGATTGATACTATGTTTTATAATGGACTAGAACATTTGAAAAAATCTAAAAAAAAAGCTTGCGGTGTACCTCCTTTAATCTATAATATTAATATACTATTATGATTGGCACGTTTCGATGGTATATAATCATGATAATAACGCTAGCAATTAAGGTTATCACCGACAAAACTAAAACACATTCCTTTATTAGGAATATTGAATAATACATTATCGTAATATCAGCTTTTTAGTTACTTAACATATTATTGCTCTAAATCATATAACTAAAACATACTGGTTCCATTGCAATCATTATTATTAATTCAGGAATATTGGTATATAAGTTATTACAGGTTTACCACACCAATTGTATCTTTACGAAGAGCATCAAGTAACCGAGTCAATGGTCACCTTGTTTTAAAGAGTGTAACACTCTAGGTCCTTGATTTCTTCATGACAGCTTTGCTTTGTTTGGAATGTATTGAAAACCCTCAGAAAAAACTGAAACAGTCGTATCTTACAGCCCATCTCATTCCAATACCAACCTCCCGACACACGCCAATGTTGTAGACCATGGAAGCTTTTTTTCACTTGATTTTCGCACAATGTGTACAGAAAGTAGAGCGATACGGACCCTCTTTGGCCTCTTGTTGTAAAAGCACATTTTGTTGGTTTTTATTTCATAAAGCTTACTAGCATATCACAGCCCTGCTGTCTTTATGTTTTAACTTGTGGTCACTGCTCATACGATATCACTTGTTATTCCATCCCAATTTAGGGGGTTTAGTTAATGGAGAAAGTTTATGCGCGAACAAAATCGTGAATTTCTATGATAAAGGGTATTTAAAGGGATGTGTAAACTAACCTCTGGCATACCCATAAAGATAATAACAGATTCCTGTAATAAAGCGAAATACCTAATAATAATAAATTACAACAAATATTAGCAGGCAACATAGCAATTTGCTTTTTCGGTGAAAATTATAATAGTAACATACCATCATGATCCGAGTGTTTCGGTTGTATGTAATGACAATTACAAACAACACTACTCAGTTTCCAGAATCCATGCAAACAAGAACTATAACTGCATTTCCAAATGCAAGATTTTACATTACAGGTTATTCTTCTTGGATAATATCAGTTGATGTACCAAAGTATGTGCTTGTGTGTAATAAATATCAGATCTTTATTGTAAAATAAAAAAACTAAGATTTCACGAGTTTATAGTACGAGTTAAATATATTTTTTCTGAATGCATTAAACATATACACATACAGGTGTATTAGTATGTAAGTTATTACAAAGGATGCAAACAGGAATAGTTTATTTTCTATGCCCTCGTCCAACTTTGCTCTAATACGACTTCGAATCCGGAGACAACGCGTTCGAGTCTCACTGACGACACCGGTTTTCTTCGACATGTCCTTAGGCAACACAATGTTCCTAGCATCTTCCGCCGGATTGGAAGAAAATGGGGTGGGTGGTGGGGGTGATATCAATACATTCTATAGTAAGAGTAGCGTTCCTGGTTTACTGTTTATCCTCCCCTCCCTCTGAGGTGACAGTCGTTATACAACGATATTCAGTTCAGTTTATAAGTCTAGTATCATCTGTTATTTACATGTAAATCTGATCGACTAGTGTTGCACTTGCGTTAATGACAATGTAAACGTCAAGTTTCATCTATAAGTACTTATAACTGTTCAACACTATATACACCGCATACAACCGTACCGCATCACCTTATTAAAGACAAGCGTATTGCTCTCATTAAAAAAAAATTCGCTAGAGAAAGAAAATTTCATGTTTGAACTGCAACAATATTAAAGTGTTTTTTTACTAAAAGCTGTTTAGACGTATGATGACGTATACCTAAATCCTCAAAGAACGGAAGCGTTTGATGTTTCTCTTAAATCCTGTACTGTCGTACCCTTAGTGGTTTGTTCTCTGTTTGCTTTTCGCCTTCCTAGGCTTTTGTTGTTTATGTCTAAATATAGATGATCATCTATGTGTTGTACTTATAGTGCTAATAATGCTGTCTTGTCTGTTAGAGAATATAACCTGGTGGATCTTTATTTGCACTTTCCCGTTTTATTGGGATGACAATAGGGTAAAAGTGAGGTTGTGAGAACCTAGTTTAACCCCCACCCCACAACACCTAACCCATCCCTCCGACTCCCCAACTCCACTCCCTGCGGTCTTTTGCCACTGACTTTTGCAAGGCTATAGCCTATTGTCAACCCGTTTGTGTTTGTCACATGCCTTGCTTATTAAATTGACCCTCGGCAATCTCGATATTTTTATCAATAAATACTGAAAAGATGATCGCATGGAAGCAACAAACACAGAGAGAGAAAAATGGCAGACTCGGTTTTATTGAGTTCATGAGAGGTAATTATGAAAAGAACACCTCTCACGCCTCCTACCACCGGCTTAAGCAATATTCTTCCTAAAATCAATACGGAATGGACTTGATAATAACTTCTTAGAAATAAGTAACGATTTTAATTATCTGGGAGTTATTTGTAACTATACCGGAACATTTGTTTTAAATCAAGTAAGTTTAGCAGGGAAGGGTTTAAAGGCTTTACATATATTAATTGCTAATACTAAGAAGTTTAATTTTAAACCGAAGACAATGTGTCAATTATTCGACTCCTTTGTTGGATCCATTCTGAATTATGGTTGCGAAGCCTGGGGATTTTCTAAGTCGAAAGAAATTGAAAGGATTCACTTAAAATTTTGTAAATATATAGCAATGCGGGTATTTACGGGGAACTTGGGCGGTATCCATTGTATATATTGCGCTATGTTAGAATCGTTAAATATTGGTGCAAAGCAGTTAACTCTGACAATATTATAATTTCTAGTATTTACAATAATTCCGTCAATAACATAGAAAATTGGCGTAATAGTTGGGCTGGGAATATTAAAAAGCTTCTAAACGAGTATGGTTTTGGCTATGTTTGGAATAATCCAAATAGTGTTCCTTTGAAAACATTTCATACTGTTTTTTAACAGCGTTTAGTCGATTGTTTTGTTCAAAAGTGGAACAGCGATGTTGTAAATAATAGAGTTTTGTCAATGTATTTACATTTTAAAGGCAATTTTGAATATGAACTATATCTCGATATTTTGCCATATAAGTTGCGAATTGTTTTATCAAAACTAAGACTATCGTCGCATTCACTGCGAATTGAAACTGGGCGCTACGCACAGAACAGATTAGAAAGAAACCAACGTTATTGTACCATTTGTAATTCTAATGACATTGAAGATGAATACCATTTTGTTTTGATTTGTCCTGTATATGTTAATATAAGAAGAAAATACATTAAAAAGTACTATTATAAACGTCCAAGTGTTTTAAAATTCATAGAGCTAATGAAAACAAGTAATAAGAAAGAGTTGTTTAATTTATCTTGGTTTATAAAAGAAGCATTTGATTTTCGTAATGATTTTTTGTTTTATCAAAACTAGGTTTATCCTCGAATGAAAAACTATTATCAATTAATTATTTATGTTACTGCTTTTGTGATAATGAGAACAAAATTGTTTTTTTGTTTTTTTTAATTTAATATTTAATTTAATTTGCGTAAGTTAAAGTTCAGTGTCATTTCCACATTTTTATTCAATTATTTAATATTTCAAATTATTCAATAATACAATTTATTTGAAACTAGTGTGCAAAATTATGTTTTTGTTCTTTGTTTGTTTTGTTTATTCTGTCACGTATAAATGTTTGCATATTGTATATGATGATAAACTTGTAAAGTTTAAATCAATAAAAAAATATCTGTCTGTCTGTCTGATAATCCTAAAGGAATAAAATTGGCACCGCCATTTAATTATCCTGTATCATTTCGACTTAAAAACTGCTTGTATATAATTAATTAAAATATTGAGATGTCAGTTGTCTTCATTATTTTAACAAATTTGTTTAAATTATGATATTGGTGCTACAGAATGATTATTATATAGTAAGAAATACGTAAAAACGTTTGCTTTTATTATTTTACAAAATTTGCTTTGAACTATTCTAATAGTTAATGTTTATGATTGAACAATTGCAAGTTTTGTAAGAAAATTGACGAGACGCCGTGAGTTCTTAAACAGTCAAGACTGCTGTTTTTTTTGTTTGAATGTGTTCTGGAAAGCTAAATTTCCTGCTCGACTTTTATACCTACTTCTATTTTTTGAATTACTTTAAATAATTACAAAATACCAGCCCTGTGTACTAGACTTACAAAATTTAAAACGATCAAAAAAACAACAACAACATCACACTAACACACTTCAATAGCCTATTTCACCACGACATTTGCCGAACAATCACCAATAATAATTTGGTTCTCGTTATTATTGTGCAAACAGTGTGCCATACATGCACCGATGTAAACAATTTAAAACTAGTTCTTGTAGCCTTGAAATCCGATTCCAAGGAATGAGTCAATATGGTTATTGTATAGAAGATATCTAATGACTGCGGTGTTTTAGCGATAAAATACGCCTACTGTAACTCAATATATAAACATTGAAACTGGTAAATTTGCATTGTTGATATTTTTGTGCTTACCAGCATCTGATTAGTTCTTGAAGTCATATGATTTTGCGCCATGTGACTGAAATTCCGAATATTGTAAGGAGATTTGCAAAGTACCGGTGGGATGGACTATAGAATGACAATAGACAACATCTAGTATGAATTTCCAAACGAGAAATTAAAATGTTATCTTTTACTATAAGTCGATGATTATAACACAAATATACTAACCATGAAATAGCCGTATTGTGGGTGCATTCCTGCATTCCATTACATCTATTCGTCAATCGTTTGATTTAGGTTCATTGGTTTTATTCTTAATATAGATGTGAAAATTCGAACAGGAAAAGTAGCATTCAAGGGCGACAGTCAACCACAAACACACACAGAAAAAACTTTAATAAATATGAATAAAAGGCAAAATAAAAAAGCACAAACACAGAAGGGTTGACAATAGGGCTACCGCCTTGGAACGGTCAGTGGCAAAAAAGGCCGCGGGGGGTTTCGACCAGGTTCTATGGAGGACCAAATCCCACACTTACCCTACTGTCATCCCAAAATACGGGACAGTTTAAAAAAGAAATCCCCGCCATGAACTATTCTCTAACCAACAAGGCAGCACTAATAGGCAATATAAGTAAAACACAAAGATGCTCGTGTATATATAAATACACAAAAACAAAATAGCCTAGAAAAACACAAAGAAGGTACTCAATGACTTGGCTTAAGCCAGAGCAACAAAAGAACAACCCATTGATGGCACGACAAGACAAGATTGCAGACAAACATCAAACGTCACCGTTTTTTTGGGCTTTAAGTAGGTGACATTATAACGTCCACAGCCTGTCCAGTCATCGTACAATTAAAGAGGAAAGCATAGTGGCGGACTGTAAATGGTTCCACCACCAAGCATGCATTGCTAAGTTTAGTATCATTAGAATCTTAAACCACAGTTGAAGTGTTTAGCTGAAATACGCGTTTTGTAAGTTAGCCGATACAATTTTAAGTTTTACTACTTATCCATCAAAACAAAAACAAAATAAAAATAAATAAAAAAATAGACATAAGACAACCTTGAAGTATTCATCAAGCAAAAACGTCAACTTAATTACTAATCCAGCATCAGATTGACTTTAAATCTGCTTGTATTAAGTTAATTATTTAATTTATTTGTTTTTCACTATTCTGCTATAAGAATAAATATATTACTGGTTTAATATAATCAACAATAAGTATGCAAAAACAATTTTCTTTGAAATATTGAAATGATAAATCAAAATGATTTGCCAATATTCAGTTGTGGTAGAACAAACGGGACCCGAAAGTTTTGAAAGAAAAGAAAATCTAGATTGGCGTGTGTCCATGTTATGTATTATATTGGGTTATTCAGACGAAACGACAAAACACTATGTGCAAGGAAAATAAAATCGTGTGAAAAATCATTTCATACATGCTGTTGACACTTGTTGTACTCTATCGTTTGAAACGGTAATAATAGGAGGATATACGTAATGGTCATTTACTATTTTATACTACATGTACATGTATACTATGAACACATGAATATTAACTGTTGTTGATTGTAACTAGCTTTGTGCTTGGGTATTCCTTTGGTATTGAATTGACTGTTATCAGCTTTTTATACAGTATTATAGACTATACTTAGGTTATAACTTTTGGTAAACATACAAACTAATACATCTATGGTATTTTACATTTTTCTGTTATAAATGCACCGTCTGCAGATAAGATATAGCTTTGAGTAATGGAAGACAGCATGGAACATAGTTATCTGACTGGACTGTAATCACCAAGACAAAGTTGGTATGGAACTTACTTATTATCGACATTAGATGGAGGTAACAGGAAACAAAACGAATTAAATAATCCTTTAGACTCCTTGGTTTTCGTTTCGTCAAGACTAAAACAAAGGATATACATGTATATATATTACTAAGCATTCAACTTCTCATGCAAAGTACAAACGAACCATAAGAATTATGTTAAGTAAACTTTTGACATGACACCCTTCTTACACTTTTGCTTTTTAAGAAGGGATATTTAACTGTCAAAGTGTGCCGACTAAATATAAAAGAAAAAAGTTTAGACAACACATTATAAATATACATGACATAAATGTTTTTATCACAATTATAAGCATGATAATAGTTACACTTATTTTATTTATTTTTAAAAAATATTTAAGTAATGTGCATATCTTCTCCTCTTTTAATAGACAAAAAAGTATACAGTCCAGTCAGGTGTGAGTCTGCTCTGGTGTGTCATGGATAGGCAGCGGTGCAGGTATTACTAATAGACAGTTAAAAGTTTAATACTGTAACTTGCAAAAAGCCAAAAAGCAGAATAGTCTATACTTATATTCGTATAAAATACATGCTAATTCGTAATTAAAATGTCCAGGAAATACAACATTAGTGACAAATGTATTTGTCATGTTATTTTATTTATGTATGTACTGAAAATGTGCAGTTCGGGAAAAAAATTGAGTGTGTGAGAGGTCACTTTTTGGCCCTTTATCATTCTGTATATATTTCCCTTGTGTATTTTTTTCTTTTCTTTTGTAACTTGCTTTTCTCTTCTTAAAATAAGCACTTTCTTGGCTTATTTTTGTCTGGACATGCTTATTTTGTGTTACTATGATGGAAACTGAAAGGCTAAACATGATATGAAGATAGTGTTTATTCAAAATGGTTCAGAATATTTTCATAAATATTAGGACAGCCAGTGTTCCCGCAAAATATAAGGATTCACCTATAAAGTTTAATTATGGATGACCGGATAACATTTGCATTTATGAAAGCGATAAAAAAAAGGACTAATACCCTGCATTATCTTAAAAGTTAGAAACATTCTATCTATTTCCTACAAGACACCCATTTTACTGAAAGAGATGAAAAAAATATACGTACAGAATAGGGATATCATGTGAATGCCTTTTTAATAACTTTTCAAGCCAGTCTAGAGGTGTGGCAATTCTTTTTAATAATACTTTTGAATTTAAATTACATTCTAAATTTTCTGGCAATGATGGAAATAAGATAATACTAGATATAACTATTTTTGAAAAAAATAATGAGATTGATAAATATATACGGACCAAATAAAGACGACCCTAACTTTTATAAGGAAATACATAATGACATTTCAAAGACAGACTGCCTTACCATAATAGCTGGAGATTTACTTTTAATTTGATTTTAAATCCAGATATAGATTGCCACGATTAAGTTAATGTTAATAACCCAAAAGCAAGGGATGAAATTTTAAATATTATAAGTGAATTCAACTTAATAGATTGTTGGTGGGATCAACATCTGGAAAATAGAAAATTTACCTGGTTAAAAAAAAACTCAAACAAACAAGCACGCCTCGATTATTTTTTAATTTCGGACAAACTAATTACTGATATTGACGAAGCAAATATTTAACCGGGATATAGAACAGATCATAGCCTGGTTATATTATCTTTTGAATTTGGTAAATTTGTTAAAGGACGTTCTTATTGGAAAATGAATAACTCTATTTTAAAAGATGAAAAATATGTACCTGAAATTAAAGAAACTATAAAAAAGACTAAAAATATCCTAATATAAGTGGTGTTTTCGATAAAGATTTTATCTTAAATATAAATTATCAAGTCTTCTTTGATGTACTGTTAATGGAAATAAGAGGAAAAACTATAGCATATTCTTCGCACGTAAAAAAAAACAGAAGATAAACGTGAGCAAAACCTTATAGCAGATATAGATACATCAGAGAAAGATATCAATATTAATCACTCATTACTTGAAACTAAAAGAAAAGAACTTTATGAGATAAGAGAAAAAAAGATGGAGGGTATTAAAATCAGATCAAGAGCAAAGTCGATTCAAGAGGGAGAAAAATGTCAAAGTAGTTTTGTAATCTAGAAACTAAAAATTTTACTTCAAAGTGTATGTCAAGAAAGATAAAAATATCGGACAGGGAAAGCAGCATTCAAGGACGACAGTCAACCACAAAACACAAAAACAAACACGCAAACAGACAAACGAGAAGGCAAAAGTAATAAAAACTGCAAACGACATCACAAACACAAAAGGGTTGACAATAGGGCTACCGCCTTGGAACGGTCAGCGGCAACAAAGGCCACTGGGGTTAAAACCGGTTCTAGGATGCACCATACCTCAAACTTACCCTACTGTCATTCCATTAAAGCAGGACAGTATAAATAAAGAAATCCCCGCCATGTCTAAAGGCAATACTATTATTAAATCTCCGACTGAGGCAGTTGACTTAAACGATCTATTTTCAAACTGTAAAATCCCAAAGTTAGATGATAACACTAAGCAAACACTTGAATTAGATATTACATATGAGGAGATACTTCAAAGTTTGAAATAAATGTCAAATGACAAGAGCCCAGGAAATTCTGGTTTTACGGTAGAATTCTACAATTTCTTCTGGTCAGATATCTGGTCAGATATCGGTCAGTTAGTTCTACGGTCAATTAATTACGGTTTTCTTACTGGGCAGTTATCAATGTCACAAAGACAGGGTGTAATTACATGCATTCCAAAAGGAGACAAAGATAAATTATATCTAAACAACTGGCGTCCAATATCTCTTTTAAATGTGTCTTATAAATTAGCATCTGCATGTATAGCTAGAAGACTAAAACTTTTACAATCATTAATTCATAAATATCAAACTGGCTTCTTAGCTGGGCGATATTTGGGAGAAAATACCAGACTGGTATATGATACTATGTTTTATGCTGAAAAATACAATCTACCTGGACTGCTCCTTTTGATCGACTTTGAAAAAGCTTTTGATTCAGTTGCTTGGGACTTTATTTTTGAAGTACTTGATTTCTATAAATTTGGTCCAATTTTTAAAAGATGGAAAAAAGTATTTTACACCAATATTGAATCATGTGTTATAGTAAATGGCCACCTCTCAGAGGCTCTCGCCAGGGCGACCCGCTCTCTCCATATATATTCATTCTGGGCGCGGAAATACTGGCTGTCTTGATAAGGAATAATATAAATATAAAAGGCGTAAAAATAGGTTCTAAAGAAC
Source organism: Cyrtodaria siliqua (assembly GCA_037043455.1). Taxonomy (NCBI): domain Eukaryota; kingdom Metazoa; phylum Mollusca; class Bivalvia; order Adapedonta; family Hiatellidae; genus Cyrtodaria; species Cyrtodaria siliqua. The sequence continues at coordinate 200,862 of JAWPHD010001073.1, read as the reverse complement.
ATATACTTTCGCAATATGCAGATGATACTACATTAATACTAGATGGTTCAGAGAAATCTCTAAGACAAGCTCTTAAATCTTTAACATTTTATGCAAGAGTCTCCGGCCTTAATATGAACTTAGATACAACTAAGGTTATTTGGATAGGCTGTAGAAAAAGATGTAATGTGAAAATTTGCAGAGAATATGAACTATGTTGGGAACATGACTCCTTTACTCTTTTAGGAATTAAATTCTCTGTAGACCTAGACACAATATGTACTATTAATTATAAAAGTAAAATTGAAGATATAAAGAAACTCTTGAGTAGCTGGTCAGAAAGGATCCTCTCACCAATAGATAAAATTACCGTAATAAAGTGTCTAGCCACTTCAAAAATAAATCATTTAGTTTCATCAATACCTAACCCCCATAAAAGTGTAATAAATAAACTAAAAACATTATTTTTCAACTTTTTGTGGGGTGGTAAAAAAGATAAAGTCAAGCGTCAAGTTATATATCCAGAAAAAAAACGAGGTGGTTTAAGAATGATTGATATTGACTGTTTTTTTAACTCTTTAAAAATTACCTGGATAAGACGTCTTTTAAAAAGTGAAAATAATTACTTAAGAATTGTTCTAGACATGAACCCATGGATAAAAGATATAACATTATTTGGCATAGACTATATAAATAAAAAAAAATCATCAATGACTTGCTTGATGTAAGCGGTAACTTTTTATTACTTAAAGTCTTTAAAGAAACCTATGAGGTAAAAACAAATTTTCTAGAATATGAAGGTGTTGTAGCATCAATTAAAAGGCTGCTACGTTCATACAAGTTCTCACTTTTTCCTTGCAAAGGTACAAATCCTATAATCTCGTTCCATCTATCAAACATTTTAAAAGATATTAAAGGTAGCAGATCAATTTATGATGCAATGCTTATAAAAAGTATAACCCCATCAGCGATAATAAAATGGAATGAAGAATTTAATAATAAACACCTAAATTGGATTTTCATATTTGCTGCAATCAAGATGTAAAACTCTAATGGTTCCAGTATAGGATAAACCATAGGATTCTAGGTACCAATTATTTACTTAAAAAAAATGAACATTTCTCATTCTGATAAATGTACTCTTTGTAATAAAGCGGTAGAAACAATTAAATATCTATTTTATGACTGTGAGGTTTTAAAGTTATTTTGGTCAGACTTATCTACTTTAATTAACAGCACATGTACTAACATAGTGACCAACTGGTCAGACTCAGATATTATATTAGGGACTACTAAATTTGATAATATCCTTAATAAAATTATAATATTAGGAAAATACCATATATTCTTTCAAAAACAAAATAATTCTGCACCATCCTGCCTCAACGTTATTTACTATTTAAAATCAGTTTATAAAACTGAAAAAATCATTGCTTATACAAACTCAAAGATACATACTTTCATAAAATATGGAACCGATATACAAATATTGTCGCCGAACCAAAACACTATTATTTGCTACTATAGCAATTCTATAAATTGCATTCTATAAATTGCTATAAATATCATAAACTACATCTACTGTTTTCCCTTCCGTTTTCTATTTTATTTGTCCAAATGTCAAGTTACTCAACTTTATAGATATTTGTTTTCTTTCGAGTATAATTAACATGTCATCTTTTTCTGCCAAAAACCTTTTTCTAAATTGTTTTCTTAACTTATGGAACAAATGTTTATGTAACAAGAGGTATGACAAGCATTTACAGTTTTAAAACTAGTTATTCTTCGATTGCTTTATTTGATAAGTCGATGCTTGTCATTGCCCCTTGGTAATCTACATCAGGATGTAAAGTTTAGCATACAATTGTAATACAAATAAAATAAGTACATATCTCATGCCAATATGCATTGAATCATACATAAACATAGTCTTATATTATTCAATACATTTATAAAAACTTTGTATTTATTACTTGGTCATGAACGGGGGATAAATTTGTAATGCAAGATACTACAGATAAGCTGAGTATTTAAATATTTAAATGGTATTCGTCCTGCAAATTTCATCTTATGAAGCTTGCTCAGACTCTGCCACTCTTCCCTCATTCTAAATCCGATGGTTAAAAATACTCATTACAGACAAAAGATGGTAATAGTTCTATTATGAACAAGACAATGTCTTACAAGTTATCTCCCCTTACAAAAGATAAAAAAATAACACATTGTCTTTAATCTAAAATAATAGAACTAACAATGAAAGGTAATTGTATTTAAGATATGGTATACAACTATCAATTGATATTTTAACAATCACAATGTTTTTGTAATTAAAGTTCTCAGACACAAATCACCCACTCATGACCTCAAGAATAGATAAAAAAAAATCCCCAATTAATAACTTTTTCTACAAATTACATTTGAATTTTCTTCACTGTTGTATTGTCTATAATTGTATGCATAATATATTGTAAGGTGCATAGAGGGATGGTCCTCCCCGACCCTCGTGCACCTATGACGGGGAGAATAAACGGACCACCACTTTGGTGATCGAAATGAAAAAAATAATATTGTATAGTGACTGTCTTCAGGATAGCATAACAATATAGATTGCCTATAAACATATATCAAATGCATAACTGAGGATGTCGTGTTCCAGTATAATAACCGTTTTTAACTTTGCTTGTGATTTTGACCTTGAAAACAGGTCTCGTTCGAAAGCTATCTCTATGACAATCGAGTCGATAATCGGATATTATGACGCCTATAAAAAAAAATCAGTGTTTAATAACAGATTATCCGAACGGGATACGCATCTACCAGACTATTCGTCTTCCCATAAGGCTTTACACCGGATATTTATAAAGCCACAAATGAAATTAAAGCGTCGAATACTTGATAAACTTTGACTGCTGTTGTCTGGATTTCTATTTTAAAATTGCGCTATCTGGCGGTATTAGGGAACCAAATCCTTTCTCTGATTGCATTTTGCCGGATCTCAAACAATGAATCAATGATGGTAAGAAATTCTTTTGAGAAATTCCGGATAAAAACAAATTCACATAGCAAAAACATAAAAGCACAAAACTATTTCAAATAGCAGGGTGTCAATCGTGATATCTGCTACGCAATATTCTAGTGTAACAATTACGAAATCAATAATGGCATCGATTCTGTTCCAGAACTAAATAGAACTAAAGCATTGCTCTTGAAATGACACAAAGCAATCTTTAAGTATGTATCAACCATTCAAATAAGCATCTGGATTTATTAATTCAGTCAGCTTGCATATTAATTTATTAAACCAAAAATTATAATATGAAAGTTTCAAGCTCTTTCTTGTTTACCTACCACAGGCTTAAAATATTATATTAGTAAAATAATCAACTCATTGTATAATTTAAAAACACAAAATACTTTTGAAATACGTGTTAAGGATGTTGACTGGGCAAGTTTTGACATTTTGAAGTTTTATTTGACAACAGATTTTTACATTCTAGTAGATATGGATATAATATAGGATTTAAGACGCTAACATATCACATACGTTTCATATATGTTTGCTTTTTTAAAGTAAAAAGTCGAATGATGATTACAATTGTTTATGTATGTTTTGAAAGATATGTATAAATAATCGCATATTAATCGTTGTTTGTCAATAAATTTAACGTTTGAAATAAATTGTGAAAACATTCAAGGACTCTATTTTACCTCCTTTTAGTGAAATTTTGTAGTTAGAAGCATGTGTATTCTTCAACGACGTCTAGTGGGACAAAGTGTGATAACCTACCATTAGGTGGGCAGCGAGTACCCTTGTCTATACATAAATAACCTACCCGACAATCGTGTATCCATTAGGTGGGCGGCGAGTACCCTTGTCTATACATAAATAACCTACCCGACCATCGTATATCCATTAGGTGGGCGGCGTGTACCCTTGGGCAGTATGATCAGTTCAGATATAGCACTCCTTTTGTTTTGATAAATTTGAATCTAAATGATACCAAAGAAACTTTTAATATCAATTTAAAAAATAATCAAAAAAATCTCAGCACTGCGTCCTTTCCCAGCTAACCTCCTATATTATGATTTTGTACAAGACATCAGCACAAGACATCACAACTCCGATAGTAAACTATCCATCTCTCGTCGCTGCTCTACACTAAGCATGCACGATATGTCTACATCGGCTGCTGTCTCCTTACCTATCCTAGTTGGAAACTACATGGGACTAGTCTTCCACACTATGCTCAATAACTGCAACATTAAAGGAGCCCTTTAATACCCTTATAACTTATATTTATTTGATAGATATATTTGTATAAAAACTATTGATATATTTCTCACGATTATAAGCACAGCCGAAACACGTTATTATTACGTTTCCATATATCACACGGCACACCTTTACGGAAATCAACGGGAAAAAATCCGGAATATTACGAGTTTACCCGAAGACCAGCTTTGGCGATGACGTCACACAGATGCCCAGATACAATCAACAATGGCGAACAGCGACTCGGATGTTTCAGTTTCTGAGAGTGTACTCTTTTTTTTTTTTCAAGCTGATTAAAATTATTATATCTAAAAAAAAAATCAATAGATGATCATGATTTACATGATCAGATTATTTGCTTGCTAATTTCACTAATGTCTTATAAATCAATATTTTTTTTAACAATTATAGTACATGAACCTCTAGGCCACATTGTTTGAAACAGCCAGAACAAAGTCATTTTATGACACTGTGTATTCCGTAACAAGTGAAAGAAGGGTTTTATGATCCTAGCCATATCCTGTTATCACCTTTCTGTAACACAGTCAGTTAGTTTTATGACCCTGCATATTCTAGATTGAGTGGCCAGTAAGGGTTTTATGGCATTTATGGTATTTCGCAGTACTTAGCCACTTTTAGCCAGCTTATATGACATCAACGAGTTTTATAACCATGTGTATTTCACCATCAATGGCGTCGGGAATATAAACCTTATAATTAGACATAATATTATAATACCAAATAAAATTATATATGTGGCTCATTACTAGGGTAGATAAATGTTGATTTCATCATATATTACAGGATACAGAAATTAGATTTGGCATAAAATGTTTGAGGTCAGCCCTTAAAAACAGGGATGGTCAGAAACCGGAACATAATTTTATTGGGCCAGTTTTTTTATATAAATAATAATAAAAAATAAAAATATTGGCGTATTTATTTGAGGTCTTATTAACATGCCTGAAAAAAGGTAACACATGTTTTGAATTAGCAATACCTGTAGCCCGATTTATTACTTATGATAAACATAGAGTATTCTGGAGAACTTGGACAGAACATAGAATGGTGATATTTATATAACTCTTACCCGTAGACCTTCGAATGACATTTATGCGATCAATGTGTATATGTGTCTAATTCCCACTGTGTATGCCAGCCGCCACCTCAGTGGGGTAAAACTTTGATAGGCGTATAATAAGTGATATGTTAATAAACACAAACAACAAAGACAAACTATGAAAGTATGCAATCGGTTAGTCTCATTTATTTGACATCTGGGTTTGTAACAAAAGGACGTTAACATATGCACCATGTGACTTGCGTTTGACCAAAAAACGATTTCAGACCGTGTGTAAACGTTTCTTGTAAGACGTCACTGCACTGACACCTGTATTTTATCGTTCAAACAGTGCATAGTACCTAGATAATAGATTTAAACTAATGTATTTAATATCATAATGTTTTTTTTTATTAACATTTTAGTGTGAAATAACAAATGATCATTTTAGGTAAGTCGTACACTTATAAAAATCAGTGTATCAATTTATGTCTAGGGCAGAGAATCTCTACGGAAAGTCCACACATTATAAAGTCAGACGCGTATGCACGTCGGAGGCAAGATCATTTCAAAAATCGTCTTGCCGTTCGTAGACATGTTTTTAATGCACTTGCCAATGGTCAGACAAAACGTAAAGCCACGGCTTCATGTTATAGGAGAGCAAATCCGTGAACTTCTGTGATGCAACAAGTTTTTCTCAGAAATGAGTCTGCAGTCAATAAACAATTTCATCCCTATGTGTTTCATACTTTCAGTGACAGTTGCCTTTAATACTTCAAGAAAGTATGATCTAAGTTATCTCAATAAAATATTGAGAACCTGTCTTGTGTTGTCAATCTGTCAGATATGGCGCGGTACTTTGTGTGACGTCACACACCGGAAATCAGCGGAAATAAACCCGAAGCGAATACGGATATTGTATCGGTCAACAGGTGATTTTTTACCTGGCGATAAAAAGCATGGAAAGCGATATACCACCAAAAAATGAGTTGCAATGTGTTTATATAGTGTTCAGTAATAAATATAAACAAGAAACAAGAGGTATAAAAGGGCTCCTTTAACTACATTTAACACCACTTGTTGCACATTATCGGTTCTACTGATATACTCTTTCAGCATATTCGCATGAAAGGTCTTTATCTTTCTCGATACGATAATCCATAGTGTTCACTATCCCTCTAACGTAAAACGGACCTTTCCATTGTAATAACAGCTTGTTACTGTCGGTCGGAAGTAACAGTAACACTTGGTCATCTATCTTAAATTTCCTAGCTCTAGCTTTCTGGTCATAGTACCGTTTGTACTTGGTACTTGCCTTAACTAACTGACTTTGAGCTATCTTACAAGTCTCCTCTAGTTTCTCCTTCAGATCTATATCATACTGATATGTAGCCTTAACCTCATCACTATCTACTTCACCTGCCCACATCTCTCTAAGAATCCTCATGGGACCTTTAACTGATCTACCGTACAATAATTCAAACAGAGAAAATCCTAAACTCTCTTGAGAAACCTCTCTAAATGCAAACAACAAAGCATTGAGATACTTGTCCCAATCTTTGGGTCTCTCTGTTCACATAGTACGCCGTAACATTTGCTTTAACGTCTCGTTAAATCGTTGGACTAACCCGTTACACATAGGGTGATACGATGTTGTCGTGATTTGACGCAAAGACAATAACCTGCTAACTTCAGCCATAAGTTCTGACGTAAACTGTGTTCCACAGTCAGTCAGCATTTGCTCTGGTACACCTAGCCTACTGAACATATCAACTAATGCCTCAGCTACTCTCTCAGTTTCAACTGAGGGCAATGCTACTGCCTCCGGATACCTAGTTGCATAGTACACCATGGTTAAAATGTACCTATGTGTCCTATCCGACACTGGAAAAATTGGTCCAACTATGTCTACGGCTACCCGCTTAAATGGTGTATCTATCAGTGGCATCTGACCGAAATGTACTTTGGTCACTCGACCTTTTGGTACTGTCCTTTGGCATACATTGCAGGACCTACAATACCTAGTTACATCTCCACTAACGCCTGGCCAATACAATTATGCCAATATTCTATCTGACGTTTTCTTTACGCCTCATGACCTCTCATAATCGACTCATGAGCTACCTTAAGCACTGTCGTTCTATACTGGGTAGGTACCAATAATTGGTGAAACTGTCTACCACCATTATCTTCAAATTCTCTGTACAATAAACTATTCTTATGTACAAACTTAGAACTAACGGACCCTTTACACTTCTTCACTACACCATCCTTGGCCTTAAGTTTACAAGGATCTAATGACTCGTCTTGAATGAATGAATGAATGAATGAATGAATGTCTTTATTTATAGAGGGTGACCCAATTAGCCAACACTAATCTCCCTTGGGGCCCTCTGCAAAGTCATACACATACATGTACAATGTGAATCATATATAACAAAACAGTGATATTTCCTTTACAATATTGCGCATACATACATGCAAATACACACACATGCACACACATTTACAACTATATGCACACATCATTCTTAATATATATACATAATTATATACATGGTTTGAGGTGGTGGTGTGCATAATAAAGTACCACACAGTACACAAGATGTCAATAATTATCTAAAACTGCCAAACATAACAATACTTTTACAATAATTACATTATGATTGTGTTTTCAGCCATTTAACGCAGTTAGATGTAAAGCTTTTTAAAGAAGTACATTCTCTAATATATGAAGGAATGCTATTCCACACAATTGTTCCAGCGTATGACATACTCCCTTTAAATAGTTCTTTGTTTGGTCTTGGCGTTATATAATTTAATTCGTAAGCAGATCGTAGATTTCTCTGCGAGATAACAGTAGGATGAAACATATCACAAATATATGACGGGACTGCATGTTTTGATACTCTATACATAAATTTTGCCTTTTGGAGAAATATCCTTTGCTCGATATTAAGGGAATTAATGATAACTAGTGCTTCATTTAGTGTGGTATATTGGTCGCCTAAAATAGTACGACATGCTCTTCTCTGCAAACGTAATAACAGTTGTATGTTAGCTTTCTTTGTATTTCCCCATATTATATTACAGTAATCTAGATGAGGTTGAACATATGCCTTATAAAATATTATCCGGTAATTTAAAGGAATATATGATTTTTATTCTTGACAGTAGCCAGATGTTGGTTGATATTTTCTTACGAATATACATAATGTGATTATCCCACTTCAAGTGTTCATCTATATGCATTCCCAGAATGTTATCACCTGTTGTAAGTTGCAGTTCAATGTTATTGTATGTTAATGATAATTTGTTATTAACAAGTCTTGCACGCTTTTGAGGTGTAGTAACTAAGAGCACTTTAGTTTTTCTGTGTTTAAAACCATACCATTATTTAGGCACCAAGCATTGAGGGTATTTAAAGCAGTTTGAAGATTTTGCTCAATTACTGCTTTTGATGTGTTAACATCGTAGATAGTGGTATCATCCGCATACATGTCTGTATTAGATACAGTACCATCAAGACATATAGGAAGGTCATTTATGAATAATAAGAATAGGAGAGGTCCTAAAATAGAGCCTTGTGGTACACCACATGTAATTAAATGTTTATCAGAGAGAACCCCATTTAGGGAAACATTTTGTTTCCTATCTGTTAGATAAGATTTAAACCACTTAACTGTAGTGTCACTACATTTATAGATCTGCATCTTTTTTAAAAGAATGTTTTGATCCACTAAGTCAAATGCTTTCCTAAAACCAACCATTATTACACCAACAAATTTACCTTCATTTAATCCTTTTAACCACTTGTCAATCATATGAACTAAAGCCGTTTCGCAGCTGTGGCTTTTTCTAAACCCACTTTGAGATTTACATAGTAATTTATAATAATTTAAAAACTCAACAAATGAGTTGTGCACATGTTTTTCAATCAACTTGGAAAGAGTTGGTAAAATAGAAATTGGTCTGTAGTTGTTTACATTATCAGATGCACCTGATTTGAATAAGGGATTAACCTTAGCAGCTTTCCACGTATCTGGGAAAATTCCCTGTCTTATACTACAATTAATAATATATGTAATACTTTTTGATATTACATTGGCTGATAATTTTAGTAATTTAGGACCAATTTGGTCAAGTCCCGTGGATTTGGATGTATCTAGGCTGAGAAGCATTTTACGAGTTTGTTCTTCTGTTATGAAAGGAATATTAAAGTACATGTTGTCCGGAACAGTGCGATTTACAAATTGCTTTACTTTTGTAAAGTCTGAGTTTGAAATATGTTCTTTTAAATTTGCAGCTATATTTACAAAAAAATTATTAAACTCATTTGCCATCTCAAAATTATCTGTTATTTCTTCATTGTTTTTATTGATCTGATTTACAGAATTTCCTTTTTGAGAAGATTTTGTGGAAGCACCGTGCTCTTTAAATATTTTCCATATTGACTTTGGATCTGATTTGCCTTCTTCAATTTTTCTTTCATAATAGGACTTCTTAGATTCTTTAATCAAATTACATACTTTATTTCTTAAAATTCTGTAATTTTGAGCATCATTTTTTGCTTTACATTTATCTCTTTCCTTTATTGCATCTAAAATATCAGAATTAAGCCAATCAGGTTGTTGGAGCTTTGTAACCCTATGTATTCTAAGCGGCATATGCTTATCAATAACACTTGAAAAATTAGTCACCCAGGTGTTAAGTAAGTCATTTGCATCTATATAACTTTCATGTGTGCTCCATGATATGCTTTTAAGATCGTTAATAAAGTTTTCCTCAACAAAAGTTTTAAAAGACCGATACTTAATAGATTGGTGAGTATTTGTTTTATCTTTAAAATTTAGTTTGTGCTTCTATAAACTCCGCTTTGGATATGTCACCTAGGGCTGCAGGAACCTTTAATTTTCTATAAGCCTGAGCTTGCTTCTGAACCTGCGCTCTAGTCTCTACTGCATTACATTACTGAAGTACTGAACCTTCTATGTTCCCTATCGTTAAATCATACATCGGGTCGTACATACATAGTGCCTCTGTAGTCCCTTTAAAGAAAGGTGTATCTACATCTATACTCGCTATTGGCACGTGCTCTACCGACTTATTTAACTACATACACGATGACTGTTTACTTACCAACTGGTCATCCGTAACTAAACTACGCCTAACTACCACACCTGTACAACCTGTATCCCTCATTACAATTACGTCCGTGCCATTCATTCTACCATCTGCCGTTGGAAGATTTGCATACGGAAAGAGACATGTTCCGATCTTCGCCATGACGTCATCCGATTTAACACAACAGCTACTACTCTCGGTTTTAATAACCGGACTATTATTACCTCTGCCTCTAGCTCTACCTCGGTTTTGACCACCTCTACCTCTACCGAAATTCCATGGGTTGTTAAAACCTTGGTTCTGACTACCTACATTGTTGTCTACTCTACTATTGTCACTAAATTTGTCTACGACAGCGGATACCTTCACCGCCTTCCTACACCCATGTGAAGCATGATTCCCATTACAGTAACGACAACGAATAAAAGGTCTACCTATGTTGTTACCACTATTGCTATATCCTCTAGCACCCATCGAACTACCTCCCCCTCTATAGTTTCCACTCTGGACTTTCTGTTTATTACTATGATCGTCACCTTGCATATCTCTAAAAGTTCTGTCTTTCGACACTACATTATGAGCTTCACCTTTAGCCTCGGCAAACTGATCTGCTTGTGTTGCCATTTCTTCTACACTAGCTAATTTTCTTTTTTTGAGAAACAAGAACAGATCTCTACTACAAACATTGAATAGCTGGTCCCGCAACAAGAAATCTATCAGACCTCGATAAGTCGGCGCTACCTTCCCTAACTCTAACCACCTATCTAAGTAATTTCTAGACCTACTAATGAACTGAATAAATGACTCGCCTTTCTCCGGTAAACAAGCTCTAAACCGCTTTCTAACACCTTCTTGAGTTAACTCAAGTCTCTTTAGCAGAGCATCCTTTAACTTGTCATAATCAAGAGAATCTACACTAGGTAATCTAGAAAATACATCTAAGGCCTTGCCTCTCAATAACGCACTTAAATGAACTGCCCACTTATCCTTGGTCCATTCCTGTAACTCAGCATAACGTTCAAACCGTAACAAGTAACTGTCCATGTTATCTTTGTCAGCATCAAAGTATGGTAACTTCGGACCTTTTAACTTCCCAGAATAACTGTCTTTCCCTACAGTTTTACTGTCCTTACTATATGTCTTAGCTGCTTCCAACTCTACAGCTAACTTATCATCAAACTCTGATTTCTCCATCTCCACTTTTATCTTAGCCTTAGCTAGTCTACCATCTGTTTCGAACCTCTCATGTTATAACTCTTGCTTCTCCCTTGCTAATCTACTTTCTAATTCTAGCTTCTCTATCGCTACTCTACTTTCTAATTTTATCTTGGCTGTTGCTAATCTACTTTCTTCATCTCGCTCATCTTTAGCTATTCTACTTTCGAAGTCTAACATATCTTTTTCTTCATATCTCTTCTCTTTAGCTAATCTACTTTCTTCATCTCTTTCCTGCTTTGCTAATTATCTTTCCTTAAGTCTAAATTCCCTTTCCCTAGCCTGTTCGTCTTTAACAAAGGTTCTAAGCACATCTCCAGCATACCCTAACTCCTTACCCATCTCCGTAAGTTCCTTTATGGACGTCATGGTGATTGACATTGTGGAATACTCACTACAATAACTACAATACACAAGTCACTAATAATTCTACTCTACTAACTACTAATGGTAAGTCACTGTGTCCTTAGTAAATACCTGGGCATCATCATAGGACAAGTTACATACACATTTGTACTAGCGCTAACTACTAACGGTTATGTATAGATAGTATCTAGCTTCCACAAAACATACACTACATAAAATATCTATATTTGAAATTGGACATAAACCTTAAACAATCATAGAAATGTATATAGTATGTACATGTATATTTACTTCTCCCATCAATATAATTATACTCGAGTGTCACAAAAGTGTAGAACTTCTTGTTCGCTAACCTCATTGGATACTATTGGTATATCGAGGGAGGTAAAACAAACACCCAAATTATGGAGCAAAAAGTGCCTCAGACCCAATCGTGTAGACCACTGCGACCTCGTGCCAAGAAAAGAACGTACATAACAACAGTTGGGACTTACCCTACCCTTGTCATGTCTTGACTTCCAAGCTGTGGCCGTGATCGTCTACAGTCGCCTTGATGGATCAGTGGGTGGTACACATTTCTAAAATGATAAGTAGATATTTAGTATATCATAATAAAGATCACTTTTTGATTCTTTCCCTCAGTAGTTGCCCAAAATCCCACCACTCTGAAAACCAGTTGCCGCAAGATGACCCTAGTGGTTGGGGCTAACTCAGGAAAGAATCAATGACGGTGAATGCATTTACATAAGTTTAATGCAACTTTTAAAATATGTTAAATATATATACAATTATCAAAAAAAAGAAAAGTGAACACACAGATGAAATATGAAAAGACAGTTCTCATGAACGTTTAAGACGTTCTTAGTATTCTCCCAAATACTGAATGTGTCGACTGACAATAGACGACACTAAAGTGTTGTTAAAGCTATAACAATGTTGATGTTTACACGAAATATGATCTAGCGCGATAACTGTGATGCGCGAGAGCTCATGAAGATGATGATGCGCGAATCCAATGAGTGATTGTCATCAAATGCGTTCTATAAGGGTTGATGACTCGATATGTATGATAATTAACCTCCACTGAGGTTATGGATGATGTTCCTCAAGTGAGGACTGATAACGGGCCCATCTCGTGTCCAGAGGGTTGTCGATTCTATAACCTGGCCATGTTGCACATATACGGGGACCGTCTCCACCGCTCGTAAACGTTATATGTTGATTCTAGTTCCGAATAACCTAAAGGGCTTACACACCCTAAATGCTTAGCGCCACTCCGGGAGGCTTATATCCAAACCTGGATGGCTTAGGCTGTAATTATACATACGTTTGAGATGTCGGTTGATAAACACAACAATCTTGCATAATTATAATTACCCAAACAAATCATTATTTAATAAATATATGTAAGCTGTACTAATGATGAATAGCAATGTATACATATTCTGCAACGCCATGTATATGCCATGTACATCGCTGTTAACCAATGCCCTAATACATGTAATATACAACGTTATCAAATCACTCGTATATTACAATCACTGAGTTATACACCAACGTTAACTAATGTACCTATTGATCAATTACAATAATTACATCTAATAAAGTAACTTCAAAAGCATGTGCTAGTCTCAAGTTAATGTTTGCGAAACATAAAAGCTAACAGGATGTCGTAACCGCCAACCACTGAATACAAATGTACGATAAAAGTTCATAAAATAAGTACTGACCACATATTTGCCTGTGAATTTCGCCGTCCAACTTCTGCTCCAAACAAAGCAAATATCGAGCAATCCCTGCCAAAACTAGAGGACAATGGATTTTATAGCAAACGTTACGCCCAACCCTATATTTTCCCCGTTCAGTCCGTGACACACGTGACAACATGCGCAGTATTAAAATCTACACGAAAGGACCCTTAAACAACTTTGCCCTTTAAAGAGATAGACCTACTCTTTTGCATGCATTAGCACAAAACTAAACTTATTAAACGGCCCTTCCGGACGCCCTCTAGCGGCCACTTAAAAATGGCAAGCTTTTCCGGGTTATCTGAATATATCATGGACACTGTGAATTGGTTGCAACTGAACAATGGATTAGGGTGTAACTAACAGGTGCTTACAAGAGCTATGTACGAACAATACGCTCTACCCGTGACATTGTGTGACACTAACATGTTTACAAACTTTCATTTAAGCATGATTTATCTTTTATTTTTTAGTCAGGCGAGACATGTGAATCCAAGGATTTATTTTTTAAAGTGTGTTGACATATATTTGTTGTGTAAACGTGGCCTGTATACAACGCTATTGACCCTAAAACATATCGGTGGCACACATAAACGCGGTTACCCATATGGCACAAGGAAAACATGTTTTACTTCTTTAATAGGAGTTTTGTGGTATGAAATTTGGCATATTTTGCATATTATTATTATACTAATAGAAACTTCTAATGCCTGTAGTATAAACTTCTGAATTTCAATCAATAAACGTCATTAATGAAAAAAATACATGCACAAGGCTTGAAAACAGTTCATCCTAAAATTAATTAAAAAAAATGGTTGTGCAGTCAATGTTCGAATACATTGCAAATATACCCAAATATGACATTTTATTTATACAAGAAAATGAAAAGAAAATATTTAAAATGTAATTTTGGTTTGTTAGGATATCCGTTTAGTATATATTCTATTGATTTTGTGCAAACTTTAAGTATAAACAAGAATTCCATAAACTCTGTTAACTGTTTCATTTTATGTTTTAATAAGCGAAGTCTGTTTTTAATTTGGTTGTTTGTGGTGACCTACATTTTACATTAGAGTTTGCATATTGGTATGTAGATATATATTCCTCATGCTGCCACTCATGTGGTCTATCAACGATGTGACCGTCGTAAGGATGTGGAGTACGTACAATAATTGCCCTAAAGATCCTAAAAGGGACACACGGCAATTCATAATTTTGATAAAGCATCATCAAAATAAACTGACCAATCAGTGACCAGAAATCTGAGACATCTCAAACATTTTGTGTTTGTTCGGTCTTTTTCTTGATGTTCAACCAAGTTAACTGTAAGTAGAACTATCATTGAAGGTGATAAATACCCCGCTCAAACTCTTTTTTAGTAAGATCAAGGGCAATAACTCACATTTAACATGCATTTAAGGGACTCATTTTCCTTGAAGATATTTTAGTATTCTCGAAGACATTCGAAGAACACGTTAAACGTCTGGAAGGAGTGTTCTCCAGATTGAAACAACATGGGCTATTGTTAAAACCCAGAAAATATGAGTTGTTCAAGAGCTCAGTGAACTACTTTGGCCATGTTGTGTCAGAACATGGAATAGCATGACCCAGAGAAGACAGCAGCTATCACGAATTGGAAACCACCAACCAATATCAAGGAGCTGCGACAATTTCTTAGCTTTGCAGGCTATTACAGGCGGTTCGTGAAGAACTTCCTCCAAGTTGCACAACCCCTAAATGCCTTGCTTGAGGATCATGGAAAGACGAAATCTGCCAAGAAAGCCAAGAAAAAGTTCAAGAAGCAAGCTGTTGTGTGGAAATGGGGAGAGGACTAGCAACAAGCATTTGAAACTTTGATAGAAAAATTGACGACACCACCATTCCTTGGATATGCTGATTATACCAAATCTATGATCCTACACACGGATGCCAGTGAATTTGGTTTAGGCGTTGTGCTATACCAGCTTCAGCAAGGCAAGGAACGCGTAATAGCATATGCCAGTAAGGGACTGAGACCCAGTGAAAAGAAGTACCCAGCGCACAAGTTGGAGTATTTAGCACTGAAATGGGCAATTACAGACAAGTTTCATGACTTCCTCATGGGAACTACATTTCAGGTGGTAACGGACAATAACCCGTTGACCTATGTGCTAACAACAGCCACGCTTGATGCCACATGACACCGCTGGATATCCACATTAAGCAACTTCCAGTTCACTATCATTTATCGCCCTGATAAGCTTAATGTTGATGCTGATAGTCTGTCAAGACAACCAGAGTTAATCTTTCCTGATCAGGTTAAAGCAATTTGCCATGCAGTTAAAGAATCACTACCGTTGGTGCACTGTGTTTCGGAAGTTGTAAGTAAGTCCTTAACCGGCCGGTAAGGAAATTATAACATCGGAGCCTTTTAACCAGATAGACTGGCAGCAGGAACAGAGAAAATATGTCACATTAGACCACCTTGGATGCGGTTCTCGGCCAAGGGAGGAAGACCTCAGGAGAGGAACACGCGCTGTACAGAAGTTCCTTTGGGAATGGAATCGCCTTAATGTAGAGGATGACATTCTGTACAGAACCACCTTGATGGTCAACAGACAAGACAGTTAGTCATCCCAGAGACTTACAGGAACATTGCCCTGAAAGGCATCCATGATGATGTTGGACATCAAGGAAAGGAGAAGTCTGTAGTTGGCTAGACAACGCTTTTATTTGCCTGGCTTTGAAGGCGATTTTAACAGGAAAGCGGAAACCTGTGGCAGATGTATTCGTCGGAAGACACCAGTTAGGGTGGTAGCAGAACTACACCCTATTATGACTACAAGACCAATGGAATTGGTCTGTATGGACTTTCTTAGTTTGGAGAGGTCAAAAGGAGGCTTTGAGCACATTCTGGTCATCACGGATCACTTCACTCGGTATGCTCAAGCTATTCAATGTCGCAACCAGACGGCCCAGACGACTGCCAGAGCCTTGTATGAACATTTCTTCCGATACTACAGTTTTCCGGAGACACTAAACAGTGACCAGGGACGGAATTTTGTCGGGAACGTCATCATGGAACTGTGCAAGATCGCCCAGATAAAGAAAACCAGAACTACACCATACCACCCCATGGGTAATGGATCAGCGGAACGGTTCAACCAGACCTTGTTGAAAATGCTCGGGACCTTGGAAGAGGACCAAAAACAGGATTGGAAATCCTACGTAGCGCCAATGGTCCAGGCATACAACGCAACGAAGAGTGATGCAACTGGTTATTCGCCCCACTATCTCATGTTCGGGTGGCATCCTCGCCTATCAGTAGATACCTACTTAGGTACTTCAGTAGATGCTGAAGAAGCGGCATCTGAACCACAGACGTATGGCAAGAAGCTGCGAGACAGGTTGCAGGTTGCGTATGGTGTTGCTGCAAAGGAAGCCAGCAAGAATGCTATTCAGAACAAGGAACGATATGATCGCAATGTAAGAAATAGAAAAATTGAGGATGGGGACAGAGTCCTGGTGAGGAAAGTCGGTCTACAAGGGAAGCAGAAGTTGGCAGACAAATGGGACAGGGATCCATATCTGGTACTCGCGATGCCAAATAAGGATATCCCTATATACAGAGTGAAACGCGAAGATGGACAGGGTCCAATACGGGTGCTACACAGAAATATGCTACTACCGTTTACCTCTATTCCCTCTGAGGTTCCATGCCAGATACCAAACCGTAAGGTTGTGTCTAGAAGAAAACCCACCAGAGCCAATCCTCAGAGTACCGGCACAGAAAGTTCAAGCTCAGATTCTGAACCCGAGCAACATATTCAGAATGGTACTAGACAGAAGAAAAATCCAGTACGAATTGACCAGATACCACCTCTCTAAGCGAACGCCATGACAGTAGCACACTTGAAGATGCAATTCTTCAATTGGATGAGAGCAACTTTAATGCGAGTCGCGACAGCGTGTGGGATGTAGATCCAGATTTACTAGGTCGATCAGCTAGACCACCGGAACATCAACCCGAAGTCCACAGGCACAACTGGAACATCCACCAGATGGTCAACTGGAAGGTCAACCAGAGGGTTTGCCGGTGCAGCAACCGGAGCCAGTGCACCGGAACGTCCACCAGAACGTCCACCGGAAGATCACCCAGATGGTACACTGGTGCAGCAACCGGAGCCACCGAGACGGTCAAATTGCAAATTGTAAAAAATTAAAAAAGTCCAAAAGTCAAGCGAGATGTGGTGGGGTGTGTGTGGTGTTGGGGGCGGTAAGGGGGAACATTGTTTCATATTTTCTTTTACAGTGATGGTAATTCAAATTTGTCAAATGTTAATTCTCTCAATTGCATAGATAAGTTTTAAAAATATGCCGGTGAAGCATGTCCTCGGACCCATTTCAGGTCAGCTACGCCCCTGACATTACTATTGGACTTGAAATACAAACTGTTATCGTCCGCATACAAAATATGTAACAGCTGTATATGTAAGTGTATACCAATGTTTAAACGACAGACTAAAACATACGCACTGGGCCATTCTTTTCAATACTGTATTTGTCATGTGTGCACTGGGTCGTTTATTCTTTGAAATTGATTAACAGAAGCAATAGATCCGGGTAAGAAATACAAAATGGCAGGTACGTAATTGTCTTATGTAAATCTTTGATTGTTACATTTAAAATGTATAATATTTAAATGAATATAACGGTTACTGGCAAATAGTATTTGTTGAGTACAAAATAAGATCTGTCTTATAAGATTAATATTACATGAAAGATAGTATTTGCGTTAAGTTCGACTTTCAAGACAAGGAAGTAATCTGTTAACATCTACTTAGATAATAATTATAAATCAAAGTGCTGAAAGCACTGATGGACTAGGGGCTTTGGAAATTAAACAGTTCTGTTGAGTGTACATGGGCCGTATGAGTTATCCTTTTAGGAAAAATACATCTAATTTTATTATTGTTTACATATTTTTTTTATTGTGGTATGTATTCCATCATTTATAAATTCGGAGCAACATTATTCATATCTGTACAAAGTCGGATTCGAAAAAAATCTTCTCCACTCGATTAATAGTGATCGCGGGTCATGAAATTAACGCGTGATCAGTTCAATCTATTACGTCTGAAATGCCGCTTCTACAGCGTAGTAATACAATTTGTAAATTCTGCAATTATAATATTCTGACGAAGACTTTCTTTAAGATTGTCTCCATTAGGTGACAGATGTTCCATTTTCCCGGTGATATCGCAAATGATTACCTCTATTCTTTTTTGCTGAAAAATAACTACTTTTGCTCGGAAGCATTGGTCCTTTCGACATTAATATGCAAAGGAGCTACTTTATCCCAGGTTTGCAAAGCTGGATGTACGGGGTCCAAATGGGGTTTATAATATTTCGAGATACAATATATTATCTTGTTTCTTGTCTTAGTAGAAAAAAGTATAGGCTCCAACATCACATTCTTCAATTTTCTTTCCATTTCCCACAGCTTATTTACGATTTAGATGGTATTTGTCTGATCCGGAGAACTATTTCTTCTCTACACAAGGCCAGGGCCCCTATGAATATGCATACAGTCCTATGAATATGTATACAGTGAAAAGCCCCTAGTCCAAAAACTGCGTCGTATACAGAAACTCTATTGAAACACACGATAATCTTAGCTCGTCGATTATATAACACAGTTGTGTTGTTTACAATATGTGTGTAGATTTTAAATGAATAATAATAATATAATAATAAAGTCAATGTAAAGCATGTGTTGCAGTGTCACGTCTTAAAGGCATTTTCTGTAGTTTTTCATGCGCAGCATTTTGGACGACTTCTCTACTAAACCTATTGGACGGATTTTCCTAAAAACTAACAGGAATGTTGCTCTTGATGTCTGGTTTTATTTATTGTCTTTTTTTTTTTTAATTTGTTTTTTTTTATTTATTTTTTTATATTCTTTTTTTTATTTAATTTTCTGTTTTTTTTTTATTTTATTTATTTTATTTTATTGTCTTTATTTATACAAATGCCTATTATTAGAAACATACATAAATAGGAATAATATAGCATTTTGTAAAAATTCAAACAAAATTAAAAAATTTAAGCATAATGGTAGGATTCCAAAAAGCAATATTAAATCACAATATGCATGGTGACCTATAATTTTAATTGCATATATTGCCTAACTATATGTTCAAAAAAGTGCCTAGGAAATTTGAACAAATTATGTTATTAGTTACATAACAAAAAAGGAAAATATACCATTTCTATATAATTTCATACAAAACTTGGCCTTTTAGCATAGGAGTATGGTTTCAAAAAAAAATTCTAAACAAGCATGGGGACCTAACATTTTTATTGCACATTTTGTTTTTAAGGCTTGATATTCATCATCCCCGCCAAAATTCATAGAAATTCGGCCAGAAGTTCAGAAGAGACTAGTCTGGATAAAGTTTGCGTTGTGTATCAAAACATTTAAAGGGCTATAACTCCGCAAAAAATCAGTCAACTGGAACACAGCGATTATATGCACAACTAGGACTGGTACTGATCATTCCTGCACAATTTCAATAGTCCGGACAAAATTTGTGTATTAAAACCTTTAAAGGGCTAGAACTCCGCCAAAAATCAAAATACAGCGATGACTTGCGTAACAAGGCTTGGTACTGATCCTCCCTCCAAATGTTCACTGAAATTTGGCCAGGGGTTCAGGAGAACTAGTCCAGACAAAGTTTGTGTATTAAATCCTCTAAAGGGCCATAACTCAGCCAAAAATGATTCAACCGGAACAAGGTGATGATATGCACCACTAGGCCTGGCACTGATCATCCCTGCAAATTTCATTGAAACCGGCCAGGGCTTCAGGATAACTAGTCTCGTCAAAGTTTGTGTAATAAAACCTATTAAGGGCCATAACTCATCATTCAACCAGAACACGGTGACGATATGCATGACTAGGCTTGGTACTGATCATCCGTCCGTTTCATTAAAATCCGGCCAAATGAAGGCCCTATTGTCTTAATGAGGCAAAATACAGCATTTCTAACTAAAGCAAGGGCCGTAACTCCGCTGTTACTAATTATATTTGGCTGGTTTTCAAACTTTTGGTAAGGTAGGATGAAAAATGAACGCCCTAAATGAAGATAACTTAGTAAACACAGGTATTATTTTATTTGGCCTAAGTACTTTAAATGTCAGTCTCGTGTTAGAAACTTTCCAGTATTGGAGATATTCTCAATGGATCTAGAAACGTATGCAGATCCATATTTTAATTCTAGAGAGTGAGTGAAATCATGCAGCAACATGGCATTTTGTTAATTCTCTCGCATTTATAGCATACTAGATTTATTATTTATTATTTTTGTGGGGAGAGGGGGTGAGGGTGGTTGAGGGGTGTGGGGAGATGTGGACTCTGCTTAACTTGAATCCCCTCTTAAGTCCATGTAAGTGTATACATAAAATTGGATTATCAAGCTTATATTCTTTTGGCATTAGTACCCATCAAAATACTTCGGATGCTTTTACGATGTTTTAATGAATGATGACTTATAGGTAGTAGTAGGTATCTGTTTTTGAGAATATTTATTAATCTTTGTTACCTGTTATCATCAACTTCTACCCCACCCCCCACAACCCCTGGTGCATAAAATACACGTCTACAAACGGCGAGACGATTTTTGATATACGCCGCCCTAGGGTGCATCTATAAACGTCCGTATGTAATAAACAAACACCCAAAGATGTCAAATAAATCGGACTACCCTCCACCCACACCTTCCACCCCCACACACAATTAATTATTATTGTTATCTAGTCAGTGCGTATTTCATATTATAGCGAACTCAGCCGAGGCACGAATTGCCTAGGCGTTTGCTCTACAGTAACGTACGTACGTAAATACAGAAACATATGTATACCCAGTTCAGATATGATGGGCTGTAAAAAGTGTTCCACAGTTGTTCGGGTGGTCCTTCATTTTTATCGCTGGACTATATGATAATTTCCCCCAGTCAGCCGAATGAGCACTCGGTGTTTATCCCAGCCAAATACTAAGCCAAAATTGTCCCATTTGTTGCGGTTGGAAATAACGAAATCGCAACGTCTCATTGACGTCTCAGTGACGTCATCAGCCGAGCAGAAGTGAAAATTAAAAGCAAATGCATGTTATCAAATTGTAATCTAAAGCCATTCTCGACAATATAATTATATTACGATGCTAATTAAAAATTCTTCGAACATTACTTTATTTCATTTACAAAAAATATATGTCATCGGCTAACGAAGGCAGACGGAAACCCACCAATGACGTTTTTTTCTTCTGAAAAATCCGCCAAATTTTCGATGTTAAGAATGCTTACGTCATTAGGGTCGTGACATATTATAAATGAAATAGTCGGAGAAAACGTTACGGGGAAATTGGCAGAATAAAAAACGAAAATGTGTTTATGGGTGTTTTTCCAGACAGGGAATGTTAGCCCATGTCCATGTTAAGATCCAAATAACTATCCAGGAGCGTAGCACGGCCTGTTTTCAATATACTCCTAATAAGCCCCCGAATGGGGAAGGGTTTGAGAGTGGACCACCTGTGTCCCCCTTCCATTTGTTTTTCAATATTTGGACAAAAATAGTGCTCGTACATGTACAATCGATATTTATCAGGAATAAAGACAATTTATGCTGGCAAAAATGAGGTAAAATTCTACCTTATTCCACCCCTCCTATCCTCTGATTTTTATTTGATTTTTTAAACTTTTTAGGATTGTTTAAGAAATCATAATTCTTTCTAAGTTAGATCTACTCCTGGTAGTATGGGAGTATGCCCCTGCTAATAATGTTTTTCAATGCAAATAGCGTCGTGTGATACTGAGATTTTTGAAAACGTTGTAAACGTGTACTTGTGATCGTCGGAAAGGTACTTGGACATTATTTATTGTACGGATAAAGACATATTGTGCGTAAGGAATAGTGTCGATGAGTTGTTGTGTCCGCGGGAGCTTCTGCAAAGGCTAAACGGCGGTCAACCAGGGTCTATATAGGCGAATAATACGGACGTGCTTAGAGTCGATTTTTCAAAACAGGTACGTTTTTTGTGTTTTTCGAGCACCAGAGCTTTTCTTATGTGGTGTGGACATATGAAAGTATATGTTATTGGAAAGATAATTTATTCCGGAGTTGATTGCAGCATATGCCATCTCTTTGAGACTTCAACAACTTACACTGCAGCTGTTGTTTTGAGATGCATGTCTATATTTTGGGATTTGCTCGATGCTGACCTTGAGTATGTAATATAATATAAGACTTTTTTTTTTTTTCTAAACCGGTATCTGTGGTTTATCCTAGCAAAAATTCAGTTTGATGTGAAATCCAAGATGACCACCAAAGCTAAAAACATTTTTTTTAAAAAGAAGTTGGTAGCGACTACTCCCCCGAAACTATAAATGTTTTTTTTATGGCGACTACTCCTCTAAAACTATTTGATGGATTTTCATGAAACTTTACATAAATGTTGCCCATAATTTCTAGTTGATCCTAGCAACAATCCAGGTTGAAGTGAAATCCAAGATGGCTATCAAATTATAAATAGATTTTAAAAATATAATTTTGTGGCGACTACTTCTCAAAAACCATAAGGGGTATTGATTTGGAACCTTTACCAAATTGACAGGCATAACATGGTGTTGTTCGGTCCTAAAACAAAATGTATTTTGATTCAATATTAAACATAGCCGCCAGTGAACATTGTTTTTGATGGATTTTCATGAAACTTTACATGAATGCTGCGCTTGATATCTAGTTCAAAGTGCTAAGTATATATACATAGAGTTATATAGGCAAAACATTTGGGACTACTCCTCTGAACCTATATGATGGATTTTCATGAATCTTCACAAGAATGTTGTTCTTGGTGTCTAGTTGATCCTAAGTAAACATTCAGGTCTGCCTGAAATTCAAGATGGCCACCAAAGGTAAAAATAGAAGTTTGTGGCGACTACTTCTCAAAAAAAGCAAATGGTATTGGCGTAATATGCAGTTGGATCTAAACACAATTCATTTAGATTTGATATCAGACATGACCGCCAATGGTCATCTTTGATTACATATAGTTGTATAGGAAAAACCTGTGGCGACTGCTCCTCTGAAACTACTTGATGGATTGTCATGAAACCTTCCAGGAAAGTTGCTCTTGATGTCTAGTTGGTTCTAAGAAGACAATCAAGTAAGCCGAAATTTAAAAATGGCCGCCATAGCTAAACATATATTTTAAAATACAGTTACGTGATGACTACTTGTCAAAAAAAATATAAGGGTTATTTATTTGGAACCTTTACCAAATTGATTGGTATGACATGTAGTTGATCCTAAACAAAGATCATTTTGATTCAATATTAAACATGGCCGCCAGCGGACATCTTTGTTTTCATAGAGTTATATATAGGAAAAACTTGTGGCGACTATTCCTCTGAAACTACTTGATAAACTGTCATGAAACTTTATTGAAATGTTGCTCTTGATGTCTAATTAGTCCTAAGTAAATATCAAAATTGCCGAAACTTTAAGATGGCCACCACACTAAAAGAAGATTTCAAAAATACAATTTTGTGGCGACTAATGCATTTTTTTAATATATTTTTTTGATTTGACGTCAAGCATGGCCTTATCATGGCAGCCATCTTTGTTTACACATAGTTACATAGGGAAAACTTGTGGCAACTACTCCTCTGACACTACTTGAAGGATTTACATAAAACTTTACAGGAATGTTACTCCTGTTACAAAACTGATTTTCATTTGAGAAATATTGAAAATAAAATGTATTTACTCTGACAAAAAAAGTATTGTTTAATGATTAACAAACACTACATCTTCAAATAATGACAAACATATAAACGGTTATGATACCTTTCCAATGCCAATAGTTGTTCAGATTTTCAGGAGAGCGTTGCAATGTCATGAACCTCTTGTTTTATCATCATTTGTTTTGGGAAAATAAAAAAAATGGAGCCAAATAAGTCAATACGAGGGATCTGAACGTTGTAACTGTAAAAAAACACACAGAACGCTGGAACGTTTTTTATTATGATGTGTAAACGGTAAAAGCAGTCCAGAGAAGACTACAGTATGTTTTATATAAGGGTTATTAAGCGAACAATATTTGGTACTTTTAGGGAACTATGTTTAACACTTTTGGGGATCTAGGGAACATTGCAAATACTTCAAGGGATCTAGGGAAAATGGGCAAAATACTTTTGGGAAATTTTGGTAAATACTTCTTGGGATCTGGGGAACAATGGCCATTACTTTAAGGGTATGGGGTACAAGAATCCCCCGACCACCCGGGAGGGCCTCTTACTTATGCGACATTTGTTACTAAATGTTCCATTGAATAATCATTCTGAAATGTTAAAAACCTGCCAGGGACCCGTTTTATTACGATAATTCTAATCGTAAATCATATTTAAAATCGTCTACTTGTGTACACATAAGCATTGAATGCAGACAATTATGTGTGCACGTAGTCTATCACATGTATACGAAAAGGAATTGAAATTGCGTTAATTTGTAAAGTGTAATTCTTAGTAAAGCCTTTAAGACATTTGAAAACGATCACAGTTGTCGTAAGTTGTTTCCGCATTTTCTTTCATGTGGGGTGTACTTTTTCACAAGGTCCGTAACGCCTTATGCACAATGCAGAGACGATGAAGCAAACCCTGGCTGCATCAATCTAGTTGCATTGGAAACAAGAACACTGCCGGGATATATAGGTTAAACTTTTTCGAAGGGGAATAATTTAAAAAACAAAAACAGAGAGTTCTGGGCCTTTATCAGATGTATCTTGTATCATGCTGAAGATGTTTACAAAGTTTCATTGTAGTAGACCTAAAATACTTTAAATACATTTGTCAGGTAAAAGTTAACGGACAGAGGACGGACAACGGGCGTATAAAAAGCGAGTTTGTTATCAACTGTCCTATCCAAACATACATGTAACATTTGTTTAACCCTACCAGTCCGCATACTGTCATGAACCAGAACTACTTGTTAGGGTGTGCACACAAACAAATGCAGGGTCTAAATGTTAAGGTCCATGTCTGTTCGTTTGTTTGTTTGTTTCTGTGGTGTTTTACGTCATTTTCAACACTTGTAAATGTCATACATGTTTGATGTCTCATACATAATTTGTTTTCATTTTAAGTCCGGTGGCTTTTGGACTTGAGCTCGCTATGAGGCAGTGCCTTATTCATATTAATAATGCGCGCGCAAGCAGCTCTACGGTGAGGTGAGTAGCAAATACTATGGGGGAGGGGAGGGGGGGGGGGGGGGGTAACCGTGGTAAAAACGTCCCTTGTTACGGCTATATATGTATATATATATATGCCTATATTCGTTCCAAACGCAGTTAACTCCCATCTCTGTTTGGTATCCGGCCCACCTCTAATCGCTTTGGAGCTAGTCCATCCTGTTGGCAGGTTAACAGACTTCATTGTTAATGTGACGTCATCACGTAAGCAATTTAATTGACTTAAATGTTGTTTAACGGCTCATCAAGACAGTATAGTTTATTTAGAGCCGCCCCAGAGAGAGGGGAAGGATACATAGGAATCCAGGAACCGTGCCCTACTCTTATTATCGAATAGATTTCTATGGTTCTTTAACGTGCTCGGAGGATAGACCGATACACGGGACCGCCCGGTTTACGTCCCCATCCGACGGACGAGGCTAAGGGAAAGTGTCTTGCCCAAGAACACACCGACGAAACTCAGTGGCACCACGGAGGATTGAAACCGGGGCCTCCGGTTACAAATCCGCCGCGCTACCGACTAAAATACAATGATTAAATGAAAACGCATAGCTAGTTAGTCTGTTACGTAAAGTCGGTGGGTGGGGAACACTGCAGTCTGCTGTTGTCAAGGCGTAGGAACAGGTGTAGGGGGTGTGTGGGAGGGTGCGGGTGGGACTGAGAGAGAGAGAGAGAGAGAGAGAGAGAGAGGGAGGGAGGGAGAGAGGGAAGGAGAGAGGGGCCCGAGCGGCAGAGTATGTTTTGGCTCCCCCTCTACCCCCTGCCCCCCGAATATATTATGACCATGTAAAACAGAAAATATTAATATTTGTCAATTTTAAGTCGGACACCTAGACCCCCATGAAAAGCCTGATGTACTCCCTTTAAGAAAAAATGTTCTTGTCCGGTCCAGGTGGTAAGTAGCATACACGTATAGGGGTCCTTCGCTCAAGGTCATGCAGTTTGCATGTCCAGTCATACTCCTAAACCCCTCCTTCTTATTCTTCCGAATAAAGAGCTGGGATCTTCATAGATCGTAATTAGCTCTGAAATATTGAGACAAACCCAATTTGCCTAAATAGACCGTGTGTTGCACATTAAAATAATGGTTACATGTTCAAGGTCAATGTCAATATTGATGTAATTTAGGTGTTCATTCCAATAAGCTGTTCAACAATTTAACAGTTAATGAGATGAAACTGTTACCGTATCATTAATATATTAGGCGTGAACATCTCCTAAGTTTAAGGTCAAGCATCTTTCATTGGCTTTGTTCGTCTGATGGGGATGGTAAATAGAAGGTATAACTACCAAAGGCTATCATGTCTGCATGTTAAATAATTACTTGTTATATATCATGACTGTCAGTTATAATAGACAGGGAAACTAGCACAATTGTTATATATCATGACTGTCATGTATAATAGGCAAGGAAACTAGCACACCTGTAAACTATCATGACTGTCATGTATAAATAGGCAGGGAAAATAGCAAACTTGTTATATATCATGACTGTCATGTACAATAGGCAGGGAAACTTGCACACTTGTTATCTATCATGACGGTCATGTATAATAGGCAGGGAAATTAGAGCATCTGTTAACTAGCATGACTGTCATGTATAATAGGCAAGGAAACTAGCACACCTGTTAACTATCATGACTGTCATGTATAATAGACAGGGAAAATAGCACACTTGTTATATATCATGCATGTCATGAATAAAAGTCAGGGAAACTAGCACACTTGTTATCTATCATGACTGTCATGTATAATAGGCAGGGAAACTAGCACACATGTTAACTATCATGAATGGCATGTATAATAGGCAGAGAAAATAGCACACTTGTTATATATCATGACTGTCATGTAAAATAGGTAGGGAAGGAAACTAGCACACCTGTTATCTATCATGACTGTCATGTATAATAGGCAGGGAAAATAGCACACTTGTTATATATCATGAATGTCATGTATAAAAGGCAGGGAAACTAGCACACTTGTTATCTATCATGACTGTCATGTATAATAGGCAGGGAAAATAGCACATTTATTATATATCATGACTGTCATGTATAATAGGCAGGGAAACTAGCACACCTGTTATCTATCATGACTGTCATGTAAAATAGGTAGGGAAACTAGCACACCTGTTAACTATCATGGTGTCATGTATAATAGGCAGGGAAAATAGCACACTTGTTATATATCATGACTGTCATGTATAACAGGCAGGGAAACTAGCACACCTGTTATCTATCATGACTGTCATGTATAATTTTCAGGGAAACTAGCACACCTGTTATCTATCATGACTGTCATGTATAATAGGCAAGGAACTAGAAAATTTGTTAACTATCATGACTGTCATGTATAATAGGCAAGGAAAATAGCACACTTGTTGACTATCATGACTGTCATGTATAATAGGCAGGGAAACTAGCACACTTGTTATCTATCATGACTGTCATGACTCATTGACATTTACCTCCTATGCAAATATACTGAACGCAGCTCCGGAACTTCCGCTAAATATTGTATGTACAATATGCTGCTGTTAATCGAATGGTACATGGCTATACAAGACCTTTCCTTTCGGGACAAAACAGACTAAAACAACACAGATCACCACAAATAGTATTCCTTCAACGTTTCGTTATTCAATTTGACAGAGTATTCGTTTGGCTCAAGCATGTGAGCAAACTGAGGATGCAACATTTTGCAAACTCTTTACGCTACATACAGTACTGAAATGGCTCAATTTTTCAAAGAGGAACTTCAACATTTTCGAATTTCTTGTTACAAAGTGTACTGTGATTGAAACGTCTACAACATCACAGTTGTGTCCTTGTTCTAACTAAATGCAACTTTTTTCTTTTTTTTTACAAAACATCTTTGGATTTCTTTGCAATATTGTGTGGAATTAAGTGTGCAGTATGTATACTGATCGAAACAAAAAAGTTCAGCAACTCCTTTTAGGGACATAGATTAAACATATGAACATTGATATAATTGTTTGAAGATATTAGAAATGATAGGTAAGGATATAATTTAAAAACAAAAGTGTTATTTTATTGCCTTTTAAGCGAGATATCAGCATTTCCTCCCTTATATTAAACAGACGCTTTGAAAAGGCCGATTCTGTCAAAGTTTAAACACCACTGCAACCTGTTTACAAAAACGATTTCTATATTTAAACAAAAAAGCATTCAAAATTTTGTAATTTTAAAATTACCTCTCTTTTCATTGATATTAGAACGATTTCCGTTAACCTATGAATAGAGGATCTTACATGAGTACAAGTTGGCAAAATGATATCTCGTCCATGGAAATAACATGCATTTTATGTGCTAAATTTATTTTGCTCAGTATTTAAAATATAGCGGAATTTCCCTGGTAGCGTTTCTTTTTCGCAGTCCAGGCCACAAGGTTTAAAGCAATGTTTCGACTGTTTTTGGGAATATCTACTTGTTTTTTTCAGTTTATGTGAGTGATATGTTCCATTTATATCATATGTAACATCATATATAGATATTGAAATATTCAGTAGATTCCAAGGGCAGTCTCATCAGGGATCTCCTTTCTTTTAAATTCAAATTGTCTCAGTGTTCGATAAATACCTTAACATACAAATCTTACGGTTTATTCCGTAACGCACAACAAATATTGTGTATTGTTATATTGTTCATACATCCTTCTCAGATAACCTGATCTGATACATGTGTAAAAATTATTTCAGAATTCAGCCGTAACTGAATATATATTATGTTGCCATTTTATTTATTTATTATATATAAAGAGTATGTGATTATGGGGGTAAATATATCATACACCTTGTTTTATATATTATTGCGTGTTTGTGTTTATACATTTTTGTATAAGGTTCATTCCGTATAAATTATATACAATGTGACTTGTATTACATTTGAAATGCATTACTGATTCCTATTAGTCGGTAAAGTACGTAAATACTATCTAACTATGTAGTATAGCAATAATTTCGTACTATCAATTTATGATATATACTTATTGCCAACGTTCATTACTGTATTGAACAACAGATCACTTCAAGTCATCTGAAATATATAGACTTATATCTAAGGTTCATTATTGTATTGAACCAACAGATCACTCAAGGTCATCTGAGATATAGTACTAGATACCAGGTTATACTAAAACCTACAGAAGTCCGATTATCGATTGGGTGGCAATGCAAAGTGGTTAAATGTACCAGGTATACTTGTCGTTTCATATTACGTTACTCGTTATAACATGTTCCGGGTTGCTTCTAGGAAAATATCATAATACTTTTGTTTTAATAAAACGTGTAGTGTATCACCAGAACGACAGTGATGCAAGGTAGGGGCTTTATATGTGTATCTCAAATTGTTTTAAAATGTTGTCAGGTTAATTTAACATATATTTAAATGCATTAAACACAGTAATATTGCTTCATGTGATTCATTCAATGCTTGTTTATTTTGTGTGTTTTAGTATCTATACATAAATAAAACTGGACCATAAACGTATAAACGGCGATAAGTATTCGTACGGGTGCATCAGGCATTTTCTAGAAAAATCTAAAATTTAAAAGAATGCTTCAATTGGTAAAGATTTAACATCAAACAATTTATACCATTTTCTGTAAGTAAAAAGAAATGAATTCACCGTAGATTTTGAATGAAACTGGATTAAAAAGGCTTAAATTAACCCGGGTGCGGAATCTAGGATATAACATTACTGTGCAGAATAAATGTCCTTGTAAATAAGCAATATAAGCTCATTCATTTTGTTTTTTGCAATTTAATGGAACATATATTAATTATTTGTCTTTTTTTAAAGTCGGACCGATAGACACTCACTAACAACCTAATGCAACTGCTTCAAATGAAAACATTTAATCTCGAAACATCAACAAATATAAGTAAATTGATAAAAGAAATGTATACATGCATTAGTCGAATACAAGCTAGTTGTTGTTCCAATCACTACAAAATAGACGAGACGTATACTTGTTACACTACTACCTCGCTGAAAAGTATATTGTTTATACGAGATTTTGACTACTTAGTTTATACCTGCAATATGTATGACGGGTTGACGTGCAAACATATTCCTAGATCAGGTTACAAACATTGCTCGTAGAGTACACAATGATAATAAAGCATGTGCAATCGTAGCACGCAATGGCTTTACACCTGATTACACTGTAGGTAAAGCGAGAATCGAGATTGTGTTTATAGATATCACAACACGCTAGTTTTTAAACGGTTCAGTTGCATCATGGGATTGAATTGACATTGAAAATGTAAACAAACGCAGTATTTTTACGATATTTCGATTGTTTAAGTTAAGTTGCATTTTCTTCACTGATTTAAACTCTGATAACTTCGAGGACATGTTGCTATATGTTTTATATGTTTATTCCATTTATTAAGGGTTCGCCAATAGTATAAAGTGGGTGGGGTATGGTAAAAATTGCAATGTCAATTTTTGCTTAAACTTCAATTTTCTTGCAACTGCCAATGCTGACATAGTGTGTCACATGTATAAGGAAACATTTTGATAGCTAGTGTTTTGAATAAAATAATTTCATAAAAAAGATATTGTATTTATGATTTCAGTACCTCGGGTGCATCCAATCATTGACTTCTTTTTCTTTTTTATTGAAAGTGAATACACACATCCATAGTCCAGTATGTTGTTTACAATATGTAAGAATAAAATGAAAAATTAAATAACAGCAACTTAATAAAACAGAATTTCATTACACCATCTATGCCAAATCAATGAATTTTCTGCACCGTGTTTTGTCCCCAAAAGTAGTGCATATCTGTTTTAAATTATACTATTTGCACGAGATTTACTACTAATAATACTACACAATGATTATTGAATGAACGGTATTACAAACATTTGTTTACCTCATGAACGATCCTCTATTGCGACTGTATCTGATAGATCTGAACAGTTTATAATAGGTGCGTGGGGGAAAACGTATTGTTTTTCTTAAATATGTTATTCATGAGAGAGATAAGCCTCGAAACATTATAAAATCAGTTAATTTGGCAAATAATATTGTTACTTTCTAATTTCCGGAAACTTCTCATTCGCAACATCTCGATTATTTCTATGAAGTATGATTCCGAACGTAGCCGGTATTATCCGAGTTTTCACGAACGAATGCCTTATAACACCTACAATTGCATAAAGTAGTGCCATTTTTATTTCTTATTTTTAGTATTTATAACGGCAAGGGTTCGTTTTCTTGCAACATTTATAACACAAATGATAAGAATATTGTTTAAAATGAAAAATACAATTTGTAATTATAAATTCGAAAATTCGATTCGGATTTCCCTAGTATGCATCGTTAAAAAATGATAGGCGTAGGATCGTAATCGGTTAATCGGTCATATTTTGTTCAGCGAGGTAAAGCATTGAAAATACAACAAGAAAACGTAAAATCTTTAACTCGACATCCATGATTACCTGACAGGTAATTTGATTTGTCTTCAATTTTTTAACATCTACTTAGGGTAATATTCAAGTTTCACATATATGTTCTGTTGCTGCATAGATGTCTCTCACACCAATTTAGGCAATAATCCATGTTCCACTTTTGTTTACATATTTTTATGAATGAAAAAATATGGCCGAAGAAAACTTCAACGTGTCAACGAAGTTATTTACTTTTTTCTGCAAAACTGGCTTGAATTTCGACTTAATACTCTAACATATTGTTAATCATTGTCTATACATTTAATTTAAGCCAAAAAACAATTATTTTGTTCAGTATTATATTGTTTGCAGGGAAGTCCTTTACCCTATTGTTTTTGTTCACGCTAATTAAGTACCCACATATTGACATTTTTCCTTATGACTAAAGTGAATTATACTCAAAGTTTAATATGAAAGGTGTGTTACATATTTTCAAGACTCTCTAGTTATTTAGGTTTCAACACCTAATACCCCACCCACTGGAAAGTCAATTCAGAACATTGGCGAACCCTTAAATTAGTCAAGGCGAAAAATTTACGGTATATGATGTTATAACATTACTTCTAAATATCTTTGTCTAATTGCAATATCCTTTACACTGGTTTTGTGCAATGATATACTGTAGTAGTATGTGCCGAAATATGTATTATTTTTTTATCTTAAATGTTCATTTCATTGAAATCTAGACAAGTTTGTTGATGTATATGCGCTGGTTTGTTGAAGTTAAGCACTAGTTTGTCGATGGTATTTTTCTATAAGCGCTAGGTTTTCGATGATGGTGGGGATTTTTTACAACTGTATCTTTTCTTATTTTCTCGTAGTATATGCATTGTTTAGACAAAAGGTAACCATTTTGTATTTTACTATAGTACCGGTGTGTGAATCTTTACACTTCACTTATTGTTTTTCTCAATAGCACTATGTTATATTTTCGATGTTATTACTGCACAGAAGAAACAAACATATTTGACAGATACGTACGCTATAAGGTCATGTTTATGAAAATCAGAATTTAAGTTCAAACGGAAAGTCTCTAACACCAAATACCTATGTATTTTAATTTGTTTCTTGATACAATCGTCAGAGATGGAGGGTAAGTTATTCTATTATCGCATACTGAATCCATAAAGGTAATTGACTTTTACTGGACATATGTGTTCATCCAATGAGAAAATCGAACTATATGTTGCTGTAACGAGTGTCCATTAAATATGTCATCGACCTAGATAATACAACAGCGGAAAACATATTTTAAAATACAAAAGAAACCCAATAAATACCGAAAAGGGATCCCTCGGAAACAACAAACACAAACAAGAGATGAAAGTAGCAGTCTCGGTTTTATTGAGCCTGTTCATGAGAGGTAATGTCGAGTGCAACACCTCCCACGGCTCCTAGCACCGGCTTAAGCGATATTCTACTTTAAAGCCACGAAGATTGGGCTTGAAGATCCCAAAGGACAATTAAGTAATAATATTACTGATTTCTAGTCGGGGCAACTGTTTTACGGTCGCCACACAGTACTAAAAAAACGCTAGAGTAAATGTCAATAAATACTGAAAAGGGGATCCCATTATAAGCAACAAACACAAACAAGAGATAAAAGTAGCAGACTCGGGTGTATTGAGTCTGTTCATGAGAGGTAATGTCGAGTGCAACACCCCTCACATATATATTACATATGTCATCATACAGATGATGACATATGTATAGGGTTTGACTGATATGTTACCCTATGCAACGGAAACGGTGGATCGTTTGTTGTCAGAATGGAAAATATTTTATTTTTATTTTCGGGCATCGCTTCCAGGAGAAAAAACTATCCTTGAGATTGTTAATGAACTTGGTTACGTTGTGTTGTGAGTCAGTTCTTGAGCAATGAGGTATGATGACAATATGAATCTATTTTGGGGGACCGAGAAACGTTTTTTTAAAGGTAAATTCTTACGGTTTATGTCAGTTTTGAACAATAAAGGACATCATTTTACTGGAATCATATCTCGAGGACACTACAGTCCCAGCCTATCGAAAATAATATTTGCGTTTCCTAGTAAAAACATCGTGAATGTAATATCGAATAAGGCCAAATTGTTTAAGTCCATGGATTCTTACAAAACTTCTCAAAATAGTTTCAAAAACTGTGAAGGATTCAACGTCATTAACTTGTTGACCTTAACAATTTAAACTTTGGAGAAAACTTTAGTTAAGTTAACTGTTTTTGTTACGAATAATAATACCAACATTGATGGAAAGACCATATCGATTTGACAATGCAATAGCTACTTTGCCAGAAATGAAAATGGAAATCTATAAGGTCAAAACAAATGCTAATAATTCCAAGAAATATACGGAATATTATTTCATCAACGAATTTAATAACAAAGATAATCAGTTAAGTATTGCTGAATTTCTATGAAATATAATTTACTGTATTTAATTATCAAAATATTACTGAATATAATTATGTGTGTATACTTATTTAAATGTTCCTCTTAAATAAACATTATATTGATGCATAACCATGAACTCTGAACTTTATCACTTTTGCCATTCATACTCTGGAAAACAAACACAAACAATTTATATAGAGGCGACCATTAATTGTTTTAGATATATATTTCCATGAAATATGAAATGTGTAAGGTAAAAGGTTTAACTTAACGAAATCTATTAACCACCGGACAGAACATGAACGAAGGAATGGGCTAACGGTCGAACGACACATTATATACTCTGACAACTTTCCTCAAGATGTTATAAAATGAATAAAAGGTTACATTTTACCGACCGTTACTTTGATAATAACGAATAGGTGTCTAATTGGCAATACTTACCATATAAGAAGAGGCGCTAAGCTAAAAACAACAACAGCGCCTCTACATCGAAAACTAGCGCTTACCTTCAACAAACAATCGCTTTGATAACTGTTAACATCTACAAACCAAATCAGACAAAATATGTATTTTGGCTTTACAATTTGGTATTGATGTTAAAATCTATCGGAAACAAATTAAAACATACTTGATCTGATCGAACACATGTATTTTGATGGAATACAAGGCGCTAAGTAGATATATACACGTTATTGCCGTATAAACCGCATGATAGCATCGAATACAGATTTCCAAGTCGTAAACTCGTAGACAGGTAGTGTACAGTGTCATCGAGAAAAAGTTTGTAAAACCACGATTATTTGCCAAATATGGGTTTCCACATCTACAAACCATCATATGGGTGTCTACAAACTAGTGTGTTGATATATACAAACTCAAATTCGATTCGCACTTTACCTACAGTGTATTTTATTACAATGCTTATAATCTACACAAAAGTAGACCACATTGTATTTTTTGTCGAAACAGGAGCAGCATATCTTGTTGAGAAGACCATGGGGACGAGTGTAGGTTTAATTCGGCGGATGTTCGGTGTAAGTAACAAACCGCATATTTGAAGCTTACCCTTACACCAATATACATAAGCACTAGCGGATCCAGGGGGGGGGGGGGGGGGGGGGGGGGGTGGGGGTGGGGGGGCGCAACCGGCGCGCGCCCCTCCCCCCCTAAAAATTCCGGATCATACATGTATGTCCATGTTACTGTGGATTTAATATCAAACAATTTCGATGCACGGCCCTCAGTATTAAAAATTTTCATGCTCGCTTCGCTCGCTCTACGCATAATGACTAATGAGTGGTTTAATTAACACATTGTTAAATCCTTTTATTTGAAAACGGACTTTTTTATTCATACATGTCCATGTTACTGTAGATAAAATATCAACAATTTCGATGCACGCCCTCAGTATTTTTTTTTTCGCTCGCTTCGCTCGCTTGACGCATAATGGCTAATGAGTGGTTTAATTAACAAATTGTTAAAACCTTTTATTTTAAAAAACGGACTTTTTTATTCATACATGTATGTTCATGTTACTGTAGATAAAATATCAAACAATTTCGATCGCACGCCCTCAGTATAAAAAAAATTCTCGCTCGCTCTACGCATAATGACTAATGAGTGGTTTAATTAATTAATTATACAAACAATTTCGATGCACGCCCTCAGTATAATTTTTTTTTTCGCTCGCTAAGTTGTATTATAGTGAATACTTGTTTTGCATGCCAGCTTGTAACATAGTATGTTACGTGCATGTATTCACTTGCTATTGTTTATTAGTTGCTGTTGTTATTAGAAGGCCTCATGGTAGATAAGTGTTGTGCAATTGTTTGTATAATCTTAATGAGTTGTACCTTCATGAAATAAAGATTTTATTTTTATTATTATTATGCTTAAATGAGGTACATCAAGCTTTTCGTAGAGGGTTGGGTTGTTCCGGCTTAAAATTTGACAAATATTTAAAAATAATGATATAGTCTACTCTAAAGGGACAAAATGTAATGAATCAGCATAAAATTACACCTTATTGACGACAAATGTGTTCTATCCTAGTTTTACGCACCAAGATTATTTTAAGCATTGTCATCCGATTTCTTTTAACATATACGGTGAATTCAAATGTTAATCGTACACAACTTGGTGCTAACTCTCTATTTTAATGGAAATTGTTATCATGATTTTTTTCTTTAACTTTTTAAAACTTTTGAACTTTTTTAAAATATGAGATTTTAAAAGGCCTGGTGCATCCTCTTTAAATACAGAATACATATTCACAGTAGCATACAACTATGTCATATCATAAACTGGTGTAATAAAACAAATATAGGATCTCAAAGGCCGAATTTCACGTACATAGATATCCAAGAGGGTGGACAATATAGCTTGTACATGTTGGTATTAGTGGTAACTTTGCTGAAAAAAGCACGTTTGCTGTGATTGGCTAAAATGCCTAGGGTTAAATTTGAATTTTCAAGCAGGGAACGAAAATTTTATTTGTTTGATGTAGCATTGTAAGCAAAGGATCGGTTTCTTAGTTTACAACACAAATGTCCATACGTATTCAGAAACAGTTGTGCCAAATTTCAAATAAATCAGTTAGGTAAGGATAACAAACTGTTCGTGTTTTCTCCTCATCTGTCTGCATACCGAAAGCGCAGTGTATAACAACAAAGCATACATTTTCATTTGTCTCTGCGTGTATATTACGACTCCCGTCTTTAACTCTTAACCCGCTACATATATATAATGAACTGTTCTTTGGTTGAATTTTATTTGACAAAGTGGTGTTTTGAGAAAAATGACTGATCATTACATGCAGGCTGATCTGGATTTACAATGGACGCTAAAGCTATTACAGTTGTGCTTAGCGGGTT
Source organism: Cyrtodaria siliqua (assembly GCA_037043455.1). Lineage (NCBI taxonomy): Eukaryota > Metazoa > Mollusca > Bivalvia > Adapedonta > Hiatellidae > Cyrtodaria > Cyrtodaria siliqua. Next base: position 163,068 of record JAWPHD010001073.1, on the reverse strand, counting down.
AAGGGTTCAATGAATTCCCATTCTATACAGGATTTAGGACATGAGTTATCAATTATTTTAAATTAAACGAGCCTGTTGGAGAGTTAAAATTAATGCATATAACGAGTTTCATAAATCGTATATAGAACTGGAACGAGCTTAAAACCCTTTTTATAACATGACATTACATGACATTACAGTCTAATGTTTCAATAAATACGATGGAACAAAACTCCGCGACGACGTCAGACAAATACGTTAGCGACAAAACATCAGATGACGTCATAACATCGTGTTCTTTAGCGGCCAATTTCATGCGATGTCATAACGTTATACCACCAGCAACATTGATACAACGACTCGACTTCGTTGCCTTTCTCTAAACAAGGACATTATATTACCCCGACTTAAAACAAAACAAAACAAATTGTTTTATCAATATAGATATATAAATCGAACAGGAAAAGTAGCATGCAAGGACGACAGTAAAGTTGAGTTGTTGGTAAATAACAAATGTGTGTCTGTCCAATGTATAACAATAAAACAGTTTCAGTTTACACAAACGCATAATACATGTAAAAAGAGTATGAAAGATGAAATTTGGAAATCGACTACAACACGATACATAACACAAATATATTGCTGTCCTGGTTGGTAGTATATATAATAGAGGTATAAGCGCAGTTTTCTCCCGCAGGCCCAACATTTCAAGCGTTTAAAATTTGTTAACCGAAGCACACCATCGTTAAAAGCTTTTAACAAATTTTAAATTGCTTGAGTAAACCCGCTCGAGAAAACAATGCATATGCCCGCATTATCTATACTACTTATCAATCCGGTTTATCAATTCAATACCAATAATACTATAATCCATCATCTCCTTTTGTAAATAACTAATAACTAAAACATTTGAAATCATTAAGCTAAGATAGACGGAACTGAACAGTAATCTATATTATCGCTATACATGTCATATTCTATCATGGAATATTTTATTTTTCTACATTCTGCTATCTTGTATTTTAGTTCAAGTAACTCTTCCCCGTTTATATTCAGCTTTTGTCGATAATAGTCCATTTCAGCCAGCAATCGTTTACGCTTATTGACTTGGCTTTGTTTGGTGTCCATAAATCATCACGAACTACCTCATATTCTACTAGGTTCTGCTTGCCTTCCATTATTTTTTTTTTATATATTTATTTTTTAAATTTTCAATTTTTTTGCAAATCTTTTCCATGCTTTTTTGCGTTCCATGGGTTTACTCAAGCAATTTAGAATTTGTTAAAAGCTTTTAACGATGGTGTGCTTCGGTTGAGAGCTGCGGTTAACACATTTGAATGCTTGAATGTTTGGGTCTTCGGGGAGAAACTGCGCTTATACACCTATTATCTATATTACTTTGGTTTGATTGAGACGGTAGTGAAAAATGCTTGCTACCGTTCACAACCTCCAGCCCCGAGTTGAGCAGAACTTATTACTTAAAATGTCACTAGTACGAAATCCCGAAGATGGTTTCCATATGACGATGAACATGGAATCGTCAGTCTGGTGGTTTCATACCATTCCATGGCCAGCGGCGTATGGCCCCACTTTCTAACAAAATGCTTTGCCTTCAACGAGAAATCAATGAGCGAAAGAAACAAAATGGCATTTAGTTGGGAGCAGAGGTTATGAAGACTGCACATCACAAGTTACTAATCAAAATCATTCCAGGTTGTACAAGAAAAACTTGATGCAAGGCATCAATTCGGCGCCAAAATATTGAAGAATTAAAACATACGTTATTAAATAACAGTACACGTGTTTATCAGTTATTTTAACTATCTTATCATCAGTACTAAACCTTGGTATATTTAGTGGTCATGGACATAATATTAACAAACGTTGCTATGTTGACTTGGTTAAATGTATTTTGAATTAACTAGGTCATTCAGACAATTTTCCAAACGGCCCGGCCAGACATCACGGCTGTCCACTATGACCTGCCCAGGCTGTGTAAGAGCAGCCCGGCCAGACATCACGGCCGTCCACTATGACCTGCCCAGGCTGTGTAAGAGCAGCCCGGCCAGACATCACGGCCGTTCACTATGACCTGCCCAGGCTCTGTAAGAGCAGTCCGGCCAGACACCACGGCCGTCCACTTTGACCTGCCCAGGCTGTGTAAGAGCAGCCCGGCCAGACATCACGGCCGTCCACTATGACCTGCCCAGGCTGTGTAAGAGCAGTCCGGCCAGACATCACGGCTGTCCACTATGACCTGCCCAGGCTGTGTAAGAGCAGCCCGGCTAGACATCATGGCTGTCCACTATGACCTGCCCAGGCTGTGTAAGAGCAGTCTGGCCAGACATCACGGCCGTCCACTATGACCTTCCCTGGCTGTGTTAGAGCAGTCCCGCCAGACATCACTGTGTGTAAGAGCAGTCCGGCCAGACATCATGGCTGTCCACTATGACCAGCCCAGGCTGTGTAAGAGCAGTCCCGCCAGACATCACTGTGTAAGAGCAGCCCGGCCAGACATCATGGCTGTCCACTATGACCTGCCCAGGCTGTGTAAGAGCAGTCCCGCCAGACATCACTGTGTAAGAGCAGCCCGGCCAGACATCACGGCTGTCCACTATGACCTGCCCAGGCTGTGTAAGAGCAGCCCGGCCAGACATCACGGCCGTCCACTATGACCTGCCCAGGCTGTGTAAGAGCAGTCCGGCCAGACATCATGGCTGTCCACTATGACCTGCCCAGGCTGTGTAAGAGCAGCCCGGCCAGACATCATGGCTGTCCACTATGACTAGCCCAGGCTTTATTTGGATGATACTCTATATAGAAAATGTTTACATTTTAATACAAGAAAAACTTGATGCAAAGAGTCTGCGCTCATAAATCTACTTTCGTTTTCAATACATTTGTCTGCATTTGACAGTCAAAATGAAGCATTACAAAATTAGCGATTTCCCGTAAACGAAATTTAAATGCCAAAACTTTCCGATATATCATCGTATTTTCTCATTTCTTAGCAACATTTAATGTAATTTGCCAATAATAATTAATCAAAACGATTTAAAAACGAGAACAATGTGAAAACATTTGAAACGCAGATATTACGATCGATAAATTTCGTTAAATTTTTCTAAAATTCGTATTACGCATTTAACCATTTGATTTTATAATCAGCCTCGTTTTCAGTCAAAATACAGGGAGACATCGTTTTAATGAAATGATTTTGTATAATTTTTGAATTATTGGTGCATCATTTCTTACAGAAATTCAAGAAATCGCTAAGCAGTTTTATCTCTTGTGTTTTATATCTTATTCTGGTGCGTTTTATAGCATGCTTTAAATGCCATTTGAACATTTTTAATTACAATCCAAACATACTCAACTATCAGTCCTTTTGATTCCCCATGCCTAAGGTCAAAGTACTACCACAGTATGTCCGGCGCCCTCAAGGGGCGCCGAACAATTACAAACGTGTACAATCTACATAATATGCTTGCTGGGTTTTGTGTTTTTTATATTGATCGCCTATTAATGCTTTTTAGTGTGTTAGAGAGGGTATAGACTGATGTATTTGTTTTGATCTATTGTCATGTTTTTGTTTGTTCTATTGTCTATGTATTTGATGGATTAAAACGCCTGTTTTTAATGACTGTGTGTTGTGGATCTTCCTATTACAGTTTTGTTTTTGTTAACAAGTATGACTATTTCACAAAGGTTTTAAAATAAGGTCCCCTAGTTATCTAGTTTTTAAATAAACGGTTACAATGATTGCGCATTAAAGTTTAACATTTAAATTTTGAAAGAAAATTCATTGGTAATAGTGACCAACATTGAGACCTGTTCAGTCACTTACCAGTCGTCAGACGTTTTCATTATTAAAATATTTATTAATAGTTATAATACCTTTTACGATCATTTATATTTTAATTACCTTATACCGACGTTACTATGTTACAGTCACATCGGTCAACATTGAGACGTAAATAACTTGTATTAGTATATGTTATGTCTCACTTATTATCTTTAGTATTAGGTGGTGAACCTGGATTAAACCCCTCGTGGCCTTTTCTTCTGACCGTTCCAATGCAGTACCCTCGTTGCACCTTATATTACCTCTTGTGAACAGACTAAATGAAACCGAGTCTGCTATTTATCTCTCTTATTTGTATGTATTGCTGCCAAGGCATCCCCTGTTCAATTATTGAAACGTTTTATGTTCGCGGTTCGTTTGTTTGGTTGCGTTCGTATGATTGTTTTCGTGATTACGTTTGTATGATTACGTTCGTATGATTGTGTTCATGATTGCGATTGTATGACTTTGTTAGTATGATTTCTGTCGTATGATTGTGTTCGTATGACTACGTTCGTATAATTGCTACACTTACTTTTATATCAGATACAGTCAAGGGATTAAACTATTCCAATGTTGAAAATAAATATAGATATACAAATCGAACAGGAAAAGCAGCATTCAAGGACGACAGTCAACCACACACACACAGAGAGAGAAACAAAGAACACTAAATATTAATAAAAGGCCACAAAAGACATCACAAACACAAAAGGGGTTTGGATGGGGATGTTCCCCGAGCAACTTCTTATGGGGTTTATCTGTCTCAACTTATTCGTTTTTCTAGAGCTTGTACTCGAGTTGAGGACTTTAATATTCGTAATCTTTGTATAACTAAAAAGTTAATCAGGGTTACCGTTACCATAAACTTCGTAAAACCTTTGCAAAATTTTATTATCGTAACCCTGATCTTCTTTCCAAATATAAATGTAATTTAAGGACTCTTTTGCGACAAGGACTATCACAACCTGACTTCTATGGTGATGTGATTTATAAACTTCGTAAGATTCTTGGTCATGATCACTTTCATATTATCTTTGTTAAACTTGTTAAAAAGTTTATCAAAAGAGGTTATGACCCTATCATTTTGCAACGTACTGCATGCTTGGTGGTGGACCCTTTTACAGTTCGCCACTATGCTTTCCTCTTTAATTGTACGATGACCGGACAGGCTGTGGACCCTATGATGACGCCTACCTAAAGCCCATTGGGACGGTGGCGTTTGATGTGTGTCCATGATCTTTCTTGTCGTGCCCTTAATGGTGTTTTCTCTTACTGCTCTGGCTTCTGCCAAGTCATTGAGTACCTTCATTGTGGCTTTCTAGGGTATTGTTTTTTTTGTATTATATTTACACGAGCATATTTGTGTTTCACTTATATTGCCTATTGATGCTGCCTTGTTGGTTAGAGATTAGATCATGGCGGGGATTTCTTGATTTACACTGTCCTGTTTTAATGGGATGACGGTACGGTAAGTGTGAGGTTTGGTGCACCCTAAAACCGGTTTAAACCCCCAGTGGCCTACTTTGCCACTGACCGTTCCAAGGCGGTAGCCCTATTGTCAACCCTTTTGTGTTTGTGATGTCGTTTGCATTTGTTATTACTTTTGCCTTTTCGTTTGTCTGTTTGCGTGTTTGTTTTTGTGTTTTGTGGTTGACTGTCATCCTTGAATGCTGCTTTCCCTGTCCGATATTTTTATCCTTCTTGACAATAGGGCTACCGCCTTTGAACGGTCAGTGGCAAAAAAGGCCGCTGGGGTGGGGGGTTAAACCAGGTTCTAGGGTGCACCAAACCTCACACTTACCCTATTGTCATCCCAGTAAAACAGGACAGTGTAAATAAAGAAATCCCTGTCATGAAATATTTTCTAACCAACAAAGCAGCATTAATAGGCAATATAAGTAAAACACAAAGATGATCGTGAATAAGTATAATTTGTGGACTTGTACGGATGTTTGCAGAGCCTTATGTTTTATTCTGGATAACATCTTTATAAGATACGGTAAAACTATTTACCGCCAGGTTGTTGGTATTGCTATGGTTACTAACAGTGCGCCACTTGTTGCAGATTTCTTTTTGTACTGCTATGAAGGAGATTTTATGTTGAGTTGGTCACCTGCTAGCCAGGGTGCTCGGTATCTTGATGACATACTCAATATTGACAATCCGTTCTTTGCTCATATGGTTACTAACATTTATCCACCAGAGCTCACGTGGAATAAAGCCAACAGTTCGGATACAGTAGCAGCATTTCTCGAACTTCATCTCTCGATTTCAAATGATTGTATTCATACTAAAATATATGATAAGGGAGATGATTTCAATTTTAACGTCGTTAACTATCCACACCTGGATGGAGATGTACCTCGTGCTACCTCGTACGGGGTGTATATCTCCCAGCTCATTCGATTTGCTAGAGCGTGTAATGCTGTTTTAGACTTCAATGATCGAAATCACGTTATTACAAGTAAACTTCTTCAGCAGGGTTTTCGTTATCACAAACTACGTAGATCTTTCTCTAAATTCTACCGCCGTAACGAGGGCCTGCTGGAAAAGTACAACACTAACCTTAAGACATTTCTGCGACTAGGCATATCACAACCTTTATTTTATGGAGATGTGGTCTATAAACTTCGAAAGTTAAAGGGGTCTGACGGGTTTCCTGACCGCTTTACAAATTTGATCAGGAGGTTCGTCAGAAAAGGATATAACCCTTTGGTTTTACAGCGCACTGCATGTTTAGTGATTGACCCCTCTACAGTCAGTCATTACGCTTCGCTTTTCACTTGTGCGATGACTGGACTACCTCTTGGGACTCTATGATTGTACCTACTGAAACCCCCACTAAGGGAGATGGGTGCATGAGCTTTCGTCCCTCGGGTTTTCTGGTCGTAACCTAGATTTGTTTTCTCTTTAGCTGCAACTACTATGGTTGTTCAGTACAATTCTGGATACATCCTGAGATGTTTATTATTTTGTATGTGTTTCTTTAGTTAGTTTCTCAGGATGTGGACTTTATTGTTAAAGAATTCCTTTTGATAGGATGTAGTTTTGTTTACACTGTCTTGTCTATTTGGGCGTTGAAGACAGGATAATAGCAAGGATTGTGCGCATGTAAAATCGATTCAAGCTAACCAGTAGGCCTTATTGCCTACTGACCGTTCCTAGTCGGTAACCCTGTATTCACCACACTTTCTGTTTTTTTTGTCTCTTTCATTGTATTGTCAAGTCCTTGTTTGCAGTACAGTGTGGACCTACGATGCCATTGCGCTCGGACGCTGTGGTTTCTATAGGACCCTATATCTCATTTGTATATATAAACACAAACATACAATAGCCTAGAAAGCCACAAAGAAGGTAATCAATGACTTGGCAGAAGCCAGAGCAACAAGAGAATAAACCATTGAGGGCACGACAAGACAATATTGAAGACAAACATCAAATGAGCTTTAGGTAGACATCATCATAGGGTCCACAGCCTGTCCGGTCATCGCACAATTAAAAAGGAAAGCATAGTGGCGAACTGTAAATGGTTCCACCACCAAGCATGCAGAGCGTTGCAAAATGATAGGGTCATAACCTCTTTTGATAAACCTTTAAACAAGTTTAACAAAGGTAGTATGAAAGTGATAATGACCAAGAATCGTAAGACGTTTGTAAATCACGTCACCATAGAAGTCAGGTTGTGATAGTCCTTGTTGCAGAAGAGTTCTTAAATTATTTTTATATTTGGAAAGAAGATGAGGGTTACGATAATAAAATGTTTCAAAGGTTTTACGAAGTTTATGGTAACGGTAATGAAGTTGCTCGGGGAGCATCCCAATCTAAATGGGGATAATTAACAATATCAAAATTAAAATCATCTCTCTTGTCATATATTTTGCTAATATTTCACCATTTTCAACGGAGAGATGTAAATCAAGAAAAGAAGAGTTAGTATCGGAGATATTAACTTTGTTAAGTTGAAGTTCTTTAGGGTATATATTATTAACCATAGTAGAAAAGAAAGGGTTGTCAATGTTTAATATGTGATCCAGATACCGAGAGAGGCAAGTCAACCTAGTGTAATTATCTAACTAAAATGCCCTGTTTTGTAATTGTCAATCTGTCAAAACAAATGTAATAACCAGTAGGCCTTATTGTCTACTGACCGTTCCAAGTCGGTAACCCCGTCTTCACCACCCTTTCTGTTGTTTTTTGTCTCTTTCATTGTAGTTTCAAGTCCTTGTTTGCAGTGCAGTGCGGACCTACGATGCCATTGCGTTCGGACGCTGTGGTTTCTATAGGACCCTATATTACATTCATTATGTTTTGTTTAAAACATACATTTGTTCAGCCATTGATACAAAGTCATTTTATGGATTGTGATTGAGGCATCAGATTTGATTGATTTATATTTTCAGAACCGGGATTTATATATCTTGCTGACAAACGAAACAAGTGTGAATCTGATCAACCCGCAAGTGTTTTCAATGAAGGGAAACTTAATGGATGTACTTCCAGCATCAATATCATCAACACGTGATCATATGCTCCGATTTTCTAAAAGTACAAGTAGTGTTTCAGGAGTTAGAGGAGTAGTTACCTACGATTTGGAAAGAAAGCATGATGGGCGCTTATGTATATACTATTGCAATCCATACATAGGCAGTAACAAATTTAGTCTAAAGTGGACAACTACAGACATCCCTGTAGATAAAACTCTCTTCGACGAAATGAATGACATAACAAACGCATGGATCAGTTATCAAATCGTCAAATGGCATAGTACCAACGATATTGTGCATAAGGGAACTTTAGATCCAAAAGTAAAGGCTTTATATCAAAATTATCAAGCCAGTGGCTTTTTGACCCAAAACAACCCTGCCAACTTGAGCGTAGATGTAACAAATAAAAAGTAGGAACATGAGAAATTATTTTTCTTTATAAAATAAGTCTCTCGATATTTTTCATATTTTGTAAAGTAACTGATTTTTCACCATTCACGGTAAACACTGGTAAAGGTTATATTTTTTCGAACACAAATTGGCTATCCCTTTATATTGCGGAATTTCTCAATATAAATGTTCACATAAAAAATAACCGTTGTATTGAAATTAAAGTGACTAAGGGGAGATTACATTGAAATTTATATAAGACCAAGTTGTTTGTGTGAAATGTTATGTTTAACCAATACTCTGGCCATCCATCATGTCCATGTGAAGTATTCTTCTCTCAACTTGTATCTGTTGACAATTTGATTTTTTGTTTGTTTTCTTTTTAAGACAATAACATACGCGTATCTGATTAATGTTTCTGTGTGTACAATTTTAAAACGTACGTTAAAACGCCGATGTATAATCTATTCTCAGACGTTAAAACTTACTATTTTAAATATATACCATTTATTCTAATCTACCATTTTGCTATAGTCTTGTCTTTTAAATCGATATCTACACTAATTATCTACATTAATTGTTCACTTGCATACATATTCGTGTTGTCGAATAAATGCAATCATTGATTACTTTTTATTTTGATTCATAAATCTTATTTATGTTACTAATTTGAATAGTAATAATTTACATTATAGATATTTAATCTATTGATCAGAAAGTTTGTATGATTTTTCCTGATATCCTCTCCTTATTACTTCACCGGAGCCTAAAATACACATTGAGCTATTGTGACATCTTTTAATCCATCCTCTCCTTGATTTACGTGGAAATAAGTGTACATAATATAAATTATGCAGTGAAAATTTCCGAGTTGCGTTTCTTTTTACCTTTAACTATATTCGCATATAATATAAGCTAATATAATAATCTCAACCAAGTTTTTTTATGATTGTGGTCATGAGGTTATATTTGGCCCCGCCACAGGTGTCGGAATTTGGAAACAAACGTCTACTTCTTTAAAACAAAAGAAAATGCACGCTTCCGCTTAAACTACAACAATGTATAGAGGTCTCATATTTTGCATGTAGGATGAGCTTACAGTTCTCTAAACAGCTTGTATTTTTTCGATAACCTCAGGTCACAGTTTTACATAGGAAAATATTTATAAATAATTCTCTTCTCTGAAACTACAAGACATCGATTTCTAATAGTTTGCATTTATTATAAGCTAATGAGATTAGATCATGACGGGGATTTCTTTATTTACACTGTCCTGTTTTAATGGAATGGCAGTAGGGTTAAGTGTGAGATTTGGTGCACCACTCTAGAACCGGTTTAAACCCCCAGTGGCCTTTCTTGCCACTGACCGTTCCAAGGCGGTAGCCCTATTGTCAACCCTTTTGTGTTTGGGATGTCGTTTGCATTTTTTTTATTACCTTTGCCTTCTCGTTTGCCTGTTTGCGTGTTTGTTTTTGTGTTTTGTGGTTGTCTGTCCTCCTTGAATGCTGCTTTCCCTGTCCGATATTTGTATCTTTCTGTCTCTAGCATATTGGTTAATGCAATCCCGGGGTTAAATGCGACTATGGCCAGGGGTCAACGATGTTCATGGACGTATATCATGTATATAGGAACGTATACCATGTATAACGGGAAACATTTGGAAAATATCTTCTCTGAAATTACAGGACCTCTTTTATCATACCTACTTCTGTAAGTGTCTGAAACGTACTTATTTCTCATGACTCAGGGTCATTTGGCCCTGTTGATGAAATCATTCGTATGAATGGATGACTTGAGTCATTCTCGGATGGGCAGGTCACATATAAAACCCGAAATCTTCATACAAAAACAATCTCTGCAAATCGTTATTTTATTGATCGTACGAGAAACATATAAATATGGAACAAAGTGTACATACTTTGTTCAATAAATACATTTTAGAGGTATTTTATGTCAACATTTCAAATAAACGTACCAAACAATAGTATACGCATTTCAGAACGTATAATAAAACGGTATATGTATTTTTTTGTCTGTCTTTCAATAAATGAATATATATCTACTCAGTCACTCTGTATATGTTATAATGCACAATCGGCTATTTTAATATGTATTCATGAAGCAGTACACCCTTTCAAGTTAATCTAAAACTGTTAACAAACTTCAAAACATATTACGAATAATCATAAATCCCTTTTATACAATGCACTTACTGGACTTTGGGCATTTTGAAATATAAATGCCGTGGGTAGTGTGTGGTCGATTTGAGTCGATCTGTAAGTTTCAATTAGAACAAACAGTGATGAATGCTTAAAATTACAGAAATTGATCATGTCAAGATATATGTATTTCACGATTTATATGGGATTATTGGTTTGTGTTTTCCACTAGCCATCCGAAACATTGTATATTTTGTCCAAATTTTGCCTAAATTTATTTTTTTACTTAATGAAATTGGTTTGGTGAAGCACGTTTCCTTACCTAAGAAAGGCTTTGAAGAAACACTTAAATTTTAGCTCTCAAGTAGCTCACTATATACTTAAGTATTTTGGTGAAACTATCGCCAGATCACTTTTTCTTTACTTCATTTAATACGAAAAAACGACATACATGTATATGCTTGACTGCTTCGTCGCGTATTGCTACGTCGCGTATTGCGACGCCGCGTATTGCGACTTCGCGTACCTCTATAGTGTGCTCCGTGTTTATGTTTATTTCTTGATGAAAACGAGTTAAATGTGTGTATATATACTCACCAAGAAAAAGGCACCCCGCCCCTCCAACTTTTTGTTGGTATTCCCATAGGCCAGTTTTTGAGGGCGTAGCATTACGTGTTCCGGCCTTATTTCCATTAAGCGATGGGAAAGCTTATATTACATGTATTAGCAAGATTTTATAACGGATATTTCGGCAATGAAACACGTTTAATAATGTGTTTACTGAAAAAATGAGATAACCTGTTTAAAATTACTATTAAATGCTTTAATTTTACAATATGCAAACATTTTAAGCAGAAATAAGGGTTTTATTTCATACCTAACCAACCCCGTTTTCGCTTCTTGGAGAAGGGGTTGAATGGGGAATGAAAGTTAATACTCGGACTACGGAATGGGACAGTTTGAACAACGCTTTAATTAAACATTGTTTGATATATTTAAGCACACTTCACTGAGTACTAAATATTCCTTTAAACAGTTTTAAATTTCGCCAAGCAATACACTTTTATGGATGCCATGAAAACCTTAATGGGAGGTAATTTGATGATTTTTGATCATCAAATGCTGCTACCTACACCATGCGGCGTTGCATTTTTCTGTGATTTTTTATAAAGCAACGTATGGAGGACATAGTCCAGGACACATTAAGGCAATGTTTGTAGATTTTATGTCTTTTTACCTAAAATGCATTGTTTAAGAAAAAGGGGGATAACTCTCTTGTGTACTGAACTTTTCAAAAAAATCTTTTTTTGGACATTGGGTGGTGGTCGATCTAATTATTCTATATACATCATTTATTATTTCCTGTTTTGCTGTCTATATAATAAGGGAAAGGGAACTATATATAATATACATATATACACTCAAGTGATATGAAAACGCAACACGCGAATTTCCGCTCTATATTGTATATACTGCACACTTAATTGCACATAATATTCCAAAGAAATCCCAAGATGTTTTTTAAAAAGAAAGTTGCAGTTAACTAGAGAAAGGACACAACTGTGATGTTGTAGACGTTTTAATCACACTACACTTTGTAACAAGAACTTCATAAATGTTGAAGTATCTCTTTGAAAAATTGAGCTAGTTCAGTACTGTATTTAACGTAAATAGTTTGCAAAATGTTGCATCCTAAGTTTGCTCGCATGATTGAGCCAAACGCGTACTCTGTGAATAATGAAACATTGAAGGAATACTATTTGCTGTATTTGTTGTTTTAGTATTTTTTCCAAAAGGAAAGGTCTTACGTAGCCATGTACCATTCGATTAAAAGCAGCATATTGTACATACAATATATAGCGAAAATTCCCGTGTTGCGTTTTCATATCACTTGAGTGTATATATTTATATAATTATATCGCTGCGGGTTCAGTAACTTAAGTATGTGATAGATGGAATATGTTGGATCAAAGACAACTACAAATTTAATATGTTTTGAAATGGAGACTATATACATTTTAGTGCATACAATGTATTATACAAGGCAACGACTCATCATCCTTTTCATCGCAGTAAACTGTTAATCTAAAATGTAAGAAAAATAAATCAATTAGCACGACATTATTATTTAACAAAATGTTCATGTTAACATTGTAGTAATTAACCTAAATGTATTTAAAAAACTACATCGTTATCGCAGTAATATAAACGTTATCGTCTGATTATATGCTATTATTGTATACTTTCATATTGTCCCATTCGCATTTTTCTGGAATAAGTATACTTTGATATTGCATCCCGAACTTTTTTAAACGGTTGCCAAGAGACGCAAATTAAAATCGCACTACTTTGTTTTCTGCAAGACATTTGCAATGCTATATGTGAGGGTTATTTCAAATAAATATTGCCGAAAACTGAGACAATTTTTATTAGAATTAACATTCTTTATCATCAAGATTAATTTGTTTCATCACAACACGCTGAGATATGCGTCCGAAAATACGTTCGTTCACAGATGTTGGAAACGTTTCTCATTGTCATTTTCTCGGTTAGATGGGTTACCATTACATGACGGTATGAAATCATCATGAATAAATGCAAACACCATGAGCATTAAGTACTATATTTATTATTGTATATCAAAACAATTCCGAATACTTTTAGACTACGTGAGTTGTGGTGTAGCACACCAATTGCATTTTAGGAAGTGTCGGCCTGTGGTAGTAATATAATGGCGGTCAGTAAATAATTATGGTCTCTTTTTGTAAAACAAAGGCATTTTCACTAATTTAAAGCCCCATTTTGAGTTTATATCACATTGTTGATTTATTTGTTATTTTTTTAAAGCATCGTCATGTTAACTTTGAGAGTTTTGAATTTGTTTTGCTTAATATATGGAAATGAGTGTATGAGCACAGTATGTTGGCATCCCACTGTTTGTGTTTTAAAAGTTCATTCAAGTTCTTTCTTAGAAGATACTTGGCCCCCATTTTCCTGTGGATTTATTGGCAGCATATGTGCCATTTGTAATGAGAATGTAAGTTATTATTAGTTTGTTTTAATTCGGCCTAAATGTGAATGAAAACATGGCATTTAAATTTTAATTAATACACAATGCAAATATCAATAGGCGCCTTCCACCTCTTCGTGCGTGCTTTCATTTGTGAGGAGAAACAACAAAACATATGCGGACATCACACGCGTTTTAAAAAAAACCTATAACAGACAATAGATCTGTATAATATTAGCGGAGAACAATACGAAAGCAGTCAATACAGATGTTATTTCGGTTTCTTGTAATATTACAATTAGTTTTATTTATTTGTGTGGATGAGTAATGTCAGTACTACTACTACTTAAACGTTCAAATGTACAGTACAGTACTATTTAAAGTGTGGATTTTCTTCATTAAATCCTGGAATAAAACAAACATTACCCTGGTTGTCCGGGTAAATTCGATTAACCTCTTCTGCCATATAATTTCTTTCCTCCACGCCCGTAACCTCCTCCGCCATAACCTCCGCCTCCGAAACCTACTCTGCCATAACCTCCGCCTCCAAAACCTCCTCCTCCAAATCCGCCACCACCTCCATAACCACCTATCATACCACCACCATATTTATTTTTTCTTCCTCCGTAACCTCCTCCGCCATAACCTCCGCCTCCGAAGCCTCCTCCTCCATAACCTCCGCCTCCGAAACCTACTCTGCCATAACCTCCGCCTCCGAAACCTCCTCCTCCAAATCCACCGCCACCTACATAACCACCTATCATACCACCACCATATTTCTTTTTTCCACCTCCGTAACCTCCTCCGCCATAACCTCCTCCTCCGCCATAACCTCCGCCTCCGTAACCTCCTCCTCCATAACCTCCAAATCCGCCGCCACCTCCATAACCACCGCTAAAACCGCCCATGCCGCCATACTTGCACTTCTTGCATGGTCGCGGTTTCTTCCACCAGGCTGTAAAATAAAATCAATCTCTTAGAAATGTTCACTTGAATCTATTGAGAATGGACGGATACATAGGAGTCCGATAAGAACCGTGCTCACTCATATTATCAAATATTCTCTTACGTTCCTAAACGTGCTCAGATGAAAGACTCTAGTAGAAGGGACCGCCAGGTTTATGTCCCAAGCCGACGGACAATACTAAGGAAAGTGTCTCGCCTAAGGACACGCCGAAGACACCCAGTGACGCATGTGAGACTCGAACGCGTGATCCCGGATTCAAATTCTTGTAGTTGGTGACCTATACTTATGTTTAAAACGGTGCGACGAATTACAACAAAATATAGATGGATGTTTTATAAGTAATGCGTACTCGCAACCAATTTCGTTGTCGTATAAAGTAGCATTCAAGGACCAAATTCAATCAAAAGCACGCTTCAAAACAAACAACATTTATAAGGATAAATAAAAGACAAGGTTTACGACATCGCATACATAAAAGGGTTTACATAAGGCTACCGAATTGGAACGGTCAGTGGCAAAAAAGGTCGCTTTTGGATTTAAACCAGGAACGTATTAAGATGCACCAAACCTCACTTTTACCATATTGTCATCCTTATGAAACGTAACTTTGCAAAATAAATAAATCACGACCAGGCTCTATCCTCTAACAAACTTAGCAGCTTTAATATGTAATATAAGTATAACACAGAGATGATCATGTGTATATGAATATAAACCTGAAATGTAAAGCCAGAGCAACAAGAGAATATACCATTAAAGACACGACAAGACAAGATTGGAGACATCAAACGTTACCGTCATCTCAGGATTTAGGTAGACGTCATAATAGGAGTTATTATCAGTCCGGTCATCGCACAATCAACCAGGAAAGCATAGTGACGAACTGTAAATGGGTAATCCACTAAACATGCATTGTATTGCAAAATGATAGTGTCATAAGCGTTTTTGATAAACATTTTTAACACCATTAATAAAGAGTGTATGAAGTGATCATGAACAAAGACCTTACGAAGTTTATAAAGCACGTCGCCATAAAAGTCAGGTTGTGATGTGATAGTCCTTGTCGCAGAAGATTTCTGTAATTATTTAATATTGCAAAAGCAGAACAGGATTACGATAATAAAAAAAGAAGTTTATAATAATGGTATCTCTGAAGTAGAAGCGTTTAAGTTATAAAATGGTTACGAATGTTTTAGTTTTCAACTCGACTACAGGCTCTAGAGATCATCTCTTTTGTCAAAAATATTGCTCATTATTTCTCCGTTTTCTAATGAGAAATGCAAATCGAGAAAAAATCATTATGAGAACAACAGGAGACATTCAAATAAATATACTTCTTAATCACTGATTAGGTCTTTCCAGTGCCGTTGCGGTTTTGACACAATTTCATTACGAAGTCTTATGGACACATTCAAATATATTCATCAAATCACAGCAATAATACAACTGTAAGACCGTTGTAACTTTGACATATGCCAGAATGGAATAAATAAGTAATAAAGCTAAAACAAATGAATTTGTTAGCAAAAGATCAAATACACAATCTTTAAATAATTTCAACAAATGTTTTTTTAAATTTGACTTACCCTGGGTAAGGCCGATCAGGCAGAGTGCCAACAGACAGACGACGACTGTGTTCATAGTGACGTTACAGAGGCGTGCACTACTGACTTTTGCAACGCCGACTACTTATATACACGGTGGAGAGTCTCATCAGCAGGTGTGAACACTCGATCATATAAACAAAAAACATCAAGCAAATTAAAAATACATTTTAGGTAGATTGATAATGTGCATTCTCAATGTAAGACAGCACGTCCGTTTTCCAGGTTAAATGAATTAAATGTCATAAACAAATGCCACGATCTCTATATGCTCTTCACATATAAGTTGTGATCTTGATACTGATCAGATAAGTGGATTTTATTTTCACTATAGATCATACTACACCATTTCATTTTCCATAGCCCTACATTATAGCTCTAAGCTCTGTCCTATGTTCCCTAATATAAGAAGCTATATTTTTGCTTACTTGTTTTGAAATACATATTTTAGTTTTATCAAAAAAAACGTACACACCATATGTTGCGTATGTTTTGAAAAAACTGTTTGGGTCGGATGGTTGTTACCCACCTACTTGCATGTAGAAACACAAGGACAATGTAAAATATACTTCTTGTGTTTATTATACCACACATTAGGAATACATTGCACACATGTATGATTTAGCCTTCATACTAGTAAGTACTCTTCAAAGGTTGAATTTTAATTTCTTAGCAAGATATTTCGGTTTGTTTACCTGATCAACCAATCAAAATTAAGAGATTCAGTTTAATAGCTCCGAAATTACCCTGGAAAATCTTTCCCTACCCGCTGATTGGTTGGTAAATGGTGTAAAGTCCGCCTGAGATTCAGATGGTCTAATATCAACTAAGTCGTACTCTTAATTAAAATTCCCCGGCCATGTTTTGTTTCATGAACATGTTTATGTTTTTTTAAATCGAAATCAATACACAAAAATAGATATTCACACATTTCAATATCTGTAAAAAGCGAGAATAATATTTTATTTGATGACGTAGAAAACTTTGAACAGGTAAATTAATCCACAGGTAAATGCATTAATCAATTATTTGGCAATAGTTGTGCAGCTGTACAATTCAGATTTGCCTCATTTCCCCGTGCCGTCACGTAATGGTAAAAGTAGTACCTACGTCATGCAAATAATACTTATTTTTACTTACAATTTAGTAGCGGTTTTAAATATATGTTTCTCTCCGGGACTATCAAGAAATGTTCATATGATGTTTAAGAGTTAAATTTGTTTATTGATAATACTATAAAAAGGGTGACCATTCATCTTTAACGGTTTGTTCTCCTGTTGCTTTGGCTTCTGCCAAGTCATTGAGTATTTACCATGTGGCTTTCTAGGCTTTATTTTATATTATATATACATGATCATTTATGTGATTTACTTATATAGCCTATTAACGCTGAGTTTCGTCGGTGTGTTCTTGGCCTCGTCCGTCGGATGGGGACCTTAACCGGGCGGTCCCGTGTATCGGTCTATCCTCCGAGCACGTTAAAGACCCATAGGAATGTATTCGATAATAAGAGTAGGGCACGGTTCCCGGATTCCTATGTATCCTTCCCCTCCCCCTGGGGCGCTCTAAATAACATATACTGTGTTGATGAGCCGTTAAACAACATTCAATTCAATTCAATTGTTTGTTAGAGATTATAACCTGGCGGTATATCTTTAGTTACACTGTCCCGTTCATTGGGATGACAACAGGCCAAGAGTGTGGTTTGTTGCACAATCCAGCGGCCTTTTTCGCCACTTACCGTTCCAAGGCGGTAGCCCTATTATCAACCCTTCTGTGTTTTGGATGTCTTATCTTGCCTTTTATTCAGCTTTATAGATGATTGTTATTTGTTTCTATGTGTGTTTGTGGTTGACTGACTTTTCCTGTTCGATTTGTATATAAACAGTTTATGTGCTAACCTCTGTATTATATGACAGACCAAAGAACGTTCCAGCCAAGTCAATGACAGAATAAAGATTTGTATTTCCTATTCAACAAGGTCAGAGAATTGATACAAAGAAGGTTTGTCAGATACAAGTATATTAACCAAGACCTAATCCCCAGCTACGCCATTGCCTAGAAATAAATTGACAACTTTAAATAGTAAAGAACATATAATTCCCGCAGCCACAGTTCCTACACTAGTAAACACATATGATTACAAATAAATACAAGAAGAAACTGATGCAAATCATCAGGGCAGCGCAGAAGGAGAAAACAAACGTGTATTTATTTGCAAATATTTATTAAATAACAACAAAAATGTAAAAATATTTTAAAAAGTATAAACAGTTATATGGCAACAGTAAGCAAAAGTAACTTGAGAACAAAGGCACATACTTAAGATAGCAAAACATATTTGAAAGTTTGCATTAATTGCTGATGATATATATTTCTGGACAGTTATGAAGATTTTCAGAATGTTGATGTAGTTTTGAATTAAGTAAAAAGAATATCAAAAAAGAAGCTGATATGACCAGTGAAATGTGTACTTTGACAAATTGCTGGTCTAGGTGGACATGTACACTCAAGTGATATGAAAACGCAACACGGGAATTTCCGCTATATATTGTATATACTGCACACTTAATTGCACATAATATTCCAAAGAAATCCCAAGATGTTTTTTAAAAAGAAAGTTGCAGTTAACTAGAGAAAGGACACAACTGTGATGTTGTAGACGTTTTAATCACACTACACTTTGTAACAAGAACTTCATAAATGTTGAAGTATCTCTTTGAAAAATTGAGCTAGTTCAGTACTGTATTTAACGTAAATAGTTTGCAAAATGTTGCATCCTAAGTTTGCTCACATGATTGAGCCAAACGCGTACTCTGTGAATAATGAAACATTGAAGGAATACTATTTGCTGTATTATTTGTTGTTTTAGTATTTTTTCCAAAAGGAAAGGTCTTACGTAGCCATGTACCATTCGATTAAAAGCAGCATATTGTACATACAATATATAGCGGAAATTCCCGTGTTGCGTTTTCATATCACTTGAGTGTATTCGGAAAAAAGTGGTTTGTAGTGGTAGGATATCATACTTTTTTTTTTGAATGTTTGACACTGCTTTTTGTCATAGGTGTGTGCCACGTAGGGCTGATCATGAGATTTTCCTGGGTGGAAACCAGTACTGCATGGCCTTCGTCAGGAATAGCATGCTCAAGCAAAGTTTCAAAGCTGTATCTTTTATATTTACTGAAAGAAGTGCACCTTAACATAAAACTTGGCGGCAGTAAAACGTCTCCCTGCGCTTGCAATCAGTACTGTTATTTATTCGATCTTTGGAGATCGCTGAGCCCGATATTTATAGGTACATTTTCAATTTCTTTTGTTTTCTTACTTAATTTTTGATTCGGTGGTTCCTCTACTCCGGCCGATAAAAGGCTCTGGGTATTGTTTAACCACTTATAGGATATGTTGTCTGCTTTTTAATTTAGTCTTTTGGCTGTTACTTGTGATACGCAGGCTTCATAACCGCTGCTCCCAACTAAATTCAATTATGTTTATTTCGCTTTTTTAGGGGCATTTAGTTTTATTAGACACTGGGACCATACGCCGTGCGACATGGCGAAGCAATTAACTACATGTCCACCGCCGTATGCATGCCATCTTCGGGATGGTTAAAATTGTGTATTATTGATTTTATGAATATTGAGTTCTGCTCAATCCGGGGCTAGAGGGCGTGAGCGGTAGCTAGCATATTTCACTACCGCTCATGAACAGTCTCAATCAAACCGAGACTGCAATATTTCGTATGTGTCGTGCTCGGCCGTTTCCAAAGGTCCATTATTGTACTCTTTTTTTAACCAAATACGCAGACGCCGATCAAAGGATGACAATAAGTCGTATTTTTTCCAAAAACATACTGCTGAAAAGTGAACCTTAACGGAAAACTTAACCAATATACGATGTTCAAAAAGGGCCATAACTTTTGCAGAAGCTGCACAGAGTTATGAATCCTGATATGCTGGGTTATGGTATGATGTAGAACAACTGTTTAAAATTTCAAAGTTGTAGCTGTAATAGTTACCTAATATATGGACCTATGACATAGCGCCAATTTCAATACAGCAATTTCAAAACAACAACACGATATTATGGCCAGTCTTTTACCCCCAACATTTTGGCCATTCATTTACCCCAAACATTTTTAATCACGTACTCCTCCATATGCAGCATCAAAAAGCAAATACAAATATAGGCTGCGCGCTCAATTATGGAGAGGATGTACATTCGAATAACCTCACTTTACCCCCTGAGTAAGGAAGCTAGTACCACCCTAAGACTTCTCAATTTTAATAAGGTTATACATGGTAAAACCTATGTATAGGGTAATCCGTAATAAGTGTGAACTATACCTGCTTTGCGTAACCACTAATAACACTCTAATGACATGTCATACAGCCTTATAGCCTTTTTCGTTCCACCTGAAACTCCAAATTAACTCATAATGTAAGTGAACATTCAAAAAAATAATAATGTGCATAACGTAACGAAACGTCTACATACTACAATAAAGCTTGTAGATAATATTAAACGGATTACAAAATGCATTTTAAAAAAGCGCATCAAATAATATAATATTAAAAGAAATTATCGACACAACATAATAAAACATCCACATAACGAAATAATAATTGTAAACAAATAATACAATAACGATTCTACACAATTTAAATATATCTAAATGGCATACTAAATTGAAAACCTACTTTAATACCGATATCATATATATAATATACTGAGATCCAGCCCCATACGCCACCATGTTGGAGACTTTTGAAGTGTATACTTTCCTAAAAGGCTATGACATTTGCTAAAAAATGAAGTATGTTTGTCAAATGAGAATGGGGATATAAGGGCGTGACCTCCATTCGATATAAGTTACCATAATCATGTTTTGCAAATGTAGGTTACATACTCAAAATTGGTTTACATGCAACAAAATGGTATGTATACTTATATTATGTATTAGACATGCTAAACATGTTCAAAATCAATATCAAGTAATATTAAATATTTTCAGAAGACAACGTAATTTACGTTACAAAATATAGACGCGAAATGTACGTTACTATTTAAAGTTATAATTGCTTGTTTCCAGAAATAAAGGCGTTATTTCTTTACTTTAAAAATGACAATTTTAATACTAAAAAGTTATTCAATAAATAAATACATAAAGAAATCAACTGATGAGTTCTAGAACCATCCAGATGCGATCGCTAACAGCTGAGTTATCAGCCCTTGAATTTAAAATGCATAATTTTGCCTTTTGGGCAATCTAGCCTCTCCATGTCATCTAATCTTAATCAAACTTACAAAGTATACGATATCGGAGGAGTTCTTTTAACCAGCCTGATTTGATCGCTATAAGCTGAGTTATCTGCCCTTGAATTATCAAAAAAATAAATAATTTTGCCTTGTGGGCAATCTAGATACTCCATATCTCATCTGATCTTAACCAAGCTTACACAGTAGTTAAATGTCTATAATATCTCAGATACATTTTTGAACCAGCCTGATTTGATTGTTAATGGCCGATTTATCTGCCCCTGAATTGGCAAAAATGAATAGTTTTGCCTTCTGGGCACCTAGCCCCTCCATTTGTCATACGATCTTAGCCAAATTTACCAAGTAGATATACATAATATCTCAGAGTTCTTAAAATAGCCAGATGCTTTGCTAATAGCGGAGTTACCGGCCTTTGAATCGGCAAAAAATGCATAGTTTTGCCATGTGGGCACTCTAGCGTCTTCATTTTCTATCCGATCTTAACCAAATTCTTAAAGTATTCATAAGATCTCGGACAAACTCTTCAACCATCCAAATTCAAGGCCCTTGAATTATCGAACATCGTATAGTGGCATTGTTACGAAAACAACCTAGCCTCCCACTACCACTCTATGCCCTCCACAATGTTTGTTTGTTTTGAATGCAGTTATTGAAGACAATGTGGACAAATTATAAAAAAAATGAAGATTTTACTGCCATATCTGACACGTCATCCCATCCCCGGGCCTGCCACCCACCCCCACTAACTACGGACACTGATATAGCACTGGTTTACAAGTTATGGTATAATACCCTTTGTTACATTGCATCCTGCTTATGAGATAAAACCTAAGGCATAGTATTATTTATTCCTATCCAATATAAGTTAGTCGTGCCTTATTCTAGTTATATGGACACAATACATACTACTAACTCTTATCAAAGACAGACATAAACGTGAGAATAATCATGGCTCATATGGTAATATGTACCTGCCATACGGCCATGATTCCTGTGCCATTAGTAATAAGTAGGACCCCGTACCGACTCCCATACGCACTTTTCCGGCGAGGATTCTGAAGGCATCACGCAATGCGTGAATAAACAACCACCGTTTTTCAATAGAACGAACAAACCTTAGATACAACAACTGCATTCAGAAAACTCATCAAAGAGAGCAAAAACACGCTGTTATAGTCGGTGTTCTAAGGCTAATTGTCGTCATTCTCATTGTTTACGTTCGAAATAATCTCGTTCTCGTGTGACGTCTAATTCCGTATTTGGAAACTTAACCCCGCCCTACTCATACACCTGACAAGTTCGGGTTAACTGTGTTTATTTGTGTCAGTTGACAACGGGTTTAAGTTTCCAAATACGGAACGACAAAGCACGCGATATTTCAAAAGATAAACATTAACACAAAGTGTGTCTGTTTAAACATGGAAACGTACACAAATTGCCTAGATCGACGAGATATTCTTCTCTTTGGTGAGTTTGATGCATGCACATGTGGTATTTAAGGTTAAGTCTATTGAAATACGGCGGTTGTTTATGCAGGCATTGCTTGATATCTTCAGAAGCCTCTCTGATGCGGTCGACCCTGATACCTCCCAATTCTATTAAGGATCGCATCGTAGTTCTATGGCAGGTACTCACTATAAGAGCTATGATTCTGGCAGTTAGGACAGACACAAAGGTTCAAAAATATATATGACTTTGACATTCTTACATCTTTATTATGCCGCATATGTCCGATGTTCTTTGCGTATGACAATTATAACTACGGCAGGTACAAGTCAGTATATTTAATAGCGCCCTGAGTCTGTACACAACCCGTCGCTGGTCAACTGAAGCTCTCCAAAATTGGGGATTTAGTGTCTCTCGTTCAAAAGTCACATAATTATTCAGCAAACTCTCAATCTACATATACATTCCCAGAGTGGCATCAGTGGATAAAATAGAAATTATGCAGCATACCTGTACTATCGTCTGTGCATTACACGTCAGTGTAGAGCAAAGCTAGTGGAGGCAAATATGGCATCAGCAGTAACTGGGTAAGAGTGAACCTGGTTTAAACTCCCAGCGTCATTTTGCCATTGACCGTTCCAAGGCGGTAGCCCTATTGTAAACCCTGTTGTGTCTGTGATGTCTTATCTGGCCTTTTATTCATCTTTAAAGTAGTTCTTTGTTTCTATGTGTGTTTGTTGTTGTTGTTGTTTTGACTTGATACTTGTTATTATTAAAATGATATTTCATCTCTCGGCAGATATTTAACGATTCTAGTTTATTTAGAAAATAATGCAAACAAGAAATGTCGCCTGTAAGTGACAAATACCCACACATTTGTTATTTGACCTCCAAGTGTGACCTTGACCTTTGAGGTACGAACTCAATTCTTCCGAGAAACACTGCTTCTCATTGTGCTTAACATTGGTTAGAAGTTTCGTGGAAATCTCTTCAGTTCTTTCAACGTTATAACTGAGATATTATTATTTCGAAGGGACAAACGGATATACGTTGGGATTGGCGGATAACTATATGTTCCCTCCGTTCGGGGGCATAAAAACGATGAAATAAAACGTTAAAGGGACACTGTCCGTAAGTAAGCAGATATTGAGCATAACCAAATAACTGTCTGACTTTTATACAGTGAAATGTATACATGAAAACATGAGCATAGACACTAAGAAGTATGTAGTAATACATTCGTGAGTTTGAAAAAAAAGCTTAAATTATTATTTGTAAATAAAGTGGGACCCACCATATTTACCTTTTCTGCGATCACGTGACTTCCATTAGCGCATTAGGTTTTCATCATAGTATGTTAGTGCATAATATGTATAGCCCGGTTAGCTCAGTCGGGAGCTATGTCGACCACTTCACGCTCACGCTCACTATTATTACCGCGAGTGTAATTTTAGTTTTGGCTGCGAGTTCAAACGCCCCAAATGGTTTCTCTTTTTTTTGTACCGCGATTGAATTCCGTCAAACAATCCTGCTTTAATTTTTTAAATATTCAATAATGTTTGGTGTGTAATGTTTGCGAACATAATTAGTGTGTGTTTTATAAGCTAAAAGTTACGGACAGTGTCCCTTTAAATGCGGTTGTACATCCCTGCAATTATAATAATATAAAATCGGATTTTATAATAGTTCAAATACGAAACCCAGTATATTTCTGGACCCAGACAATGCGTGCGTTGTTCGTTGATTGCTGTAAAGACATTTGAACCAGCTACCATTAACGTGGTTCCCGGCATTCATAATGTTGTTTCAACGAGGACGAATACGAAATACACTATCCGCGACAAACTAATGCTTTTAATAAAAAAACAGTTCTTGTGTTGATTGTGTTATGTTCCACGTGTCTTAATGTATCATCTGGGATCACATCAAACTTTCCTGTTTTGTGAATCGAGTTTGATTGAAGTTTTATATATCCCCTTTAGTTAATATATGTATTGCCATGCTCTCTGTTTCTGTCATAACAACTAAACAAAACTGCAGTTAAATACCCGTCACACTGGGCGTCGCAGTAGTGCAATGGTTATGGACAACTAATCTGGGGATCGTTAGATCTATCCCATACAGGACCGAATTGGAATAGATTACAAAAAGATGCTACAAAATTAAATGAAATGAAAGGGAGTTGTACGTACATACAACTAAAAGACATAAGACACGCACACACAATATACTACATCTGAGTATGCCATGCCTTCATGGGTTCTACACATAGAACTATGGTTGAGGTTCTATAAACCTTATGATAAAACAATTTAGAATAAAAAAGAAAGTACATTTATAGTCTGATCTGTGGTCGTTATGGTTTCATAAACAACTAATTAATGACTAATTATAGCGAACGAGTATATCTAGGTTCGTTTTCAATTTGAACATTAAAAGGCGTGATTGATATTTTTCAGTTCAAAAGTAAATGTGTCTGTTAATGTGTTTTTTATGCATACTTACATATAAAAATCTTAATTAGCCAATGCATTTAACAACTTTTGTTTTTGTTTATGACATTGTTATTTGAATAAAAGTGTGCATTTGAATAATTAATTGACTTAATGAATACAAAAAACATAAACAAATGTTATCCTTTGACAAATTGTTTATACTTAAATATATATTTATATTTAATGCATGCAATGACATAACGTTCTTCTGCGTTATTTTTGCTTGTTTATCTTAATACAGATATCTCACCTAGCCCATAAAACATACACATTGACTTCGATGGAATGTTTCGCATATGTCTTTTATTTGTCAACGCGGGTCAGACATGGAAAATGGGGATCAATCGTGGAGAACGCGGGTCACACATGAAGAATGCGAGTAATTCAAGTAGAACGCGGTACCCACACGGAGAAAAACGAGGTTATACATGAAGAGCGGGGAACACGCGGGATATACATGGAGAACGGAGAAAACTCCCGTTATACATGGAGAACGTGGAAAACGCGGGTTATACATGGAGAACGGAGAAAATGCGCGCTATTCATGTAGAACGGGGAAAACGCGGGTCAGACATAGAGAACATGGAGAACGCGGATCATACATGGAGAACGCGGGTCAGATGTTGAGAACGGAGAGAACTCGGATAATACCATATAATACAATATATACAATACAAAGTACTTAAAATACGACGTACATTTTAGAAACTCGGCAGAATTCGACCTATGAGACACTTTTATTTGATTATCAACATAATAATATGATCATAGTTTAAAATGTATACATATATATTAAAAAGAGTGAATATGTTAATTGATACAATTCCCTAAGCAAATTTTAAGAGAGTTTTAAAATGGTTGAATGACTGTTCTAGTTTAGGTTATTTCTGTCATAATCTAAACAAAAGATACAACAACATCACAATCCATGTTTTAAAGCTGGATAAACAAATAAATCAATACAAATCTAATGCAAGTATGATTAAAAATAAATCAATAAATAAAGATTGATAAACGAATGAATACAGTGAATAAAATAATACCATCTTTATAGGAGCAAAGCATTTGATTTGTAAAATAAAAGCGCATAATGCGCATAATGATAACTGCAATGCGTATGAATATGTTTACTCAATATCAGTACTAATTAAGATAAAAGCAAGTTATAATTAATGGAATGTACTACCATTTTATTTCATTATTTTTATTTTATAGATAAATTGATCCTTAAATGCTATTGTTTCAAAGTTGATATTGCATGATTGTGCTTTCAAAAGTAACGGACGTCTCAAATCCGACAAAAAATTCACATGATAAAAAGAAATGCATTTCCTCTTCTTCTTAATTCGATGAAGTTTGCAAGTGCGCTGATTGAGTGGCACCTTTTGAATATCTACCTATTTCGACATGAAGACATGGTAGACGTTTGTTGCAATTGTGGGTGGTGATGGGTGGTAGAGTGGGAGTCTATGGAAACCGTTGATGTAGTCGTCTGTTGCAATGTGCTGGTGGTGGAGAGCTTAGGACAGTCAACAAAAGCCGGTGATATAGTCGTATGATGCAATTGTGGGTGGTGGTGGTTTGGTGAAGGGCGGAAAACCGTTGATGTAGACGTCTGTTGCAGTGTGTGGATTGCGGTAAGCGGTGGGTATTGGCGGTCTATAGAAACCGTTGATGAGTGAATGCCATTAAATACTGAAAAGGTCATCCCTTAGAAGTCTATAGAGCAATGTGTGTGTCGTGATTGAAAGGGGTTGACTGGCTATGGAAACCGTTTATGTCTGCTTCAATGTGTGTGTGGTAATATGCGGCATGGTGGATCCTATGGAAACCGTTGATGTAGACGTCTGTTGCAACGTGTGGATGGTGATTGGCGAGATGGGGCGATATACAAAAATGTGCTGCTTAATGTTTTAAGGATATTCCCTTTTACTTTTACATACGACGAATGTAGATACAAATAAAGCATAACAGTACATTGCATACCGTTTGAAAGTAGGGAGTGTATAGTGGAAATTCATGCCTACCTCACGGATTTAACTTGTCTACCTTTACACTTACATTGCTCTTCAAACGTGCTTAACCTTTCTCTTAACATAGTCTGATTGCTTAATCTATAAAAGCGTCAACGAAATGTGCTTCAAAGTAATGACATACACTCAGTCAAAATTAAAACATTAAAACGTCAGACACCACCCTTATGGATGTGTAACAAATACAGATGAAGCAACTCTGATTAAAGACCTCAATTAAGATGAACGATGTAGCTGGTGATTTCATACAAACAAGTATGCATCTCCTTTAAAGGCAGAATATGCTTATTAAAACATAATATGGAACAGCTGACGAAGTCGTAGGCAGCATTACAACTTACAGAATCACACTATCAAATCAATGGAATATAACTGAACTTTACATACTATGCCGAATACATATCAGTGTACTAATTATGATGTATACCCTATACGCTGCGTTGACGCTCAGCATACAACAGGTATGAGCAACAATGAGCTGAAAAATATGCATATTTTAAGGGGTACCCGGACCCGAGGTATAACAAGCACTGTGTTCGGCATGGTTTGAAGTTTTTGGGACTACCGGCATACATTCTGAAATGTTGGTACTAACATGACAATTCAAGATGGCGGCCAAGATGACGGTAAATGGTAATACAACTATATGATTATTTCCAGGGAGTAAGTATACAGGGAGAAGACACGGGTTCATAAACACTCTAGTTTATTGATTCATGTTGTCGCGCGATACCGCCGCCATTTACTATTTTATCGATACAGGTAAATCGATCGTAAGCGCGTTACATTTGAAAAGTTAAAAATTCAGCCAACATCTCAAAATAGGCAGTTTTTACAGCCTCTCTTTTACAACTTTCTGTTATAATCAACATCAGGAAATTACCTCCATGACAAAGATAAATATGTCTACTATTCATTTTTTGTTATCATTAATGCCTAAAAAAAACCGTACTTCTTATCTCGTTTGCAATAGCTATACACCACTTTTAATTTGAAATTTTTTAAATTTCAGCTGATATCTCAAAATAGGCATTTTCATCACCTCTTTTTAGGCTTTGTCTTATAATCGCCACCATGAAATTACCTTCTTGACAAAGATAAATATGCCTACTATTCACTTTTTGTTATTATGAATGCATAATATAATCCTTAATCACTGTTAACCATGACAGAAGATCTGCCATTTTGGATTATCCTATCTGCCTCAATACAAACTAGGCCAAGTTTAAAAACCAATAGTATATCAGCTCACAATCGCTTTAAAATATCATAATAATAACATATTGTCAATTAAAGTCGTATTTACAATTGTGTTGTGTTAACTTTAAATTTTATAGCCAGTATCGTAGAAGAAACATTTTTCGAAAATGTCATATGTAGCGGATTTGGGAAGACCTGCCCGCTATTTTTAGCTCCTGGCAGAAAAGATGATTGTGATGTAATGGAGTTTTCTTTAGATAATCAATCAAATTCATTATTCAAATTAGATGCTAATGTTAGATGGTACTATGGGTAAACTAAAAATATAAATTT
Organism: Cyrtodaria siliqua; assembly: GCA_037043455.1. Classification (NCBI taxonomy): domain Eukaryota; kingdom Metazoa; phylum Mollusca; class Bivalvia; order Adapedonta; family Hiatellidae; genus Cyrtodaria; species Cyrtodaria siliqua. The sequence goes on along the minus strand of JAWPHD010001073.1, from coordinate 133,841 downwards.
GATGCCGTGTGGTTACTGGGCAAGAATATGAGCACTGCTTATCCAGGATGAGGGGTAAAATTCTCGCGAATTCTTATTCATTTTGTCATTTTTGCCATGTTCATTAAAGGTCTGCATCGCGAAACCTGTATTGTTTCAGGTGCTACTTCAGTGCTGATAGAAAACAATGATCTCGGATCCAGCGAAAAATGTAGTGTTTAATAGAGAATTTGCAGCAAATCTGCAGTTATGCAGGTGAGTAGGTTCTAGGCACATTCTGCATATTTTTATCTAGATGTAAATGGAGATCGAGCCTGGAATGTTCATTCCTGTTGACGCCATGTAACCTTTTTTTTTCGTTCAAATGCATATACTATCGTTACATTGCATATGCAGACTTTTCATTGGCATGTATATGGGTGGGGTAATTAAGGTGTTAAAATCCTTTAAATACACATAAATTGAAATAAAAAGCTTTAGAATATTCATCTAATAAGATTTTTGGTTGCAATTTGCAATTGTTAATTCGTGTATTTATGTGTAATACAAATCCAAATGTTTGTTCATAATAAAACGGAGTATTGACATGACACATACACCTAAAATAGACTAATGTGGATTTATGCGTTAAACCGCACATTTCCCTTATCTAGTATCTTTTGGACTGTTTGTGTCGTTTAAATAAGTTGTGTTTGTTTGTTTGTTTGTATGGTGTTTAACGCCATTTTCAGAACATGTCAGGTTATATATGACGGTTGATTTGTTTGTGGTGGAGGCAGACCACCCACTTTTCACGGGTAGAACCAGTTTGTACACCTTTCGCCATCCGTAAGAATCTATACTTTCTCACTTACAAGTCGAGGATGTGTCGATTTTTACGCAAGGTTAATACTATTAATGTTGTAGTTACTTGAGGAAGGCTCATACTTCCAGTTTGGCATGTGTCTCTACTTATCGGGCTTACTGAGACAAATATATGCAATGTCGTGATAATTGCATAGTCCTTTATTTCATTCATCTATCGTAACAATCCCTTATTCATATTATAATATTATTTAAATCAGCTTAGAATGGTTGAAAATTACTGATTCTTACAAGTTTACACATATAATGTAAACAATACTGACTAAACTAAATGCATAAAAATGTGTCAATAGAGAGTGGAGTAAATTGACTTCTAAGTTGAAGCAAAATAGAGATTTAAGTAAACTTAACATTGCATCTTTAAAAAGAACCTCAATAATTATTTATACAAGCATGACACTCAAAAATTAACATCAAAATTGCATATGAAAGCACTACAATGATATTACCTATTAATGTACGATTTGTTTTATATAAGCTACCTATTCCAGATTGCTATCATGGAAAAATGTAATCTATAAACATTGTTCTTTTCAAAAAGTGATTTTAGAATTTGTCCCTTGAACAATATCGAATATTTTGGGTCTTGGCTCAAGGCCTAATCGATTTATTTTCTTTAATTTGTATCTCTTAGCGCATTTAAGATCCAGGTCAACAAATAAAGCATGTACTTACACATAACTGGTTAGAAAATAGTAGAGCCCAATACACCGTCAGCTGATAACGCGTGTTTTGTATATACAGGTAAATGCACCAGATCTGGCAGATAAAAAACCAACATGTTAAAAGTTCAAACTGCTATAACGGAATTAGTCATTTCCACGCAGTAGTGAAACACACGCTCGACAACATAAAACGGCAAAACGGTCCGTACTCCTCCCTGTATACTTAATCACAATTATTTCATAGGAAGTAAAATACATTTTAAAAAATGTTCACCTTTTATAATTTATGAGTCAAAATTAAATGATTTTAAATTTGACTTAAGGACATACAGGGATATACAAGATTGCGTCCAAGATGGTGCCAAATTACAAGTATTTATTAATTACGCAATATGTTCAAAAATAATAATTTAATGTATAAAAATGCACTTTTATAGAATAAACCCTTTGCATCACAAATTGTTTATATACACATCGTTTAAATCTATTAGGATTTATTTAAATAATGTAGATGTTTAACGCTGACTGATGTTAACAATAAGGGAATAAGAGAACAACAATATAATTAACGTATATACTGCTTGTGGCATAGGTCTACGTTTCCTTAACGTTTCGGTCTATGAACGAAGATGAATAGGATTACGTACAAGACTTGCTGGTGATAAACGTCTTTCAGAAGATGTTTGGGCAAGAAAAATGAATTGAAAATTGAAGAGCAGTGATAATGAATTAACGAAATACTTCATAAATTCTGAGTAAATTCAAAACATGGAGTAACAAACGGCAAACTTTCTTTTCCCATAAAATGTGCTGTAAGATTGGCAGGCTTTAGAGACGATTTCTTCACAAACCTTCAGGAAAAGTCAGTAACCAGTACACTGATCTACTTGAATCACTGTTTGTTTTCTACTTGATGAGTCGTGAATTATCACTCAGATTTTGAAACTGGCGTGGCCACGTTTATAACATGGTTTATAGCACTTGCATCCAGAGGACCTAGGTTCAAGTATCAATGGTGCCACTGAGTTTAGTGTGTTTTGGGGTAAGCCAATTTCGCTATAATTCAAGCACATTAAAAATTGTTTTATAAGTAAAAGTAGGTTTGGTTCTCTGACTGCTATGTATCCTCTTCTCTATGGGTGGCTCTAAATTATATATTATATGTTGATGAGCCTGGGATGATTGAATACTGTTTATATAGACGATACTACCAAAGTATTAATTTCAATGAAACGACTAAAATAATAAATCAAAATGGGCTTTGGCGTCCTTAGAATGCATGTAGTGTTTGACAACTGCATTGATTGTAGCACAAAACCAAGCTAAAAATGGTGAGGACGATTCTTTGAACACTAACACATGTTTTTTCACTATCTACCCGATTTGAAAAAAACAAATATCCAGTTAAAAAATGATGCTGACTGACAGAAAATTCAAAGATGAGCTTTTAAACTTCTACATCTTGTATTCTCCAAAACACACCCGCTTTGTTGAATGAAAATCTTTCTATGGTCAATTTGATGGTATTCAGGATTATGCCTTATAGTTTTAGCAGTAAAACGAAATAATGTTCGTTACGCTGAAGAGCTCTCCTCTGAGAAGAAACTGACACAATATTGCTATTGTATGCTCACTATGCAGCAAACATGAGTGCAACACATGCAGTTATTACGAGTCAAAATTCTTTCAAACTAAAAATAAGTGTGCATACTGGTCATGATAGAAACCAGCTCATATTCTATTCAACAAACTCACAGCCGAAAAAGATATGTGCTTTTCCCACTGTATACTGTTTTACACAAAGCGACACATGCAAATGTCAAAAGTCTGCATTGAAATTAATAGTGAGAAATGCACCGCAGTACAAAGATTTAAAGGAAAACATGACTACTGTTTTTAATAATGACATATAAGTAAAGATGAATAGAGAAGGTTATGAACACGTTTTGAACATTACAACTGCTATTAAAAATGTTAAAGAAACATAAAAAGATCGGACAGGAAAAGTAGCATTCAAGGATGACAGTCAACCACAAAACTCAGAAACAAAAACGCAAACAGACAAACAAGTTGCAGAAGAGCCCTTAAATTACTTTTATATTTGGAAAGAAGATCAGGGTTACGATAATAAAATTTTGCAAAGGTTTTACGAAGTTTATGGTAACGGTAAACCCTTCTTTTAAGGAATTCTTATTTTATATAATATGAATTATATGACTTGATGAGTCTATATCCAACTGTTCTAAGTGCATATATGTTGTGTCTGCCGTGTATAAGCTTTATGTAATGTCATTCTATAACGGAGCCGCCATTTAAATATACTATTAAAAGACACATTCTATCAAAGCATATTCATAACTGAAGATCCTTTATAATTATGCCCTTGACAGATTTGAGATTTATAGGGGAGGTTTCATTTCATTTATTTAAAGTTATCCTTCCATTTTTAAAGAATAATAAAATGTGTTTTGCACAAATAAAATGTTCTCTCAATACTAACATTTATATAGTTTGGCATAAATTTGACATTTTGACCTAGACTTTGACACCTAAATTATAAAGGGGATTAATTGTATTTATACTAAATTTAGAAGGAACAAAATGTCCCTCGAGCTGTTTCCAACGTTATATCCGGTTAAAAAGGCAGCCATCTATCACTAGCAAATATCTTACGAAACATTGTGTTGTTCTTTCTTTTACATAGGGAAGTTCAAACTCGGACCTATGCCCTCTCCGAGTAAGCAGCATAAACATTAACATAATTGTGTTATTATCTTATTCAGATAATGCATATATTTTTAAGGTTACACTTTTTTCTCACTAGAAAAATGTGTTTAAATTTAATCAATTTTGTACAAAAATGAGTTGTCCCAATACTAACTTGTGTATAGTCAACCATCACTTTTTGAACTAAATTGATCTTTCGACCTAGATTTTGACCCCTAAATTTGAAAAGGTGATTTTTATTTATTTATTTTACTTCTTATGGCATAGTTAGTTTGATTTGTTTAATATAAACAGCTTAAAATATTATTTTCTGAAATGCTCACATCTTGCGTAATTTTACTTCCTTTGATATAATCAGTTAGTTTTATTACCATTTACTGAGTTTTGAGGGGAAAACAATCACTACATTCATTATTTATTTTGTATCAGGTTTTCTAAAAACAAGCCGCCATCTAGGGCGCCATCTTGAATTGCGGAGCTAGTACCAACAATTTCAAATGTATGCCGGTAGTCCCAAAAACTTCAAACTATGCCGATTATTTTGATGCCAATGCCTCGGGTCCGGGTACCTCCCAACAAATACCTGACATTTGCTCTATTAGCGTGCAGATCCAAATGGTTTATTCAAAGCACAGGTATTGTTTATGTAAACACAATAGTTAAAAAGTCAGCCTACCTTTTTAACGAAGAGTACGGTTCTAACCAGTTGTTTTAAAGCCTGGGTACATCGGTTGATTTAATGCAAATTAGACGGTAATATTATACACTAATACCCGACACAATGTCTATATCATCTCCGTTGAGGTTAGCAATACACATATTCTAACTTCAAGTGATACGGAATGATGCATATTATTTATTTTTAGTCGATTTAATTTATTTGGAATAGTCAAATATTTATTCAACAAAGGATACATATGTAATCCAAATTCAAGTAACCTTGAGATTAACAATTAAAGCACATCAAACAGTTTCAACAGTAATTCGGACGTTATTCATATACTGATAAAATTAATATGGGATATTTGTGTTTTACTGTCACTTCAAAGCATAAGGCTCTACCTCGAATCTATTTTGACGGTCCCTTGCTAATTTTTGTAACGAAGTTTGAAACTGAATTCAGCGTTTGATAGCACGTGTAAATCACGTGCCATGCAATTATTATCTTGTTAAGGATACTATTACTCAAGAGATTTTGTTTAAATCTCATGTTTTTAAACCCTTTTGTGTTTGTGATATTGTTTGCATTTATTTTTACTTTTGCCTTCTTATTTGTCTGTTTGCGTGTTTGTTTCTGTGTTTTGTGGTTGACTGTCCTCCTTGAATGCTACTTTTCCTGTCCGATCTTTTTATATTTCTTTATAATGCTGTATTTATGAAAGATATTTAAAGATCTGTGTGACATATCCTGTTGCACACCCTTGAAGCAGATACACCCGGTGTTGGGGTTAAATGTATATGTATTTGTAAATAAAAACTTATGAAATTACCAATTTAAAACTTGTTAATAGATTCCAATAATAAAGTGCAATACCTAATACTAATATGAAAAAGGCACGGCCTAAATGGGGATTTATTCAGTTGGAGTAATAAACTTAAAATGTCAAACTCTATAATTGAGGATACTGCACTAATCGGATCCTCCTTTTATATGTAAACAAATACTGAGATTCACTAGCCTAATAAATTGGCTCCTATGCAGTTTTTTTTTATTATACTATGTTCCATGTAACTGTAACTCGCCAATACGAAAACATTCAAAAAAGCATTAAACCTGTATTTTAACACACTACGAGTTTTACGTGCATGTGTTCAGTACGGGCCATTCGTACAAACTCTGTCAATTTCAGATAAGTTCAGAATCAATCGAGATGTTGCGAAGGTGCGTGGAAGTAGGTGGAATGGTGAGGTTCTCAAAGATATCCCAACATACTGTAGTTTTGTTTTATCAAATTCTTACTTAGTGGTGGGGAAAAAAAGGACCAAATTCTAATAATATATACATTACATGTATTGTCAACATTATTCATGGAAATGCTGGAAACTGGAGCCCGATTAAGAGATTTAGTCATTGGTAATCTAAATCAAAGATCCAAAATACTCCTTAAATTAATATTTAATCAGTCCATATTTAATCAAATAGTTTATAATTACTTATTATTGCGTGAAGAAAAAAAAAGAAAAAAAGATTTAGGGACGTGAACTCCGATCTTCTGCATAGTAGTCGGGAGATGTTACCATTAGGCCACGGCATCAAACGCGTGACGTCATAATTAAATAGTATATTTTCTAATGTTTTAGGCTGATTCTATGACTCGTAATACTCACGCAAGACCTGAATACTGTGAATAGTAGCGTCAATAGTGCTTATTAAACTGCAAAGTCATTTGAAATTGTTCTATTTAGTCGTATTTATCGATTATTGGTCGATATGTGGTCACTGGCGAGGCATTGATCGTACATAGTCGGCCAATTCCGTCTTTCTTCGGTGATAGCGAGAGGTTGCGAATGACACCCAGACAAGGGACATCGCCGAAGAGGTCCGAAATGAAATTACCATCAGCGGAAGTAGCTACTGGTTTCTCATTCCGTAAGCTTGACTCCCATATACTTGGCCGAAATCGGAAACCAAAGGGATATTTTTTTTTCAAACTCATAGTATGTGGACAAAAGTTGATACCGTTAAGGGGATGACATCCACTAATAAATTAAAACTAGTCATATCAGGCAATGGGGGAATTTGTTAAGTTTGGTCCATGATAAGCCTTAATTATAATAGTAACAAACTATCATGATTCGCGTTTCGGTGGTATATAAAATCAATTAAGGTTATCACCGAAAAAAGTAAAACACATTCCTTTATTAGGAATATCGGATAATTTTTACCGTAAAAAATCAGAAGACGTTTTTAGTTTTCTCACTGAAAATGTTATTGCTTTAAAACACATAACTAAAACATAATGGTTTCATTGCAATCATTATTATTAATTCAGTATTAGTGGTATATAAGTTGTTACAGGTTTACCACCACCAATTGTATCTTTACGAAGAGCATCAAGTACCAGAGTCAGTGCTAACATGTTTTAAAGAGTGTAACACTTTAGGTCCTTAATTTCTTCATAAAACCTTTGCCTTGTTTAGAATTTATTGCAAACCTCAGAAATGTTCATTCCAATCCCAACCCGACACCCGCCAGTGGTTTAGACCGTAGAAGCTGTTTTGCACTTGATTTCACAATGTGTACAGCAAGTAGAGGAATACGGGCCCTCTTTGGCCTCTTGTTGTATAATTATGCACATTTTGTTGGGTGTTATTTCATAAATCTTACTAGCATATCACAGCCTTGCTGATTTAATTTTTTAACTTGTGGTCACTGCTTATAGCTTATACGATACAACTTTACATTATGTTATTCAGTCCCATTTTTGGGATTGGTTTGGTGGAGAAGGTTTGTGTACCTAACTTTATTTAAACAATAATTACCAATTTAAAAGGTGAAATGGTTCAAAGATAATAACAGAGCACGACACCTAATAATAATAATAATAAATTACAACAAGTATTATCAGGCAACATAGTAATTTGTTTTTTTGGTGATTAGCCTTAAATTATAATAGTAACATACCATCATGATTCGCGTGTTTCTATGGTATGTAATAACAATTACAAACAACACTACTCAGTTCCTAGAATCCATGCAAACAAGAACTATAACTGCATTTTCCAAGTGCAAAATTTTACATTACAGGTTACTCTTCTTGGATAATATCAGTTGATGATACCGAATTATGTGCTTGTGTTTAATGAATATCGGATAATTCTTTATCGTAAAATGAGAAAACTAAGACTTCACGAGTGTGTAGTACTAGTCAAATAGTTTTTTTCTGAACATTTTTATTGCTTTAAACATATACACATACAGGTTTATTAGTATGTATTCACTAAGTTGTTACAAAGGATGCAAACAGAAATAGTTTATTTTATATGCCCTCGTCCAACATTGCTCGAATACGACTTTGAATTCGGAGACGACGCGTTCAAGTCACTGACGACACTGGTTTTCTTCGACAGGTCCTTAGGCAATACAATGTCCATAGCATCTTTCGCCGGATTGGCAAGAACAGGGGGCCGGAGGTGTGGGTGGTGGGGGTGATATAAATACATTCTGTAGTAAGATTATTGGTTTGATCAGTTTAGTTTATCAGTCTATAAACAGTGGGTATATCAGTATCACCTATTATTTACATATAAATCTAATCGACTAGTGTTACACTTGCGTTAATGATAATGTAAACGTCAAGTTTCATCTATAAGTACTTATGACTTTTCAACACTATATACACCATATACAACCTTACCACATCACCTTATCAAAGACAAGCTTATTGCTCTCATTTAAAACAAACGTTCGCTAGAGAGAAAAAAAAGTCATGTATGGACTGCAACAATATTAAATTGTTTTGTTTTACTAACAGCTGTTTAGTCGCATGATGACGTTTACCTATATCCACAAAGAACGGTAACGTTTGGTTGTTTTCTTAAATCTTGTATTTTCGTACCCTCAATGGTTTGTTCTCTTGTTGCTCTGACTTCTGACAAGTCATTGAGTACTTGCTTTTCGCTTTCCTAGGTTTTTATTGTTTATTTTCAAATATACATTATCATCAATGTGTTGTACTATTATTGCTAATAATGCTGTCTTGTCTGTTAGAGAATATAACCTAGCGGCTCTTTATTTGCACTTTTCCGTTTTATTGGGATGACGATAGTGTAAAAATGAAGTTATGAGAACCCGGTTTTACCCCCACCCACAACACCCAACCCACCCCTCCGACTCTCCAACTCCCTCCCAGAGGTTCTTTTGCCACTGACTTTTGCAAGCTGTAGCCTATTGTCAACCCATTTTTGTTTGTCATGTCACATGCCTTGCTTATTAAATTGACACAAGGCAATCTTGACTTTTGTTATCAATAAATACTGAAAAGACGATCGCTTGGAAGCAGCAAACACAAAGAGAGAAAAGTAGCAGACTCGGTTTTATTGAGTTCATGAGAGGTAATTATAAAAAGCAACACCTCTCACGCCTCCTACCACCGGCTTAAGCGATATTCTTCTTTAAAGCAACACAGAATGGGTTTGATGATCCCAAAGGAATAAAATTAGCACCGCCATTTAACTATCCTGTATCATTTTGACTTAAAAACTGCTTGCATATAATTAATTAAAATATTGAGATGTCAGTTGTCTTCATTATTTTAACAAATTTGTTAAAAAAATGAAGACAACTGACATCTCAATATTTTAATTTCTTTCCCTGTCCGATTTTTTTATATTTCTATAATATTGATGCTACATAATGATTTTTATCATTTTACAAAATTTGCTTTGAAATATTCTACTAATTAATGTTAATTATTGGACAAATGTAAAGAAATATAAAAAGATCGGACAGGGAAAGACATTTTATACTAACATCTTCAATGGAGAGGGCGATCTGGGCACGACGGGCATTAAAATCAATAGTTGAAGGTAATCTATATTTAGGACCTTTCGAAAACAAATGCCGAATACGTTTATCAACAATATCAAAATTACCAGTGATGACATGACCTGCTGGAGCATAGCAACATTTTGATGTGTTGCATTCATATTCCTTAGGAGTATTATGTACCATATCAAGGTCAGAAACTATTTTATTGTAGTTGAAAATAATATTTCTAATAGGTTTTTTATACTTTTTATACAAATTACAGGACTTTTGGAATTTTTTAAATAATTTGGGATAGAATCACCTACATGAGTATCTCGAAAAATACTAGATATGTCAATGAAAGCAATACCTTTATTAATATATAGTAGTTTTAGAAAATGCCTGACGTGATCAGACTCCTTGTCAATATGGGTTCGGTGAACATGTTGTGTGTAGCTTTGAACTATGGAAGCAGTGTTACACAAAAGATCTGTACGAATGAACATTTTGCCGGTTTCCTCGTCGATCAACTTTAGTGAAGAAATGGACAAAGAGGTTAGCCGTGAAAGCATAGAATGCTTTCCAGACTGTTTAAAAATAGTATGTAAATCAGCGACAGCAATAATTACACGCGATTTACGTTTGATGTTACCATTACGCCTAAGACCATGAGACCTAGATTTACGCTTTCGAATAGAAAACATAGAAAAAATGTCAATAATAGGATCTTTAGAAATATTTCTTTCATGATAAATATTGTCATTAAGGCCGAGTGGATAAGGTGTCTGTTAGTTTTTCATCCACTTAATTTCTGCAATATGTCTAGCTTTTATTTTAAAACTTTTAGTAGCATCATTATCAAAAAATATATATTCAACCGGTTGAACAGTTACGTTATTAAAATTATGACCTGACTGACGAAAGTGTTGGTACAAGTAATTTTTTAACTTTTTACGAATACTTGCATTATATTTGTGTTCACGAAATCGAACTTTTAAGGATCGACCTCTTTGTCCAACATATTGTATACCGCAGCATTTCAAGTCAGAACATAAATGACGTGAGATGTACGTCATTCGACATTTATAGCTAGACATACATTACACAATCTACCATTAACAGCTGATTTAATGGTGGACTTGCAAGATCAATAATAGCAAAAACTGCACCTCTTAGCATTGCACTTATTAATAAAGGGAAACACCCTGTGTCTTGAATGAACTAAATGATTTCTGAAAGGAGACTTTATATGGTATTTCCTCAAAACAGGTGATCCTAGAGGAGTTATGGAAACTTTTGAGCCATTATTAAAAATCCTAGTAATATTATTAGCAGGAACATGAAACGAGGTTGCCGAATGAAGATTTAAAGATGTAAGGCGTACATATGGTTTAGTTCTAAGACATGAAGAGTTATTTTGTGGAATTTGTATGGATGACGCAGAGTGTAACCGAAGAGGTGAAAGATTTATTTTAAAAGTTTTATGTAAGAAAACTGACCGGACTGCTGTGTGTCCCTTTAACATTGTAATTTGTATTTGTCTGAATGCGTTTTTTGGTTGAAATGTTTCCTGGAAAGCTAACTTTCCTGCTCGACTTTTATATCTACTTCGATTCTTTGACAACATAGTACTTTAAATAATTACAAAATACAAGCCCTATGTACCAGACATACACAATGTAAAAAAAAATCACATTAACACAGTTACACAGCCGATTTCACCCCGACATTTGCCGAACACTCACAGATAATATCGAGCCATCTCCGGGTAGCCAAATAAGTCGACCAACCAAACGCTGGCACATTAAATATTCGCTGTAGCGGTACCCAACCACTGCGCACATACTATTAAATGTCAGACTGTAACTTGAACGCATGGCAGATATATGCTAGTAATGTGTTTGGTACTGGTGAAAAAACATAAATAAAAGCGTGTGCGTTAATACAATTCAAAAACAGGATTGTCGCAATGAATATTTATATCGTAACACCGGTTACAATCACAGGTGGCTGTATCGGTGTTGGATCAACATTTTCTTTTCCGTGTTATTTGTTGAAAACAAACATATTTTAAGTGTTCCTGAATAAAATGTCCCCAGAGTATCGTAGTTATAGACACGGTATGAAGCTCTCTCTGGTCAACATTTGATACCTAAGTGTTTTTATAACTTAGTTTACTGGCCAAATTCCGAGAATTATCCACAAATCTGGGCTAGTCGGAACCGCAGATGTATGTCGTTCTCGAAACCGAAAACCGAAAACAATTCGATCTAACCGTATTTCTGTGACAAGTCAAAATGCTTCAAAAAATGCGATTTCTCAGTAGGTATACATCTCTGTAGAACAAAATAAAGCATATATTCACCGCTATTGGTGGCGATTCACCGAATGTACTAATGTCAATCAATTCAATCCGAGGTGATTTCAACAACGGAACATGTAATAAACATAAATATAACGCGTACCTTTTTTAAAATTGATGTATTTGACGAGAAATCGTTTTTGTTTTTAAGTTATTTTTGGTTCCCAACACCGATACAGCCACCTGTTTACAATTACGTGCACGTGCTTCGATGTAAACAATTTAAAACTAGTTCTTGTGGCCTTGAAATCCGATTCCAAGGAATGGGTCAATATGGTTTCTGTATAGAATATATAAGCATTTAAGCTGGTCTGTTTGTATTGTTGATACATCTGTGCCTACCAGCATCTCTATATTCGTTCTTGAAGTCATATGACTTTGCGCCATGTGCCTGAAATTCAGAATAGTATAAGGAGATTTGCGAAGTATAGGTGGGATGGACTATAGAATGACAGTATCGACAACATCGAGTATGAAATTTCCAAAAGAGAAATTAAATTTTTATCTTTTACTATAAGTCGAGGATTACAACGCAAATATATTTGTCACATATTTAACCATGAAACAGCTGTATTGTGGGTGCATTTCTGCAAATTCCATTACATCTATTCGTCAATCGTTTGATTTAAGTTCATTGGTTTTATTCTAAATATAGAATATATATCAACCACAAGCAAACACAGAAACAAAGAACAACTTACTTTACATATTAATGAAAGGTCAAATAAGACATCACAAACACAAACGGGTTGAACATAGGGATACCACCTTGGAACGGTCAGTGGCAAAAAAGGCCGCTGGGATTTTTAAACCAGGTTCTAGGGTGGACCAAACCTCACACTTACACTACTTTCATCCCAATAAAACGGGACAGTGTAAATAAAGAAATCCGCGCACGAACTATTCTCTAACCAACAAGGCAGCATTAATAGGCAATATAAGTAAAACACAAAGATCCTCATGTATATATAAATACAAAAAAAACAATAGGCTATGAAGCCACAAAGATGGTACTCGATAACTTGGCAGAAGCCAGAGCATCAAAATATAGAAAATAGACATAATACAGTATTCGTCAAGCATCAAAAACTTCATATTTATTATTATTAAACCAGCATCAGATTGACTTGAAATCTGCTTGTATATAAGTTGTTCATTTATTTGTTTTTCACTATTCTGCTATAAGAATAAATATATCACTGGTATAATCAACAATAAGTAAGCAAAGAGAATATTCTTTGAAATATTGAAATGATAAATCAAAATGATTTGCCAATATTCATTCAGTTTTGGTAGATCAAACGGGACTCGAAACTTTTGAAAGAAAAGAAAATCTAGATTGGCGTTTGTCAATGTCATATGTTAAAGTACATAGTCACTGTCGTAAGGCTAACATAACATCTAGATTGCCTAAATGCATAAATGAGGATGTTGTGTACCAGAATAATAACGGTTTTTAACTATACCTGTGATTTTGACCTTTAAAACAGGTCTCGTTCAACAGCTGCATCTCTGACAATTTAGTCAATAACCGGATATTATGACGCCTATAAAAAACAATCAGTGTTTAATAACAGATTATCCGAACGGGATACGTATCAGACTAATGCAAATACCAGACTATTTCTCTTCACATAAGGCTTTACACCGGATATTAAAAGCCACACATATGATTAAACCGTCGAATACTTGAGAAACTTTGACTGCTATTGTCTGGAGTTCTGTTTTAAAACTGCCTTATCTGGCGGTATTAGGAAACTAAATCCTTACTCTGATAGCGTTTGTCGGATCTCAAACAATGAATCAATGATGGTAAGATATTCTTTAGAGAAAATCCGTATTAAAACAAGTTCACAGAACAAAAGCACTAAAGCACAAAACTATTTCAAATAGCATGGTGTCAATCGTGATATCTGTTACGCAATATTCTAGTGTAACAATTACGAAATCAACAGTTAGTGGCATCGATTCTGTTCCAGAACTAAATAGAACTAAAGCATTGCTCCTGAAATGACACAAAGCAATCTCTAAGTATGTATCAACCATTCAAAAAAGCATCTGGATTTATTAATCCTGTATCATTTTGAATAAAGTCAACTTGCATATTAATGTATTAAACGAACAGTTATAATACGTCAAGCTCTTTCTTGTTTATCTACCACAGGTTTAAAATATTATATTTGTAAAATAATCCACTTATAGTAATATGCAAAAACACAATTTACTTTTGAAATACGTTTTTAAGGATGTTGACTGGGCAAGTTTTGACATTTTCAAGTCTAGGATTATTTTTAAAATCATAGTTTTATTTGAAAAAAGAGTTGTTTCATATGTTTACGTTCTAGCAGATATTAATATAATATAAGATTTAAGACGTTAACATATTTCATTTTAAGCAAACAATTTATTTTTGTATTTTTCCGTCATTTGTGATCATTTTTTGTTGTCAACAAAATAGGGGGTAAGTGTAGCTCTGAGTAGAACTTATCCTTTTGCTATAGAAAAAAAGAGATTTTGTATTTCAATAGTGGAATACATTAATACATGTAGATACTGAGCTAAATTGATATATATCTGTGTCAAAATTGTATGTGAAGTATTTTACAGTGAACATGTCAAAATAACTCCAAAATGTGCAATTAAAGAATTTAAAAAAAAAGCATTAGAAGCCTGATGAAAAATATATACTTTTTTTTTTGAAAGACCTTTGGAAACGGCCAAGCACGACACATACGAAATATTGAAGTCTCGGTTTGATTGAGACTGTTCATGAGCGGTAGTGAAATATGCTAGCTACCGCTCACGCCCTCTAGCCCCGGGTTGAGCAAAACTCAATATTCATAAAAATCAACAGTACAGAATTTTAACCATCCCGAAGATGGCAAGCATATGGCGGTGGATATAGCAATATTTGTATCTTTATTTCATCCCCTATATCCAGCGGCGTATGGTCCCTGGATATAATAAAAATGTATGCCCCGAAGAGCGAAATAAACAAAAAAGAATTTAATTGGGAGCAGCGGTTATGAAGCCTGCGTATCACAAGTAACAGCCAAAAGACTAAATTAAAAAGCAGACAACACATTCATGAGTGGTTAAACAATAACCAGAGCCTTTTATCGGCCGGAGTAGTGGAACCACCGAATCGAAAATTAAGTAAGAAAACAAAAGAAATTGAAAATGTACCACAGATCACTAAATATAAGTATCGGGCTCAGCGATTGAGCATCAGAACATACTCTTTTTTTTATCATGAATTGTTGTTTCAGTAAGTCTCATTTAAATGAAGACTGCGTTATAATTCTTGCACTCTGCACGTCCTCTCATTACCCTATAGCATTGTGTGAAATTTCACTGAAGTCCCTCTAATAGCTTTTAAGTTTTAGAGCGGACACGATTTATAAGTATAAAATTACGAAGTACAATAACTATAATTTCAATGAAGACAGCGTTATAGTTCTTGTGCTTTGCATTTCCTCTCATTCCGCTATCCTTGTTTAAAATGACATTGCAGTCCATCTAGTAGTTTTAGAGTTATAGAGCGGACATGAATTATAAGTATAACATTCCAAAGGGCAATAACACTAATTTAAACAGAGTTATGATTCTCCCGCTCTGAACTTCCTGTCATTGAGCTGTATTATTGTGTGACATTTCATTGCAGTTCCTCTAGTAGTTTTTCAGTTTAGAGATGGGACGGGCGGACGGAGGGCATCACTATATCCCTCTTCCGCGTGCGGTGGCGGGGGATAATGAAAGCTCGAAACGTATTCTAAAACCACCAACAATTAACGCCCTATTTATAATTAACAACATTCGAGCCGTTTCATTTTGCATCAGATCATCACTTTGCTATGCTCCAGCAGGATATGTCATCACTGGTAATTTTGATATTGTTGATAAACGTATTCGGTATTTGTTTTCGAAAGGTCCTGAATATATATTACCTTCAGCTATTGATTTAACTATTGATTCTAATGCCTGTCGTGCCCAGATAGCCCACTCCATTGAAGATTTTAGTATAAAATGGTGTCGTAGAGAACATGCGGACCCAAATTCGCTTTCTACTTGGAAAAAGTCAATTCTTAAAATTATAGATACACGTATTAACTTTTATAATGTTAACCCCTCTTTACTTCCACCGAGACCTAGGTTTTCCTTTCGTAATTTAAAATCGGGAATTCAGGATTTTCATAATACATTTGTTAATAATATAATTATTGTTTGACGCCTACATTACGTCAATGTTTTATCTCTGGAACTCGGCAGCACCAATTCGTATACTCCAGTAAATTCTACTGAGGATGATGTTGTTTTCGCACATATCACTCGGTGCACTCTTTCAAAGCTGGTGTAGACTATAAGCAAAATAAACTGCCTACTATTTACTGGATTCCTAAATTATATAAAAATCCGTATAAGGCCCGCTTTATTTCGAATTTTAGTGCCTGCACCACAAGAAACATCTCCAAACTTTTCGCTTCTTGTCTTACTGTCGTTAAAGTTCACGTTAAACTATATTGTGATAAAACTTATGAAAACTCAGGCATGGAACCACCGTTTATAGACAAATTGTTGGTATCCCTATGGGTACGACTGTGCACCACTTGTATATTTCTATGAACGAGATTTCATGTTGGGTCTTTCACCAGATACCCAGGCAGATGTTTTTGAAGCCTTTATTAACACCTCTCGGTATCTGAATGACATATTGAAAATTGACAGCCCTTTCTTTCCAATTATGGTTAATAGTATTTATCCTAAAGAACTTCAACTTAACAAGGCTAATATTTCTGATAATAACGCTTCTTTTCTTGATTTAGATCTCTCTATTGAAAATGGTAAAAAATATTAGCAAAATATATGACAATAGAGATGATTTTAATTTTGACATTATTAATTATCCCCACTTAGATGGGTATGTTCCCCGATTAACTGCTTATTGGGTCAATGTGTCTCAACTTATTCATTTTTCAAGAGCTTGTACTCGAGTTGAGGACTTTAATATTCGTAATTCTCGTATAACTAAAAAGCTACTCCATCAGGGTTACCGTTACCATAAACTTCGTAAAACCTTTGCAAAATGTTATTATCGTAACCCTGATCTTCTTTCCAAATATAAAAGCAATTTAAGGACTCTTCCGCGGCAAGGACTATCACAACCTGACTTCTATGGTGATGTTATTTACAAACTTCGTAAGTTTCTTGCTCATTATCACGTTCATACTATCTTTGTTAAACTTGTTAAAAGGTTTATCAAAAGAGGTTATGACCCTATCATTTTGCAACGTACTCCATGCTTGGTGGTGGCCTCTTTTACAGTTCGCCACTACGCTTTCCTCTTTAATTGTACGATGACCGGACAGGCTGTTGACCCAATGATGACGCTTACATTTAGCCCATTAGGACGGTGGCTTTTGATGTTTGTCCAAGATCTTGTCTTGTCGTGCCCTCATTGGTTTATTCTCTTGTTGCTCTGGCTTCTGCCAAGTCAATGAGTACCTTCATTGTGGCTTTCTAGGCTTTTTTATTTATATATACACGAGCATCTAGGTATTTTACTTATATTGCCTTTTAAAGCTGCCTTGTTGGTTAGAGAATATTTCATTGCGGGAATTTCTTTATTTACACTGTCCCGTTTAATTGGGATGACAATATGGTAAGTGTGAGGTTTGGTGCACCCTAGAACCTGGTTAAAACACCAGTCGACTTTCTGGCCACTGACCGTTTCAATGCGGAAGCCCTATTGTCAAACCTTTTGTGTTTGTGATGTCGTTTGCATTATTTATTACTTTTGCATTCTCTTTTGTCTGTTTGCGTGTTTGTTTTTGTGTTTTGTGGTTGACTGTTGTCATTGAATGCTACGTTCCCTGTCCGATTTTTATATCTTTCCTTTTTTTTCTAATATTGATAACATATTGGACAAGTTTGGCTGGTTTTGATTTGATTTTGATTTGTGAACACTCTTGTTTACCATGAGGAGGCTAAGTATCCACAGCAAATGGTATACAATAATTAAAAAACCAAGAAAATAAAGATTCGGTTGTATTGAGTATGTTCATGTTAGGTAATTTAAAAAGCAACACCTCTCACGCACCTAGCATAGGCTTAAACGGTATATTACCTCAAAGCTAGCTATATTGGGCTCGTTGACCTCTTAAGACCAGTAGAAATAAAGTACTGAATCCTAGCACTGGGAGACATTTTGCAGTCACCACACTGCACCAAACGATTGCTAAGGAATATTCTTTGGAAGCAACAGACACTACCAAGAGAATAAACAATCAGAGAGGTTTTATTGAGTCTGTTCATGAGAGGTAATGTAAGACGCAATACTTCCCAAGCCCCTAACACCGGCTTAAGCGGTATTAGTCATTAATGTCACATATTTTGGGCTCGTTGATCAAAAAGGAACAGTCAGAAAATCACTTTGAGTGTTTTCTCTTAAGTGGCTCCAGTTGGCGATGGGCTTAATACATTATTACTACACTTGTCGATACGCACTGGAAATAAAACAGCATAAGTGTTGATACAGTTGAAATAAAACGTGAATAAATGTTTAATCTCCTTTGCGCATCACCAATTTAGAACAATCTGTGTTACTCTAATATCTTACCCATTATTTACGGCGAAGCAGACTGGAGAGAAACTATTTAAGCTGAAAACTGTTTCTCCCGTAAAAATGCATGCATACTACAGGGAAAGGAATCATGGAGTGTAGTGTATCCTGGAGATAAACCATTCAATCATGCTCATGGAATCATGTACACTGAGGATAAATTGTTAACTCATGCTTGAAAAAAAAAGAGATAAACAGTTTAGTCATGGTAACTGGCACTGGATGGAACAAACATGCTGAATTGAGATACATTTGTTCATTATGGTCTTGACGTTATTATTCCCTTAGGAAAGAAATTGTCTACTCAAGAAAAGAGAGTTATCAGTAAAAAAATAGTATCACCACCTGCAGTTTACATTTGATCGGGTCTTTTACCCATGGAAGCTGTTCTCTATACGAAAATACTTTCCTTGTTTGACAACATTACCAGATTATCAGACTCGTCTTTAGAAGTTACAGTTACATGGAGATAGCTAGAAATTAAATCAATGGGTACTCTTGTTGACGTAAAGCTTTAACTAGTACCGCTAACAAAACTGAAATTGAAACTACACTTCTCAAAACTGCTAACTACACCGCTCACGTTTTGGGTTATATATATCGATGGGTTGAATGTTTTTCAATAAAATAAAAAGGAAATACCAATTCAATCATTTTTACATCATTTCATTTTATTTTTATCATGGGCAATGCTAGAACTAAACCACAATAAGCAATTACAAACGACCCATGTAAACACTAAAGTCACACTTTTCCCATATCTACATGTGTAGATATGGGAAAAGTGTGACTTTAGTGTTTGTAGATATGGGAAAAGTGTGACTTTAGTGTTTACATGGGTCGTTTGTAATTGCTTATTGTGGTTTAGTTCTAGCATTGCCCATGAAAAAAATAAAATGAAATGATGTAAAAATGATTGAATTGGTATTTCCTTTTTATTTTATTGAAAAACATTCAACCCATCGATATATATAACCCAAAACGTAGCGGTGTAGTTAGCAGTTTTGAGAAGTGTACTGGCAAATACAACAGTGAATCACTGATGGATTGAAACAGTCTGAATTGAAGTCGTCATTGAATACTTTTTCTAAACAATTCAACTTGAAAATGTCATCATGCAATTGTATTTGTAAATCTCAAAGAACATAAATTGTCTGTCAACTAAAGCAGAGATTCTTACTGGAGCATTATGTTCTCCAAATAAGCAGAGTTATGTTCAAGCAAAATGGCATGACTAGAAATTTTTCATTTCTGATTGAGTATCGTAGTCAGAAGGATATGAAAAGTAGATATAAAAATCGAACAGGAATAGTAGCATTCAAGGACGACAGTCAACTACAAACACACAAAGAAATAAAGAACGACTAAATATAAAGGTGAATAAAAGGCAGGATAAAACATCTGGGAACGCTCCCTGGCAAGCAAGACAAATGGGGGTTTAAACCAGGTTCTAGGGTGCACCAAACGTCACTCTTACCTTATTGTCACCCCAATAAACGGGACAGAGTAAATAAAGATATCCGCGCCAGGTTATAATCTCTAACAAACAGCAAAAGCATAGAAAGCCACAAAGTAAGTACTCATTGACTTGGCAGAAGTCAGAGCAGCAAGAGAACAAACAGTTAAGGGTACCACAAGACAAGATTAAAGACAATCATCAAACGTCACCGTCCTTTTGGGCTTTAGGTAGACGTCATCATAGGTCAACAGCCTGTCCGGTCATCGTACAATTAAGTAGGAAAGCATAGTGGCGAACTGTAAATGGGTCAATCGCAAAACATGCAGTACGTTGCAAAGTGATGGGGTAATAACCTCGTTTGTTAAACTTTTAACAAGTTTAATAAAGATTGTATGAACATGATTATGACCAAGGATCTTATAGGGCCTAATGCGTGTCTATATTGAACTCATTGCTACATATATACCCACATTCTGCGAAGTATAGCCTACTGCAGTTAACATACTGCAGTGTTAGCCTGTGTGACACCAATAATGTGGACAAAGCTGAATATTTGAAACTCGTGTACTACCGTAGTAGAAGACGTTGTTGTACTTTATATACTGATATATTCAGTTTGCTAGAACTTATACCTAACCTAAACAAGACAATAGAGCAAAACATAGTCCCACACCGAGACTATTAACGTAATACTTAGTGTATACATTTAAGAAACAGTAGCAGACCGAGATGATTTGTTGTTAAATATAAGTGCAGATATTGTTAAGCAAGTTTATAATTTTAACTCTGAATGTTTATAATTATGATGTTGACATGTTATTGATTTTGTCATCCAATGCATTTATTTCAATTAGTAACATATAGATGTTTCTAGATATTTTGAAAACAATGTTTATATATTTACGATCAACATCATATGATGGCTATTGTTGATTCTGTCATTCAATGTGTTTTTAGATAAATAACATGTTTATTGTATTGGAAATTTCAAGAGAATTCTTTGACAGTATAAATACGGACTTGTGAAATTGATAATTTGTTCAGTATTTATTCAGTAGTTCAGTATTTGGTTCAGTATATTATTATAATGAAAGTAAAAAAGACATTGGGTGCTTTTAAAATGAAAACTATATTGGGAGAGAATTTTTATTCTAGCTTATTGTGTTCATCTATAGTAAAAGTGATAATTGGATTATTTGGACTATTATTAAGAACTAAATCAGAAAAGACTTATAATAAAACTGGATTAAAGTGACACTTGATAATTTCGGATTATTTGCATTTGACAATATTATTTTGACATTATTCTAAATACGGATTTAAACGAAAATTTCAAGAAATAATGGATGCAATTTATTTGTATTCTGTAAGTGAATATATTTCATTGTACTGTTTAAATAAGTGTTTTGATTACATTTTTAAAATTGTTGTCGCTGGTTTTGCACTACAATTCTCGATACATTTTACCCAGAAACAAAATGAAAACGGTATAGTGATTGTTTTATAATTGATGATTTTGTTTACGCAACTCTACTATTGAGGAGAAAACTAGGTGTGTCTAGGAAAGTAGAAAATATCCACACGAACAAGAACATGAAAGAACGTATCATTTTTTCTGTATGCAATTTCATTTAATTATTGTATTAATGGGTATGTATGCATATAATGATGTAATTAACATCTTTCAGGAAGTTTTTCTCGAAAAACATATTAATTAAAATTAATGTCATGATACAGTTTTGCAATTATTTAAAGAATTAATTAAACAACGTAAAAATAAAATACCTCAACGATTGATTTATATTTTTTATATTAAAAACAAAAATATTTCAAACAAAGATTGTCTCATAGCTCGTGCATGTACCTCATTTAAATGCAGACTTCCGATTGATGTATCGATGTCCTTTTTTAAATTGTTGATGAATACAGCTTATTTAATAACGTTAAACAACAGTTCAAATAAATTATAAAATTATCATTTCAACGGATTCAGCCTATAAGTCTTAATTCGCTTTCATATATGTGCAAACTATGAGATGAACACATGGGGGTGCTCTTATGCAAAAGTACTTATTTTGTTGTTTGACCTTTGATGGAAGAGAGAGAGAGAGACAGAGAAAAAGAAAAAGAGAGAGAGTACATATATAGAAATAAACACAGACAGAAAAGAAAAATACATATTGATATTGTACATGTATGTTCATTATATTGCACCGATAATTTAAAACTATGCTAATTATAACAAAGAAAATGTTAAAACTTCAAATTGTTTTATGTCTATTTTAATATATACAACTTTTAAGCATGTTCAAAGCTAAAATGAAACTGGATTACTTTTATAAATCGAGGTGCTATTGTTAATGTTGCACTTTGTAAATTGCCGAATGTAAATGTATACATGGTTGAACCAGATAATTCAAGTTAAATAAACGTTCTTCAAGTGACTAACCCGAAAAGAACGTCAAAATGACACTACAAAACTGTTTATCAAAACTCCAGCTCTATAATCATGATGTTCAGGTCATATAATAATGTACATGTGCCGATTCACGATTTCTTAAATTTCTCAGTCCATGTTTTGTTTCATGAACATGTTTATGTTTATTTAAATCGAAAGCAATACACACCAATAGATATTTACAATTCACACATTGCAATATTTGTGAAAAGCGAGAATAAGATTTTATGTGATGACGTAGAAAACTTTGAACAGGTAAATTAATTCACAGGTAAATGTATTTATCAATTACCGAGGAATAGTTGTGCAGCCATACAATTCAGATTTACCTCATTTCCCCGTACAGTTACTCAGTGGTAAAAGTAGTATCTATGTCAGGCAAATAATACTAATTTTTACAAACAACTTATTAGCGGTTTTCAATAAATGTTTCTCTCCGAGTCTATCAGGAAATGTTCGTATGATGTTTAAGAGTTAAATTTGGTAATTGATAAAACTACAAAAAGGTGGACATTCATCTTTAATATACACGTGATTGAAAGTACGTATTATTAAAATGAATAATGAGTTGTTAACTCAGCAGGAAAGGTGGTCGATTCTATTGTAATTTTGTTGATTTTTCGAAGGCCTATACTACGTTAAACCATCTTGAGCTAATTCAATGTTTAATAAGAAAAAGAGTAGGGCGCAAGTTCCTCAAACTTCTTGTTTCTATGTATAAACATATATGAACATGCGTACGAGTTGAAAATAATGCAAACACACCACGTTTCAGTTGTAATATAGGTACTAGGCAAGGATGTAAACTGAGCACAATTTTATTTTCTATGTTCCTAAATGATCTTATTGATGATTTAAGACGGTTTTAAGCTGGTATTAAGGCAATTCAGATTTCAGATACTGAGCAAGATGTTCTCGCAGTCATGTACGTAGATGATATAGCAAATGTAAGCCATACAGTTAGAGGGTTACAATCTCAGATAGATGTTATTTCCTCATTTTGAAATAGGACAGGAATGAAAATCAATCTATCAAAGACAAAAATAATAGTTTTCAGAAATGGGGGTATTCTGAGGGGAAATGAAAAATGAAGGAAAATTTTTAGAATGCGTGTCTATGCATAAGTAAATGGGTTGGTACATGTATATAACTCCAAAACTGATTTGGTAATATGCAAAGGATTGTTTAGCCTCTCAGGCTAGAAAGGCGATCATAACAATGGTTAAATTGCAAGGACTCTTCTGCGACAAGGACTATCACAACCTGACTTCTATGGTGATGTGATTTATAAACTTCGTAAGATTCTTGGCCATGATCACTTTTATACTTCCTTTGTTGAACTTGTTAAAATGTTTATCAACAGAGGTTATGACCCTATCATTTTGCAACGTATGCATGCCTGGTTGTTGCCTTTTTTACAGTTTGCCACTATGCCTTCCTCTGTAATTGTACGATGAACGAACAGGCTGTGGACCCTATGATGACGCCTACCTAAAGCCCAATGGGACGGTGGCGTTTGATGTTGGTCTATGATCTTTCTTGTCGTGCCCTTAATGGTTTATTCTCTTGTTGCTCTGGCCTCTGCCAAGTCATTGAGTACCTTCTTTGTGACGCCCATTGGAACGGTGGCGTTTGATGTTTGTCTATGATCTTTCTTGTCGTGTCCTTAATGGTTTATTCTCTTGTTGTTCTGGCTTCTGCCAAGTCATTGAATACCTTCATTGCGGTTTTCTAGGCTTTTGTTTTTTTGTATTATATTTACACGAGCATATTGGTGTTTTACTTATATTGCCTATTGCTGCTGCCTTGTTGGTTAGAGATTAGATCATGGCGGGGATTTCTTTATTTACACTGTCCTGTTTTAAAGGGGATGACAGTAGGGTAAGTGTGAGGTTTGGTGCACCCTAGAACCGGTTTAAACCCCAAGTGGCCTACTTTGCCACTGACCATTCCAAGGCGGTAGCCCTATTGTCAACCCTTTTGTGTTTGTGAAGTCGTTTGCATTTAATATTACTTTTGCCTTCTTGTTTGTCTGTTTGTGTGTTTGTTTCTGTGTTTTGTGTTTGACTTTTCTCCTTGAATGCTACTTTCCCTGTCCGATATTTGTATCTTTCTTGACTACTTCGAGCGAGAAGAAGTATTTGAATTGTTTGATACAATGATTATACCTATTTTACTATATGCTTCTGAGATATGGGGATACGAATACTCAATAGCGACTGAAAATGTGCATGATCAATTTTGTAGAAAGTTCTTAAAGCTTCATAGCGAGGATTGTGCGAATATAAAATCGATTCAAGCTAACCAGTAGACCTTATTGCCTACTATAGATTACCATTGTAGTTGTATAAGATATTGGTTAAAATTGATAAAATTAAACAGAACAAGATATCCCAACCAAACTTATAAAATGTTGAGACAATTAGATGAAGCTGGACGTATCAAGTGGGCGACTCAAATTAAAAACTTGTTATTTAAATATGGATTCGAATATGCTTGGATAAATGATGGAGTAGGAAATGAAAGCGTGTTTATTCGCACTTTCAAGCAAAGACTTATTGACTGTTCTAAACAGGAATGGTGTGAAAAGGTGGCAAAGTTTAGCAAAGGTAGACTCTATAGATATATTATGCCTGATTTGAAAATTGCAAACTACCTTTCTTTAAACATGCGAATGAGGCAAAATCGCTCGCTCACAACATTATATAGACACAATGCATTTTAACAGCGCGCGGACCGAATGGAAAGCACCACGCACAAATTGATAAAATTCAAGTTAGCTGTAGGTGTGCTTCTTCGCGTATGCAGTTCCAATGAAATATTTAAAATCCATCCAAAAAGCATGCCTTTATGTGGTACCATTTTAAAGGCAATACATTTCTCTAGAGGACAATATAACTTTCGTTTGAGTTAATTAGAAGGGCAATTGGCAGTTATCACTTTAAAATGATGTTATGGAGAAAAGGTTGTGATTTTCATCATGCTGCTAACACTTTTCGCACAGTATCTGTCTTATACGATAATAAATGACGATAAAGTGTATAAAATATCATTTTAGCATGTGTCTATAGTATGTTCGATGCCTGTGAATGCCAAATAATCACCGTTTTGCACTAGTTGCCTTGCTAAGCGGACACACGCACAAACACACAAACACACCGGGAATCGTCGCTCGTGTTGTGGATAACATGCGAGTCTGCCTGTATAAAAAATGATATGGCAGGAATAAGTACATGTTTATATGTCATTTATATTTAATGTGATACTTGCTTAATACTTGCTTATTTATTATAGGAATATGCCTTAGTTATATGATATAAGTTAACAATAATACCTCAACAATAATACCTCAAACTACATCTCATTCATTTTGTGTCCTTAATATGCCATTCATTTTGTATCCTTAATGTGCAGAGCAGATCGACCAGACCAGACCAGACCAGACCAGACCGGACCGGACCGGGGCGGGCGGGAGCGGATAACGTGAATTAGGCATGGTGTCGAGCCGCGGATAGTTGATCATTGGCGGATTCGAGCACTGGCCAAGCCTTACAAAGCCAATTAGGCATGTTGTCGAGCCGCGGATAGTTGATCATTGGCGGATTCGAGCACTGACAAGCCTTACAAAGCCTAGTAGGCATGGTGTCGAGCCGCGGATAATTGATCATTGGCGGATTCGGGCACTGGCAAGCCCTACAAAGCCAATTAGGCATGGTGTCGAGACGCGGATAGTTGATCATTGGCGGATTCGAGCACTGGCAAGCTTTATTTTATAAATCGCCTGGTATGCTGCCAATGGGGTGTCAATGGAGTGTTGATGGACACGTTCTATTGCTCCCATAGACGAAACGAGAATGAATACGTTCAGAAATGCGCCTGTTACAGTATATAGTGGTATATTACGCACTTAGTACCCGTGTGGTGAATTAGTATAAGCAAATGTACCAGCCATAAAAACTGTTAAATGGGGTATAACAGTTACGGGTCGTTATTAACAATTGAATTACATGTTTTAAAATGTCTATAAAGTGAGCCACTTATTCCTATACTTAGTGATCAACTCATAATTTGCATTATATTGTATATTCTACCTAATACTAGTGCCATTATACCATGATATAAAACTGTCATTTAGAGCATATATAATGTGAATGTTTAGGTGCTAATATATTGTTTTACGCATATAATTACGGCATGTTCTATACCATGGTGCTAAGGGCATCTGGTATGGTATCGTGCTTGGTACACAACATTTTTACTGATGTGAATTTATAGTTAATTTTATGACAATCTCTTTCATCACAGCGCACATTAGTATGTGGTTATACCTGTTCAATCTATTTCACTCTGTACTTAGGACATGTTCATTATTCTAGTTGTTATAACTTTAAACTTGACATTATAACTATTGCTCTTGTAATTCAGCGTTATTGTTGTTTTTCTGTTGTTGTTTTTTATAATTTACACTCATACATTACGGGTGGGGTATTGCTTTTAGCAATTTTGGCGTTTTAAGTTCCCACACCTTTGATGTGAAAACATATATATATCATTTAGTTAAAAAACAAATGCTATTACTATTTGATAATTTCTTAAATAAATGACAATTTCAATTTCAATATTTCTTTTGTACTTCCATACACACTTGTTTTATGATTTCCCACATCAAACAAAGCGTAACGTTATGAGTGTAATCAATAATGTGTACATAAATGCATTTGCAAATAATCTCCAATATTACGCGGTTCGCTTTAAATTACATTAATGTGCATACTATTTTACAATTTTAAACCTAGATGGTTCCATTGCCGTAGAGTGTAAGTTTCCCCTAAATCCAAATAATTACACTAAATGCATATCATAATTGTTTAAAAGTGTGATTGCAATTTAAATATGATCGTATGTTTTATTTTAAGACCAAAATATAAACGTTTAATCAAAAGTTCGAATTTTATCGCAATATTTAGAAATTGACAGATAATAGGACAGTTTGCTCATGTACCGCAGATTTGATAAATTAATCACAAAAGCATTTTGTTCATATTTTGCTAGACAAAAAAAGAGTAGTTATTATTGCTGTATTATCACTTACCATATAAAGATATCTTTGGTCAAAAATTCTATATTTTTCATCATTATTTGCAAATGTGTGAATTTTGCCCTTAAATCTTAAGTTATGTATTCTTTCTTTCTTTCTTTTCTTATAAGAAAGTAATGAAACGTATTTTTTATGGAGGAGTAAATCATAACGAACCCTACAGCTAATGTATATTCCACCTCTTTACGTTGAATTATAGACATAACCTTTAACGACAATTTACAAGTATTTATTTTTAAATTTGTATTGCAGTTGTTTTTTAATGCAAGGTTGATTATCAGCTTGTATTCATAGTCATTGCTATTGGCGCCTCCTCATCGCCATCTGGCGGATAACCTACATTTTTTGCTCATAAATCGAGGCTTCAAGTCGTACATGCATGCTGATCTATGCTAGACGAACATATTGGATGCTGAAAACAACTATAATGCAAGCAAACAGGTCGAGCAACTCTACAAATATCTCATTATGGCCACATCGATGACCATGGTGACGTCATGACGCCAATTTGGAAAGGTTCTGATCACAATCTATTCATTCTTAACAAGTGTCAAGCTCTAGATTGAGTTGTTATACATAACATGTGTCAAGCTACAGATTGTCTCAGTTTTCATTCATAACATGTGTCAAGCTACAGATTATCAGTATTTATTCATAACATGTGTCAAACTCCGGATTATGTGACTTTTCATCCATAATGAGAAATGTTTAAACCGAGTTTCATTTTGTTAGGATCTTTATTTTTATTTGCCTGCATATTTCAAAAGATAATGTTTTTATGTCCATTTTTAAAAATATATTATGGAGTCTTAAGTCTATTAATTTTCTCAGTAATGTTTGGTGAATTCGGGCACCGTACTTACAAAATGATTTAATGTTTGTTTGTAAACATGTATTTCGACTAAATCATGAACTTGCACATGGATGCGGCATGTTAACCTACTTCGTCCAGCTAGGTTCTGTTCTGTTTGTTGTTGTGTTTTTTATCAAAATTATGACCACTTTTACCCGTGTATTTACTCATAGTCAATTTCAGTTATTTTTTCACATATAATTTTTTATTTTTTATCTTTTCGTAAATACTAGAGTAAAGCTTGTTGATATTTTCAATGTGTGGGACAGACATAGGGAAGTTGAATCAACGGGTTGTGCCTCTTGTTAAGTTATTTGTCCCTGCAGCAGAATGTCATACAATCTCGCAGATATGTCCCTGCAGCAGAAGGCGTTTTCTAGGTAACGCCCCTGATTATAGAATGTCTGTCTACAAAATTGCTTTGTTAATTAATAGTTGCTCTACCATTCTCACCGGTCTTTTATGTCTAGTTTAAACTTATTTATTTTACATCGATTGTAACGAAAGCTCTATGAGCTTATTTGAATCACTCTCGATGTTTTCCTGGGTAGAACCAGTACTAAGCAATGCAGATAAAGTGTCTTGCTCAGGGACACAACGCATATGGCAATGACGGGAATCGAACCCACGACTTTTGGATCATGGGTCCAACGCTCTACCACTAGACCACAGCGCTCCATTATGAAATTGTATCATACGCAAATAATAGATATATGTATATAATGGCTATTGTTTCACTAAACTAAGCGTGATAGCGTAACATATGAAACTCAACCTCAAAGTAAATTAAAAAAAAACTCAAGTTCGACCTATGCGTCTGAACCTCGCAGATATTGCAATAAAAATAGTTCCTTCAAAAAATGGTTGGAGCTAATCGCTCTTCTGTTCGCTGGGGAGCTTCTGATTTATCGTTTCATACATTATTGAATGTCTAACAGGTCACTTAACTAACGAACCACTTTAAACAACTTACACTGAGATAATTAGTCACTTTGCCCGAGTTTAATTTCCTCTTGCCACCCATGTCGGTCCCAAGTCTCATGATTATTACAGCCGAAGCCGTAAATTATGAATATTTGATCACCTTTGGTCTGTATTGCGTATTCTGTGATTGATCATGCTAGGCGAGGTAATGACGTTTCATTTACTTTGGCGTTAAAGTTGGTGTTCGCGTCCCGACATATATGTAGTTAAAACACGAACAGGCTGATTGGTATATTGATCGAGAGAATCATCAGTCAAAGATGCAACGTTTGATATATTTACGTCTTCGCGGATAAATCATCAGCCTCATCGATTCGACATTTAGGGTTTGACCATCGTGAACCCTGTTTTTTTCCTTAATTAAATTGTCCTTGTCTAATTACTGCCGAGAGAAACATTCTGCTACTGGCAAATAGTCTCGGGAATCTTCAGTATTTGATATAGAATGTGAACATCAATGGAAACTTATCAGTATTTTTAGTTTAAAAACGAGTACAAATGGAAAATAAAACATTGGTAACATTAATAATATGAATATAGAACACATTACTCAAATTGCCATATAATATTAAAAAGAGTATGAAAGGAGACATTTGGAAATCACCAAACACAATAAATATAAAATATATTGCAGTCTCGGTTTGATTGAACCTGCTCATGAACGGTAGTGAAAAATGCTAGCTACCGTTCACGCCCTCTAGCCCCGGGTTGAGCAGAATTTAATATTGAAAATGTCAAAAGTTCAGACATCCCGAAGATGGTATGCATTTGACGGCGAATATGGATCCTTCTATTTGGTATTTTCATACCATTCCATGGTCAGCGGCGTATGGTCCCAGTTTCTAATAAAATGCTTTGCCCTAAACGAGGAAACAATAGGCGAAAGAAGAAAAAGGGAACTTAGTTGGGAGCAGCGGTTATGAAGTCTGCGTATTACAAGTAACAGTAAAAAAACTAAATTAAAAATCAGACAACATATCCTAAGGGTGATTAAACAATACTAAGCGCCTTTAAAGGCTGGAATAGTGGCGAACCACCTATTCTAAATTAAGGTAAGAAAACAAAGTATTTGAGAATGTACGAGTGATATATGTATGTAATATACATATCGGGATCAGCGATCTCCAATGATCGGAATGAATACAAGCTCTAGCTGTTTGCAAGCACGAGGAGGCGTTTTACCACCCCCACCCCTACCACACTTCACAGGCAACGCTACAGTAACTATGATATATAAAAAAGAATGAAAGTAGACATTTGGAAATCACCGAACACGATAAATATGAAAAAAAAACACATTGCAGTCTCGGTTTAATTGATCGTTCATGAACGGTAGTGCTGAATGCTTGCTACATCCACGCCCTCTAGCCCCAGTTTGAGTAGAACTCAATATTTAAAATGTCAATAGTACGACAATTTGAGCCGACTCGAAGATAGTATGCATATGACGGTGATCATTGAACCTTCAAAGTGGTATTTTCACACAATTACATGGCCAGCAACGTATGGTTATTTTCGTCAGAAAATTGTTTCGTGTTGTTTACATACAGTTTAGAATATTTTCCTTGATGTTTGCTGGCGTTCATTATACACCTATTTCATCTTGATTTTTCAAAAGTCGAGGCGTCCTGCTCGTTATTTTACATTTTTGCAATCATTAATATTACGTATTAGAATATAGTTTTAACAGTATACAACCGTTAATTGTATTGCATGAATACTATTTAAACATTTGGCAAAATAACAAATACAAATTGAAAACTTAACATTTTATTTTATTATATACAAGCAGGTTTATACATAAAATGATACTGAATTAATAAATCCAGATGCTTGTAATGCTTGATGCATATTTCAAGATTGCTTTATTGCACCTCGCACAAAATCCAAGGAAATTCATTGGATTAGAGCGGTCACATATTCTATAGTGGGTCAGTAGATTTCATAGAGGGTCACTTTAACAATATGGACTATAGTTCGGATTCAAAATTTAAATCATTTGCAAATAGTTCTTTAAGGCGTTAGTAACAAACCTAATAAGTAAATTAATAATGTTTTTAAACTGTACCTGTCAACGTCATGACGTCAAATTCTGCGAACGTTGCAATGATGCTGACGATCCATTAAAATGGGTTAAATATCGGTGTTTGCCTTAAAAAGGTGCTCGATGCAATAAATCAGTTATTGGGTTTGTTACTGACTCCCTACATAAATATGTGGGGTCAGTAAGATGTATAGAGGGACTCGGCTATTGCATCGCCCCCTATACTTGTGGTGTCGTTCTCGAAAACAGTACGATAAACGTGTTGCATCACATACCTTAGCGATAATGGCATCTCCATTTATTTCCAGTATAACCATGTCAAGAATGTATTAGCTCGAACTAGCGATCTGAGGTTCCATTATCTCTACTTAGTATTACCATAAAAGTGGTTTAAATCCTGAATCATTATATTAGATTAAAACTATACTAAAAATGTTAGCCAACGTCTGATGTTTTTGTTTTCATTTTTGAATGACCTTATTACACATACGAGTTGAGACATGTTATATACCATTCAGGTTTTAGTTCATTCAGACATACACACTTTGTATTGGGTTGTGAATAGAAATTACATGTTCATGTCACGAACTCGACAGTTACGACATAATTGTGAATACAATTTGTTTATTTAATTCATTTAGTACGGAATCCAAGTCAATTTTGAAAATATTTTGGAAATAATACAGTATGGCAATACCAAACGATGATGCGTGAAAATCACTGCTTTTGAAGCGTGCATTTTCTATTTATATTATTGCTTGCGTTTATATTGTAATTGTGTGCAATTCCGACTGTCTGTTTAGCGAAATTTGTTCCACTTTTTGTTTATCCAATTCGGCAACCTTTTTGAAACTGGCCCTATAGCGCAGTTTGCATCTTTTGTTAAGAGGGCTGACAGAGCTAATAATATCGAAAATAAAAAAGTGTTAAATCTGCGATTGGTAATAACTTGAAGGGAGTATATTCAATTATCTTTCAGAATATATATACATTTTATAGCTTTAGGGATCTTCATGTCAGGCTATTTCGAAGGTAGTTTTATTTAATGTCTGAGCATTATGCCTGTTTTCAGAGAAAGTGAAGATGTTGACTATAATCACCCCACTGTTCGTGCTCAACTTATACACTAATGGGTTTATGTTATGTATAGAGGATGTTACCTGAGTGACAGAGTAATATTGAATTTATTAAACGAAATGGATAAAATATACGATGCGAGTCTCTCATATCAAAGTATCCAATAATTTAAAATATACAATATTAAATAAGCACGATTGGGAGATTTCTATTTATCGAATGACTCCAAAAATGCCGCACAACGTACATATATTAATTAAGCTGCCTATAAATATACGTCACGATGGGTGGTACTATAGATCGTACTTTTGAAATCCGTATTCTGGTGTTGTTAACCGTTATTGAAGTCGTCGGGGATGTTGCGATTGCCCACCGTGTTATATTTTGGCCGCAGATTTATTATACCAGTGTATTATGATACATATGGCAGTGTATTATGATACATATGGCATGACTGTATTACACTCCAACGCCGCAAGTTATGTGTTACAAATAAATAAGCTGTCAAAACAGAATGACAACATAATTTATTTCTTCCCACATTGTCAGATCTTGTAATTCTCTATTATTATTACCAATAATGGTCAGTCCCAGCAGCTTTACTTTCGCTTAAGTTATTATTACTGTCAGCAATGACGACTACGGAGACAGTAATTATCTCCTTGGGTTGTATGTAAGGAGGACAATTGTCTTGTTGTAGGTCATTCTGTCAATATATTTTGAAAAGTACGTTTGTCGTGTTCTATTTCTAGAGTTACAAGGAACGTAATATGTATACGTTGTTATTTCTGTCTGTGAATTATGTCTGATTCCACAGAAACTGAAGAGGCTAATATAAACAATAAAATAATCAAGGCCTGTATAGACAGTAATAATGGAGTGTGCAGGGTTATTGACGGTCTATTGCTTATAATTAGGTTGAAATTGTTTCTATCATGCTTTCTGGTTGTTATACATGTTATACTTGTTTTAATTTGTGACACACAGTTTTGAATACATACATAAATTGTTATACATACAATGTTTATATATGTTATGTATGTGAGTTTTTGGGGTCGAAAATGGATCTGGATTTTCGAGAACCGATGTTCATGCTGACTGTATGCACTAACGTCTGTCTGGCTTATAAACTATTATATAGAGAGGATATTACATGAGGGTCTGACTAATGATGTGCGTATACAATGAGTTGGATACAATTATACAATACGAATGTGTATCGAGCATCAAACCCATTTATCGAAGAGTTTAATAAAATGCTATAATTATTAGGAACGAATGTGAGATTCTATTTATCGAGTGATTCCAATACTGCCACACAATGAATATTATTGTATCGATATATTTATAACATGCTCACACCGCAAAGTATGTGATACTATATAAATAAGCTTGCGAGGTATATACACTCACACCGCAAAGTATGTGATACATAAAAATAAGCTTGCGAAGCATACACGTTCACATGGCAAAGTATGTGATACTATATCAATAAGCCCGCCAAGCATACACACTCACACCGCAATGTATGTGATACTGTTACCTATAATGTTTATCATCAACATTCAAGTATTTAAATGTAGTAAAATGTCGATGTTTCTGGATTATAAAAAGATGTTATGTTTAAATGATCTAGTATAGAAACTTCTAGGTAATTCTATGACAGTATATATATATAGTGCATTGAAAAATGGATAGCTGTTCAGTATTTTATTCAGTATACAGTTAAATTAAAAAAAAGTTTGTGAACATATTGTGAGCGGATTTATATTAAAAACATTATGTTCATCAATAGTAAAAGAGACATCGGATTATTAGGAGAGAAACTACTCAACACAATTTAGATTAAAGAGATACCTGACAACTTGGATTAAAGAGACACTTGATAATTTCGTTTAAAGAGACACTTAGCAATATTATTTGAATTTCATTGGAATACTTGATATAGTGTATGTATATTCTATAATTGAATATTTTTCAATGAACTTTCTAAATAAATTTGTTGATTAATATATTAAAAACATAAAACGTGTTGTTTCTGGTTTCGTACTGCCTGTCTGTTTACGTTTACTAGTATATAAAAATAAGTTTGCACAGTTGAGTGACTATGCCTCAGTAGCTTAGTATATAAGGGCTTAGCTTTAGAGTTACATAGCTCTGCCCCACGTGGGTTCGTTCCCATGTAGATAGATGTCGGAACGACGGAAATATATTTTCATCTTCTTCTGAGGTTGCTGTCCCAGTATAACCTAATATGATGTGTTAACTGGAGGTAAGCCCATCATATTTAATTTCCCATATTGCCTGATAATTTTTTCTCACTGCCGCCACTGGGTTACTTCGGATTTTTTTTAGGCACGATACGTCCTCTAGCTTTGATCGTCGAATTGGGAGATACACTGGACGGTCTCTTGTAAGAGGGCATGGTTCCCGGATTCGTGTGTATCAATGCTCAATCGTCTCTCTCTGTAGCCGCTGAAAATACTAAAAGCATGTGCGGATGAGACGGTAAGATACGGTTTTCACATGTGTGAACGGATTGCATGAAGAAAGATAAGCAACAGGTTTATTTCAAGAAAGCTCACACTCGGAACGCAGAAGTACAATGGAAAGAGCCTTGCATTTTAGATCTTAAGACATTTGCATCACATCTCATCTCCATTCGTATCTCTTAAAATCGCATTTTTTTCATGTTCTTTTACTTAACTAGTAACAAACATGTATTTGAAAAACATATCTACCTGGTCATTGTAATCATACTAATTGATTTGGTATCAATCGAAATCTGCATGCAATTATATATTAGAGAAAATGTATGGTAAACTCTTTTAGATAGCGTAGCTATGTCTGAGAACAAGAACCAGTTTTATTATTGCCACGCGGGGTTTCCTGTCTTTAAAAAATTATCTGAATCACACCATTAAGGTTCGTCCATTTCCATGTAAATGTCACGGATTTGCCCTAAAAGGAATATATAATTAACTAATGGACATATTACAGAGCGAAATCATTGACAGCGACAGTATTCATTACGCATACAGTGTTGCAATGGCATTGAAGGAACATGCAGACATCATTATACCTGATTCACACTTCAAAACACTCTACAAATCACCTACAAAACACTCTACAAATCACCTACAAAAGTGTGCTTTGTTCTTCCTATATCGTGTTGGCATTCATTTCAGCCTGGACAGATTCTTGCTTTCAAAGCAATGTTGTGAGAAAAGAAGCGGCAAGATTGCCGGATGTTCCTTTAAATGGACAATAGGTCGTTTTCATAATAATACCCTTAGCTAGTATATTTTTAAAAGAAAACTTTGTTGCAAAGAATCAAGTCGCAAGTAATAATTTAATACTCGATAGATTAGGTGAACTTGTATTACTTTAGAATTCTCGGAAAGCCTATAACGCTACCTTTATTTTCATTAGCCAGTCTGGTAATCCAATCTGGTAATCCAATATTTCTTTCAGATAAAGAAATACCATGGCACTATGACAAATTGCGTATAGGCTGTAGGACTTGAATACCTAATCCAGACTGGTACTTGTAGACTAAACAGCTGCCTATCCGCAGAGTGTGTTTCCCCATAGGCATTGACGTTTTCAAGAACAGGCGTATTTCATTTTATTTAATTATGTACAGAGAGTGTTTAAGGAACACACGGCAATCTTGATGTTTTGAAAACTCGCCGCGTCTCGGTAGAGTTTCTACCAACATTGCGTTTGTTCAGTCAAACATATTAATTATAAGAATATAATAATTTAAAGCATACATCTAGCTGTTAATTACATTGCATCAATAATATATTCAAACCTATGGTAGAATAACGAAGAAAAAGTCAAAATGATACTGGATTAATACATTGAGGGACTAATTTTAACGTTTGATAAATACTTCAAAATTGGCATGTGTCATTTTAAAGTTAAAATGCTACTGGAATAATAACTCTAGGTGAACGTTCAAGTTTGATACAAGTTTATGACTTTCGTATGTCCCTTAAATTCGCGGGGTTTACAATTAAAACAAATTTGGTATGCCGATTCCATTTACCAAGCTGTAGCATTAAACCGTACGTGTTTTGCAATTCAGATGTTTGACATTAAGATATTTCTAAATACTGGTTTATTTTTGTGCTGATATTTTAGTATTAACCTTGTTAAGTTCATGTACGCAAAACGCTTTGAATGTTTATTCTTCGTACTCTTTGCTATAATATTGCACTAAAGAACAAATTTCAGGATGAAAACCATTATTTTCTTGCACCGCTTAGCTGGCATCTTGTCATTTATATTTAATTTGTCATCTAATTCTCCGCAACTTTGATATAAAGCGCCAACAAATTAAGGTAAATATTATTTTCTTTCTTTGTTGAACGAATGTGCTAAATTAACTCATAGACCAATATGTGCGTGCCGATTTTTAATTAGTATATTGGCAAAAAACCTCGAAATCAATTCCTATATGCACCACGTACAGGATTGGCACAACTAAAAAGTATATTTAAAAATCAAACAGGTAAAGTAGCATTCAAGGACGACAGTCAACAACAATCACACACAGAAACAAACTATTAAGATGAATAAAAGGCAAGATATGACATACCAAACACAAAATAGTCGACAATAGGACTACCGCCTTAGAATGGACAGTGGAAAAAAGGTCGCTGGGTGTTAAAAACAGTTTATGCAATGTATTCGCATAAACTGCATCCATTGTCGGTGAATTCATCTTAGGACTTTATAATTTCTCAGGAAACATATGCTACTCCTCGGAATTTTTTCAAAGCAGTTCGCAGTAAAAATCAAAAGCGCGCGCTAGCCTTAACATTGAGAACGGACAAAATATTATTACATTATTTGTTTCAATACATTTATAACTGATGGAGATACATTTAGCCCAAAAAATTATTTATCTAACAGTACTTCTGATTGTTCCTTTTCTTGGTGAGAAAGATAAAAAGGACGCCTGTATGAACATCAAACGTAAAAGATTGGAACAGATGTAAAACTGGATACAAATGTTAAACAAAAAGTCACGTATGTAAAAACATAATACACATGTAAAACGATTGGTTACATATGTCAAACCAAATATTGTGTGACAAATTTAACAATCTTTCTTATTAAAGTCACATATGTCAATAAAAAAAAGTCAAAACAAATGCAAATATGTAATAACGAATACACGTGCAAATGAGGTTGTAGTTATATTATTGGTAACAGTTGGTAATGAACACAGCACAATGATGCAAGGTTAAATGTTGTACTAAAGCTACTTTAAAGCCCAAATATGATATCTTCTCCTGAAAAAACACGAAACAAATTAGCACCTTAAATGTCGTAAACTTTACGGATTAAAAAGTTTGAATTGGTTCAATATGGTGATGATGATTCTTTCTAATTTGAATTTTAGAAAGTGTAGGCTGGATTGTGCTAACTTTGTGGGTGCAGTTATTTTTGCTATAGTTTCTAAAAATGGTTTGTTTGTGTAATGTAATAATAACCCTTAAATCAACCATATACATAGAGGATCTTACATGAGTACTCATTCATTAGTTTATTGAATGATATAAAGCGAGGCTCTTGCCGAGCATTGTATCGTTTTTTGCTAACGAGTTTAATAAATTCAATAATGAATTAGAACGAATGTTAGATTCTATTTATCACATAACTCATATATCGACTTTATTGCATTTTGCCTGTTGCTTTAACACGCGAAACCGACATAAACCGTAGGAATTGGATCATAGTCATTATCGATTTTTTTTGACAGCGCATAGTAGACTTATTTGCATATTTAGATAACTATTGGTATATCGAAAATATAGAATGGTGTAATTCCACTCCCACACCGTAAGTTATGTGATAAAATGCTTAATTAATAACCTACCAATATACTGAAAATGCAAGGAACTACTTTCCGCTCATTGGCAAATGGAGAGTTCGTTCTTGGCCATACTTCATCTACAAAATAGAGAATTTTCATAGCACACCCTATATCAGGCCTGAGACACCATATCATATTTAGCATATACTTCAGCAATGACTTTGTTGAATTGTCAACTTCAGCTAACTTAATACGCTAAAACACTAGTATAATCAATAGATGTAATCCAATTCAGATGTCTGTCGCGTAAGTGAAGATCTTCACCACTTTTTTCCCCCTAAATTTGATTTAAAATTAATGCCATTGAATTTGAAATTGTCTAATTCAGACACGTGGTTATTTCATCCACGGATGGTTCTATAACATTGGGTTTATTATAAATTTGTTAAACTCTCTTTATGGTCCGTGTATTATGCCTTATTTATCATATACTTCCCTACAAATATGTTGTTTTTGAATATACGATACAACTTAGACCTAGATAGTCATATCAATCGGGATTTCGTTGCCGAGCAATAAAGCTTTATCACACGCGTGAAAAATGTCATATCACGGAAATAACCGAATGTTCATCTCGAAATAGCCGATTAGTTATTACTGTATACAATTTGTCACGGGTAATGTTTGTCGTCTGCGTTTCATTAGTTACTTCCATCCTGTTTTCGCGGCAGATTATTGGCTATAGAATCATTATCCGTGGATAAAATAAACACTAATGACAATTCACCATGATTCGAAAATTTCAAAATCAATGAAATTCATTTTCAATAAGATTTGGACAAAAAAAAACTGTTGTGTACCACTTACGCGACAGTCATGAGCACATGAGAATGGACTAGACTTTGTTTTTCTCCCTGGAAAACAGCGTAGTGAGTGAAGTTGAAATTTCGGCAAAGCTCAAGTATATTATAAACAGAATAAAAAATGTGTATTTTCATATCACACCCTATATCAGGCCCTCGACCCATATTAGCCCTCGAGCTAAAACTCTCGGGCTGATATGGCCTCTCAGGCCTGATATAGGGTGTGATATGAAAATACCCATTTATTATTTTTTATTTATTTTTTTATTTTACTTCTACCTATCTATCATCTCTTTTCTTTCATCTTCTTAGCATTACTAGTCGAGTCATTTCCGTTGAGTTATGATCAAAGATAAACAGCTCAACGTACACATGTAGATGTAGATGTTTAGCCTATAATCTAGCGCGAAAACAGGATGGAATGCAGACGAAAAACCACAACGCGTGATCAACGCGTGATCCGTATCAATCCGCTGAAAGAATCATAAAGAACATTCGGTTATTTCCGTGATATGACATTTTCTTACCCTTTATTTCAGGCGTGTGATAAAGCTCTCCGCAACTAAATCCTGATTGATATGACTAGCTAGGTATATGTCGTATCGTATATTCAAAACCAACGTATTTATAGGGAAGTATGTGATAAAAAGGGTGAACACATAGCGAGATGGTAAATACTTCAAGAGTGTCGTGTGCCCCTTTAAATGCTATAGTTGCACTTTCTCTGAAAGTTAGAAAGAACAAACACTGTTGTTCGCCGTCGGCATTTTCATTTCCTTTCTCAAGATGGAAGTACGTCTGTCACGGAATGGTTAATGAGAAAACCTTACTGGTGGAATTGAATTGTCTTTCGCCTGATCTAAGAGGCAAAACCAACATGAACCTTGGATTAACGTTGAAGAGCTCACTGACGGAATTGATTTGCATTTTCCGGAACATTTGGATTTATGTCTGTCAGGCGGTGATTTACTTAATTAAGATTGAAAAGAAGAAAAGATGAATTTGTCGTCTGCAAAATGGTTTCGACGCGTTTGGTATTTATAGAGGTAAAATGTCGTTTTCCACATTCTAATCTGACTGAAACAAGAGACTACCGGCTCAAATAAGCATAATTATAATTTCAATAAGAAAGTCTACAAACACAGGCTTGTAGATCAGTGTTATTACCTTATTCTAACAGATATATTTATATACAATATATAAATTTAAATTTGAAAAAGAAAAAATAAGTCAGTTGAATATTTTCTCTGATCTTATTATTCTGATCCTCATTCCCCGAGGACAACCATACCCTACCCAATGTAAATCTTTTAGGGCATTTTCTCTAAGTCTAGGACCTCTATTTTAAAATGTATATTTCCTTATTTCTTTTATTTTGTTTTGTTATCAGTTTCTTAACTTTATTGTCCTAGAGGCCCTGAGAATCCTGCATTTTCTATCGAGCTATATTGAATCTTAAACATATTAAAGGGATACATTATTTGCATCAGTCAATAATATTAATACGTGTCCATAAATGACATAGATTGTGTGTAAAATACAAATGACTCTGTAGAATTTAATTAATTTAGATTTTGGCTAGAATTTTCTCCCTTTACGGAAATGCTTATTTGGAAATTACATAAGGTGCTTTGAACGTCACTATCGAATCCGGATATAACGAATACAAGCCTGGGCAAGTAGTCTCGGAATATATCCCCAGACCATTTTGAGAGTCTCGGAGTCTATCTTCCGACCACATTAAATTGGAGTCTATTCTCCGAACCCTTCGAAGTACCACAGCAATGTATTCGATAGTAAGGGTACGGAATATACCGGATACATATGCACATTTCTCTTCTCGGTGGTATTCAATAGTAAGGGTATGGAATATCCCGGATACATATTCAGCTTTGTCTTCGCACTGGTACTCGATAATGTGGGGAAGGTCCCTGAAACATACATGTATGCACATTTCTCTTCTCGGTGGTATTCGATCGTAAGGGTAGGGAATGTCCCGGATACATATGCACATTTCTCTTCTCGGTGGTATTCAATAGTAAGGGTATGGAATATCCCGGATACATATTCAGCTCACTGATACTCGATAATATGGGGAAAGTCCCGGAAACATACATGTATGTACCTTTCTCTTCCCGGTGGTATTCGATCGTAAGGGTAGGGAATGTCCCGGATACATTTGCGCATTTCTCTTCTCGGTGGTATTCAATAGTAAGGGTATGGAATATCCCGGATACATATTCAGCTTTGTCTTCTCACTGGTACTCGATAATATGGGGAAAGTCCCGGAAACATACATGCATGTACCTTTCTCTTCTCGGTGGTATTCGATCGTAAGGGTAGGGAATGTCCCGGAAACATATGCACGTTTCTCTTCTCGGTGGTTTTCGATAGTAAGGATAAGGAATATCCAGGATACATATGCACCTTTCTCTTCTCGGTGTGGTTCGATAGTAAGGGTAGGTAATGTCCCGTATACATATACACATTTCTCTTCACGGTGGTGTTCGATAGTAAGGTTATAGAATGTCCAGGATATATATGCACCTTCCTTTTCTCGGTGGTGTTCGATAGTAACGGTAGGTACTGTCCCGGATACATATACACCTTTCTCTTCTCGGTGGTGTTCGATAGTAAGGGTAGGTACTGTCCCGGATACATATGAACCTTTCTCTTCTCGGTGGTGTTCGATAGTAAGGGTAGGTACTGTCCCGGATACATATACACCTTTCTCTTCTCGGTGGTTTTCGATAGTAAGGGTAGGTACTGTCCCGGATACATATGCACCTTTCTTTTCTCGGTGGTGTTCGACAGTAAGGGTAGGGAATGTCCCGGATACATATGTACATTTCACTTCTCGGTGGTATTCGATAGTAAGGGTAGGGTATATCCAGGATACATATTCACATTTTTCTTCTCGGTGGTGTTCGACAGTAAGGGTAGGGAATGTCCGGATACATATGAACCTTTCTCTTTTCGGTGGTTTTCGATAGTAAGAATAGGGAATGTCCCGGATACATATGAACCTTTTTCTTCTCGGTGGTATTCGATAGAAAGGGTAGGGAATGTCCCTGATACATTTACACCTTTCTCTGCTCGGTGGTATTTCACTAAATAACCAAAGATAGTGAATAGATGGGTCATTAAACACACAGTTCACTATGATCTTTTTATTATCTCATATATAAGTCGAGGATGTTTAATCATTATTATCACATTCTTGCCTATACACACGTTGTCTTTGCATATACTACATATCATAGACCTGTCTATCAATCAGGATTGAGTTGCCTGGCAATAACGCTTGATCACAAGGGTGAGATTAAGGGAACAACAAATCATATCACTGAAATATCCAGGTTTTCATCTCGTTTCTTTTACATGAGTGACATGAAAATTAAAATCACAATCAGCTGAAACAAGAGAATACAGTACCATGGTGCATGATCAGAACGAATGTGCACGGATAAAATAAACGTTTAATGAATAAGAACGGATAAGCTCCTCATTTCTTCGGATTTAAAATGGAGCTGGAAAATGACGAGTGTCAGAAAACGGAGGAAAAGTCGGCAACAGAACTGTAAGTTCATTTCATTTCATTGTACCACGGAAAACTAGTATATGCTAGATTTATAGCTAAATATAGTAGAAAAAGTATGTCATTTTCGCAAAATAAGCATTTGAAATGGTGCACTTCTGTACGGATTTTGGTATTGACAATAACTAACAAACAGGTTTACATAATTTACACCATTGTGTATGCCTTTGTACGCGAGAATAGATACATTACATTCATAGTTGCGATATAAGTAAACATGATTTTACGTTTATATAATGATGAAATATCAGTTCATTCAGTGACACGTAATATTTTCAAAGGCACCTAATACGCAGACAACAAGGAACCTCACGTTTTATCCAACAGGGCACCTAATAAGTAGTTGCTTCTGTATGCTCAGCTCAAACAGAACATGGTTAAAACTTGTTTATGTATTAACAAAAGTCATTTATAATATATTTAAGTTAATATAAGTTAATTCAAGTCAATTGTAATATAGTTAAGTTAATATTAGTTAATTACAGTCATTTAAAATATATTTAAGTTAATATAAGTTAATTACAGTCATTTATAGTATATTTAAGAAGAAGAAGATAAGAAGATAATTGTTTATTATAGTGTCACAAGTCATCATACAGCATACACAACGTTCAGTACAACATATTAAAATATATGACATATTGGGCCGATATCGGCCTATGAGACACTAATTTATACAAATCAATGCATGTATATTAAAAATACAGATAAAACACAAAACATAAAACATGT
This sequence comes from Cyrtodaria siliqua, assembly GCA_037043455.1. Taxonomy (NCBI): domain Eukaryota; kingdom Metazoa; phylum Mollusca; class Bivalvia; order Adapedonta; family Hiatellidae; genus Cyrtodaria; species Cyrtodaria siliqua. The sequence goes on along the minus strand of JAWPHD010001073.1, from coordinate 90,159 downwards.
AAAACATGCATAACATGCATAACGAACAGTTAGCATTAGCGTAAGACAATTTAATTCGACTATGTTTAATCGAGATGCAAGTTATATTAAGATTCTTTCTATTTTTAAGGGTTTGCACCTAAATGTTCGTTAAGGCAGGTTCAATAAAATGCCGATTGTGTGTTATTTTGGGTCTTTTAAAATCTAGATAACACTCACTCTTAAGAAAAATCAAACATTATGTAGTTTAAAAATAGTTTAAAATATAATAACTTAGAATTTGCAAACATTAAAATAAAATAATTAGATTAATATGGTACTATTCTGTTAATTTTACATACCGTTGAAGATGTCTTAAAGTTTTTCAATTTTTATAAGAAAACCCAATTTTTCTGATGGCAGAAAAGTATAAAACGAAGTGTCGATAAGCAAAGCCGCTTGGAAAAGTTCATACCTGATATCATCATACAATGTACAGTTTATTAAAAAATGAGTTTCATCATCCACCTCACTTGTTACAATATTTACAAAATTCTTTCGTTAAAAGGATTTTTTGGACGGGTGTACCTTCCAGTTTCTACAGCTAAAGGTCAATTACAGCATCTGAATTTGGATAACGTTTTCCGTTGGCCCCTTGATAAAGTTCATTTTAACATATAATTCCGTTTTAAATATAAACTTATATGTTCTATAAGTTCATTTGTATTATTACCATTACTATTTAATTTCTGCTCCCATTTACCATGCTCCTTATCTATTAGTTTTTGTCTAACAATATTAATACACACATCCTTATATGGCTTTTCACATAACATGCAATATTGTATATCTAGACCATTTATAAATGCTAACATGCTCTTTTCCCATGATTTGCTTATATTCAATGACCATTTATGAATGATGTTACACAATCTATTTTCTGGCATGCATTTTAATCTGCACAATAATCTTACAGTCTCTATCTTTTGTTTAACAGTGCATGATTCCATTCCCATATCACCACGGGTAGCTATATTGGATGCATGTTTACTTGTACCTAAGAAATATCTATATGCTTTATTTATGACTATTTCAACGTCAGTAAAATATCGTTGACCCCAGATTCATGCGCAATAATACAGTACATGTTCAACAAGTGTTTCAGAAAACCTTTTATATACATCATATTTCATTCCACCTGCATTTAAGTATTTTGTATATACAGCTCCAAGTGCGCGACTGGCTGATTTGGTTATTTCTCTTACCGATTTAGAAACATCTAAAAATTCGTTAAACCAAAAACCAAGGTAGAAATATCTACAGATTTATCACCAAGCATGAAAACAAAGGATGACACTTCTTTCGTTTTTGGCCTAAAATGCATGACTTTAGTTTTTTCTTGGTTAACAGCCAGACGCCCCTTATTGCACCAGTCGTTAAGACAACATAACTTCACCTTCTGTTTCACCTATTAAAACAATATCATCTGCATACAACTATATAGATATCGAAACACCGTCAACCATTACACCAAGGTTCATTTGGTTTATATCGTTAGCCAGATCATTGATATACAATGAAAACAATGTCGGGGATAAATTACAACCCCAATTAAGTTAATATAAATTAATTAAAGTCATTTATAATATAAATACATATATTATGTGATTCAGCATATTTGTTTGTTTATCACCATTTATCATTACATGCCTGCCATTTCTCGTTTTTGAGCCGGTAATTACCGGCATTTTTTATGTGTTTACAAAGCAATTGACTATTGTGTCCGTCCCTGATACATAACACGATGTTAGACACGGGCAAGAAGAGTATGATTAGATACGCTTTTAAGCTGTAAGTCATTTCGAAAATGATTAGCTTCGAGTTATTTATATAAAAACAAATGCCTCTACGCTAATCATTTGCACATGTGACATACCGCTTAAAATTGCAAGTAATGATTCTCTGTTGTAAAACAACACGACATATACGGTCGAAATATTATCAATAAGATACCAAATGATGTTTACAACAGAGGCGCCGGAGTTGTATTTCGGCAAGGAACCAGTTTTGGCGACGTGTAAATTTCAATAATTTTCTTAAAATGTACCGTTTACAATATATTTTTTATAACACCGTTACTTAATTTGCGAAATCTTATCTTACGTTTGCACTGATATAGCGACTTTGTGGTCTTTTTTTACAACGGTGACCTTGATAAGACCGACCTGGGAACTGAGCTTGAGTCATTGAGAGTCCATCTACATATCAAGGGCACCAACAACGTTGCGGTTCGGAGCGTCGCTAGATTAATATGTAACATGAATGAATGAAGGAATGAATGGTGTTTTACGGCACGTCGACAAATAAATAGGTCAAATTGTGCGCAAAAACTGACGAAAGATGAAGAAATGAAGGATTAATTAAAAATTAATGTAAATATATCAAGATAAAACTATTAAAAAATAAGGGATGATATGGTAGTAATATAAACTATATATGTAAATCAACAAATGCCCGACAACGGGTATATAAAAATGTAAATATATACAAGAACATATTATAATGATTTATATAGTCTGACTTCCTTCAGGAAATCTAAAACTAGACTAAAATCTATAGTATTAAATAACTCGGTCATAGTATTGACATTATAGATAGTACCTTTGACGCATAGGATCAAAGTCTACACATTCCAGCAATATGTGTTTGACCGTTAACGGTGCAAAGCAGGGTATACATTCTGGTAATTGCTCAACTTGTAATAAATAAGAATGAGTATAACGTGTATGCCCTATTCTGCATCGGGCTAGGACAACTTCCTCTCGACGAATGGGTCTACTAGAAGAACGCCATTATCCGAGTAACGGTTTAATTGAATGGAGTTTATTGTTAACTGACAAATCCCAAGCGGTTTGCCAAGAGTTACGAATATATGTGTTAATACAAATTTTAAAATCAGTATAAGGTAATTTGGTATTAGATATATGTAAATATAATGCTGCCTTAGCAGCACTATCAGCTTTATCATTACCACGTATTCCTACATGGCTTGGAAGCCAGCAGAAAATAATAACGTTATCAATTGTAAGAGCATTGTACTTTTCTAAAAGTTGAAGCACAACTGGGTTATCATGTTTCATATTACCCAGTGCTTGAAGAGATGAAAGGGAATCGGACAAGATTACAAAATGGTCATCATCAGATTCCTGAATATAATTTAAGGCAAGTTCAATTGCCTTAAGTTCAGCTGAAAAGATAGAGGCCTTGTCAGGCAGGTGGCTCTTTATGCTGTGTATGTGAATAACAGCTGATGCAGCTACCTTATCTCCATCTTTAGAACCATCTGTGTATATATGTTGAAAGTTACTGTATTTCGATGTAATTTCATTAAATTTGCTTTGAAAGACAGTAGGGTCTGTACTGGATTTGTTACTATTACAAAGATCAAAAATAATTGTTGGTGTTTCCAAAGTCCACGGTGGACTTTGTGGTGCTTTGTAATTAAATTTAGGTCGATTTCAGTGTCTCTTAATTTTGGTTTAATACGAAGACCAAATGATCGAATGGCCTTTCGGTTTAGATCAAAAAGAGGTTCATAACTTGGATTAAAAACATTATCGAAAATTGGGTTTGAAGGGTTAGACTTTAATTTAATGGCGTATTGAAGGGCTAATTTGTCCCGTCTATGAGACAGTGATGGTTCATTAGCTTCAACATATAGACTTTCGGCTGGTGATGTACGAAAAGCACCTAAGGCGAGTCGTAATCCTTGATTATGTATAGGATCGAGCATCTGCAAGTACGACTTGCGAGTCGATCCAAATACTATCGAGCCGTAGTCCAGCTTGGATCTGATAAGAGATCTGTAAAGTAGCAAGAGGACTTTACGATCCGCTCCCCAGTTAGTGTTTGCAACAACTTTATGTAAATTAAGAGCTTTAAGGCACTTGGCCTTCAAGTATTCAAAGTGTGGTATAAACGTTAATTTACGGTCGAAAAAAAGACCAAGGAATTTTGTCTCATCCACTACTGGTATTGGTGAGCCATCCAGTGTTAGATGAGGGTCTTCATGATGTTTACGTAGTTGACAAAAATTAGTTTTAGATTTAGAAAATTTAAAACCATTTTCATCAGACCAGGTCTGAAGTTTATTGAGACATTGTTGAAGTTGTCTCTCAATAGTGTTCATGTTTTTTGCACGATAACATATAACAAAGTCGTCAACATATAGAGAGCAATCCACACCAGGATTGATGCATTTAACTATACTATTATTTTTTATATTAAAAAGGGTGACAGAGAGTATGCTGCCCTGTGGCACACCCATCTCCTGTTCATGAATGTCAGAGAGGGCTGAACCCATTCGGACACGAAACTGTCTATCATCTAAGATTTTCTCTATAAAAATGGGTAATCGGCCTCTAAGACCAAGGTCATGAAGATCATTCATAATACCGTACTTCCATGCAGTATCATAAGCTTTCTCCAAGTCAAAAGATACATCGACTAGATGTTCGTTTTTATGAAAGCTTCCCTAATAAACGATTCAAATCGTATGAGATTGTCTGTTGTGCCTCGTTGGCGCCGGAATCCACTTTGATATGAAGCCAGCATCTCATGCTATGCTTTCCGAGATAGTGACAGTGCATAAAGAGTATGTCCCCTTTGTGTAATCCCACTGAGATGCAAAATTAGAACACAAATAATCTTGAATATTTTTACATGAAACTTACAGTTTATTATGTTTATATATTTTTATCTAGGCAGTGCTATACTGAAATACAAACATGACAAAAGTGTATATTGAGCCATACTCGGTTTATATTTTGGGTTTGTGATGTCGTTTGTATTTATTATTGCTTTTGCCTTCTCGTTTGTCTGTTTGCGTGTTTGTTTCTGTGTTTTGTGGTTGACTGTCCTCCTTGAATGCTACTTTCCCTGTCCGATCTTTTTATATTTCTTTTTATATCATTCTCAAAGTCATATGTGTATTGATTAATTCACATATTCATCAAGTATGTGTTTACTGTTTACTAATTTTTATCTTTTTCAAATGCAGTCTCAATGGGATTACACAAAAGGGAACATAATTCTTAAACTCATTCTAGTGATGCCAGCGACGAACGCCACTAGTGAACGGTCTTTCTTCACTCTGCGCATACTGAAGACGTATCTCCGCACAAGCAATACACAGGAACGTCTAAACCAGCTGATGACTCTTCATATGCACCGAGATGCAACCGACAACATGAACTTGAGAGAGGTTGCGAATGTGTTTGCTTCAGCAAACGAATCACGCGCGTTTACGTTTGGGAAATGTTGGCATTAACTGAATGTTCCACAAACTGTTCAAGAATAAAGTAGGCGAGAATCGATGTTCGAATTATATTGTTTTTTCCGTGTATCTTTTGGTGTGTGTTTAACCGTCGTTCTTCATAATAAAGATTTAAGCTGTGAATTTTGTCATTTCATTGTTTTAGTACATGCATGACATTGTGTGGTGTATGGAGAAATTGGACAAGCGCATGCTTTTCCTTTTATGACATTGATATACATAATACTACTTGTATACTATTACTTTGCGATGATGCAAATAGTATTACTCTTATATTAATAATACATTATAAATTCTTCTTTTGTATTAAATTTTCTCAAAGTTAAAATGCACGACTTAAGTCCTCAGAATTCACCAGAATGCGTGATTTACAGGGTAATTTCGAAAAGAAAATCTCCGGGGGATATCCTCCCAACCCTCATAGCGGGAGGGGGACACCCATCCCAGCAACCACCACCACCTTCACCACCCCAGTGTCTACTTTCCCTGTCCGATCTTTTTAAATGTCTTTATTGTTTACAGTGTATGCGGTTAACTGTTCTGAGTTATATGTTTAGCCACCACGACATCATCAATTGCAAGACAGGAGGAAAACATGTAAACAAAAATACAAATTATACGTTTTGGTTTTGCACGGTATACCAACTACATTACGCGGTCCGAGTATTAACTTTCATTCCATTCCAATACCTTCTCCAAGAAGCGAAAACGGGGTTGACTGGGGTATGAAATAAAACGCTAATTTCGGCTTTCTCTAAATGGAGTTAAGGCGGGACCACGTAATGAGAATTACAAGCTCTTACATGAACATTAGCAAAGACAGAGGACATGAACATCTGAACATGTGATTTAATATTTGTTTGATATAGTTTACCGATTTTGATTCAAAGTTTGGTAACCTGAGCATATATTGGTATATTTTATGTGATATTTTACTTTGGTTGTCCAAAATAAGTCTATTTCAGAATCCTATCATCCTACATTTATAGATATATTAATTGGGATCTCCCTGACTCAGCATATAGCATATACAGCGGAATGTTTTTCCTTATATTTAAAACTGTTCTTATAAATTCACAGTGTATTATTTCTAAAAGTATAGGGTCTTCATACCCACAAACTTCTGATGAATATGTTAGTATTGGTAACAAAATACCGATTAGTTACCGTAACGACTGTATACGATTTTCACGCGTATGGTTTGTAGTCTGCTTTTTATTTGTTGCTTCCATCTCGTTTTCGCGCCAGAATATCGGCTATAGAATCATTATCTGCAAATGAAATAACACTTATGACCACTGATTTTCTTCATTTGACAATTTCTAATTCAACTGCATTAGCCTCGTCCGTCGGATGGGGACGTAAACCGGGCGGTCCCGATCGGTTTAGCCTCCGAGCACGTTAAAGAACCATAGGAATCTATTCGATAATAAGAGTAGGGCAGGTTCCCGGATTCCTATGTATCCTTCCCCTCTCTCTGGGGCGGCTCTAAATAACCTATACTGTGTTGATGAGCCGTTAAACAACATTCAATTCAATTCAACTGCATTCATTTTAAATCAAGCGTTATAAACAATTACATGCTGTGTGCCACTTACATGACTTACGCAAAAGACATGAACGCATCAGAATAGACTAGATCTATTAATATCAATTTGTTGTTCTCCCTGGAAAACAGCGTAGTGAGTTATCTGAAGTTGACAGAAATAGAATAAAACAAATAAAACATCTTTATCTTCTGTTCATATCACACCCTATATCAGGCCCTCGACACATATCAACTCTCGAGCTAATGCTCTTGGGCTGATATGGCGTCTCAGGCCTGCTAAAGGATGTGATATGAAAATACCCATTTATTATTCTCTATTTTTGATATATCTATCTTTATATAAATATGGTATCTCGGTCTTGATCAACAGCACTTATTGGATTAAACGTACAAACAACAGAGAGACCGTTTACATCTTAACTCAAGGCTAACAAAACACGGTATGTGACAATAAGTCACATAATATATGTTATCTATATTTACTTACAAAACACATTGATTATCGTTGATATTCGATGCACCTCTTGGACTCTCCATGGTGCTGTGTTATGTCATATTATCCTTTACAATCTTATATCTGTGATATCGTGAGATACAACATCCTGTTGACATCATGCTGAACAGCAGACGTGCAGCAATACACGAATACAATCATGTTTATAAACGCTGCGATTTATTTTCAGTTTGATATTGAGAATGAACTGGAACCTGGGTGCATTTTATACTAAAGGAAAAAAGTAAACGCAACTCGGGAATGTCGGCTATAAAATATGATGCTGTTAATCGAATGATACGTGGCTATATATCACCTTTACTTTCGGAAAAGGGCCTAAAACAACACATAACACGCTAAATACTATCTCTTCAAAGTTTCATTATTGACAGAGTACACGTTTTGCTCAAAGATGTGATCAAACTTAGGACGCAAAATTGTGCAAACTCTGTACATTAAATACAGTAGTGAAATGGCTCACATTTTCAAAAAAGGAACTTCAACATTTATGAATTCCGTGTTACAAAGTGTATTGCGATTAAAATGTTTACAACAGCACAGGTGTGTGCTTTCGATAGCAGCAACCATTTTTTTTATAAAAAAGACATCTTTGTATTTCTCTAGAATATTACATGGTATTAGGTGTACAGTATATACATTATATATAACGAACATCCACGAATTGCGTTTCTTATTTTCGTTAGTATATTTGTCTTGAAACCCTGCTAATGAAACATTTGACAACATATTTGGAAGCGTTTTAACTTAGGGAATTACGCAAACCAATCGATATAATAACATTAAAATTTACAAACTACGCAAATTCATGGTTTCAATAGCTCATAAATGTGTAAACTGGTATACTGTTACTCTTTATCTCTTGAATACTGCGCTTAACATAAAAATAGGTTACGTGCAGGTCAAATGTTTTTTTTTATAGCACAGCGAGTGATTTAATTCAAATGTGACGGTGATATAATACATTAATACTAGACACAAAGTCGGTGTCATTTCCATTAAAGTGTGGTTTATTTCGCTCTTCGGGGCATTTAATTTTATTAGACGCCGTACGACATAGGGAAGCAAATAACTCCATATCCACCGCCGTATGTATGCCATCTTTGGGATGGTTAAAATTGTGTACTATTGATTTTATGAATATTGAGTTCTGCTCAACCCGGGGCTAGAGGGCGTGAGCGGTAGCTAGCATATTTTACTACCGCTCATGAACAGTCTCAATCAAACCGAGACTGCAATATTTCGTATGTGTCGTGCTCGGCCGTTTCCAAAGGTCCATTATGATACTCTTTTTTTTAAGAAATGTAATATTCTTCCTGCCTAGAGTGATATAATATCGTTCCATCTGGTCTTACAAATACAGAGTTAACTTTATAGATACTTTTTATATTGGAATGGTAGATCAGTTAATGGTGGCATATTTATTTTAATGGCGACATATTAACGGAGTCGTTGGACACATTTGCGATTACTATATAAAAGACTAATATACTGTTGCAAGACGATTAGCCCGTTCCTAATTTCTAACGCATTTCATTACAAACGCATTGAAAGAAAACCAGTTTATTCCTTTAGACTTTTGACAGTTCAACAAATGTGTGCTCATCCGGTAATTTATCCGCACATATATACGGCGAATGTTTCGGGTACTTTGATATTTTATTGATAGCATTACGTGGTCCGAGTATTAACTTTAATAACCCATCCAACTCCTTCTCCAAGAAGGGGAAACGGGGTTGGCTGGGGCATGAAATAAAACCTTAATTTCGGCTTAAAAAGTTTGCCTATTATAAAATTAAAATGTTTAATATGTAATTTTAAACAGGTTATCGCATTTTTCCAGTCAAAAATGTTTTAAACGTATTTTATCTTCAAAATATCTGTTATAAAATCTGCTAATATAAGCTTTACCATCGCTTTATGGAATCAAGACCGGTGGTGTTTTTTCTCCATTTCTGTTTCACGTTTTGACCCTGAGCTCGCACTTCGAGCATCTTATTCACTTCTGAAGTTCTGATATTATCGAATATATGTAATGTACGTTTTGTTCACCATTTTGGACCACGTAATGGGGCGGTCGGTATTGTTTAGGACTATTAATCTTTGAAAAATAAATCGAAAATCTATAGGATATGGTCAAGAGAAATGTTCAACCAAATACATATTTTAGGCATGAGCAATGTCAACCATATAGTGCATGACAATAATTCAACTATATTGTTGTGAACGTAATATCAGAAAGAATACTTATATGGCAGAAATTGTGCCCTTTATATCCGACAAGTTTGGTACAAGTGTATTCGTGTTTTTGTTTATGCAAATAAACTGGTTCATACGAGTAGTCAATTTAACCAGCGAGAGCAGACGCGATATCATTTTCGAAAAAATTAGCCATTTTATCACATTATCCAAATTTTGAACTTTAAAGGTAGCCGATCAATAGTACTTCAATATTCCTTTCATTTAAAGTATGTTTATGTGTTGAAGCCGAAAATATGGCGTGTTGCATGTTACAGTGTTAGTTAATTAACACACGATGTAACAATTCTGTAAGTTATGCATTATGATTGTGTTAGCTGTCATGTGTTCTAAATGTGGAACTATACACGGCCACAATTGAAGTTACTCATAGTGGTTTGGTAGTTGGAGTAGGAAGGCGAGCCCCACTACTACCAAATTAGGGGTTCGTGGGTCCTCCCCATTAACTTCGAAATTAGGCATGAAAGGAATTCCATGTGATTAAAACATGTAAAGTACTTTTTCTGCCATTGTTTATTGCAAAAAAGGCTTAGTTGTTTGGGTACAATGCCATGGATATGAAAGTTTCTCGTTCAAACTACAGGAGTTTAGTCAAGTATTGCGTACATCGAAATAAAGGGTTTTAGAGTAAAATCTGCTACAAGTACTAATGCGTGCACGCTCATGCAAGACCATGTCCAACTAAGTAATATGAAACACTTTCCATTAAAGCTAACACCTGCTCACAGTGTTACTAGTATATGAAAACATTAAATGTGCTGATAAGACACATAACATAAATAAATAAACAAAGTCAGGTTTAAAGATATCGGTAGGAAATAATATTTAAAAAACCCATCAACATACAAGTTTGACCCTTTTATTGCAAATGTTCCGTCTTTAATAAAATGAAACATGTGTAATTCTAAATTACCTCCCTTTGAAATGAATATACTTAAAGTTAATGTAATTCAGCGTTAACATTAAATATTTCGAAAAATGTATTAGCAAATGGATTTGTAGTGGTAGTTATAGTAAAGAATGATAACAAAATAACTTTTTATTTTAGTTGGCATGTTTTAGAATTAAGAACAGCGAACGCTGAATTAATTGAAAGTACTTAAACAAATGCCTAAGCGCCCAGAAAACGTTTGAAAACGTTAACAATTGTTCAATGTCGTGCAATCACAGCCGTTTCTCCAGCATGAAATACAAAAGTTAAAACAATGAGAATATTACAATGAGAATATTAACTGACATATTCTTAGGTGGGCACTTAGGGCCTTGATTAGTATGGACTGCGTGCTGTTGCCAGCTGCACCTTACTGATAAATAACTGCTAACGCAGTCAGATTTATTCAGAATACGACAGCACTGAATTTAAACGAATTGGATAATACATTATTCAGCTATCTTATAAAAGAGATAATTTGATAATTATAATTATAATTGTTCGCTGTGCTGAACTCCAATAATAAAACCCATAGTTTCATACTGTTTTGCTTTTTCATTTTTCGTTAACGACTAAGTTCATGCGTTAATACCATCACGATCTCTGTGTACCATTTATTCCCGCCGTTATATACGCTACAGACGAACATCGTTTCACTTTTAAAGCACGTCATGATTTTAATACTAGGTATTTGTTAAGTTGTTATATTATTAATCAAAACTATTGTCATTCCTGAAAACTGCGATACATCTCCCTGGTTTTCAGTTTCACTCTCTGGGGCGTGTTAATAACAATGCAATACATCATTGTTATTGTTGTTCCTTATATATTGCATATAGTCTAGATGATCTGCGACGCTTGCTTTATTTGCAATCAAGCGTCGAAGAGATTAAGATTATCGAGATTATGCACTGTGTTTTTCCAAAAGAAATCAGGGTTATTCGGCCGAAAATTGAATTTTCGCCGGTTTAATTGTTTGATTGTATATATGATATTCTCTTCTCGCAAAGACCACGTTTTCATATGTGTCTTCGTAGCATTGCATACATAGGGATAACTGCATGATTACTAATGTATAATGGTAAAACTGACCTCACTAGTGATGTTTTTTAAGAAGCCAACTTGTAACACAATTTTTTTTTTATACCGAATACGTCTTGTGTGGAAACTTTTGCCGTATGTCAAGCTGAAAACGTCATATTTGTTGAAAGTTGCAGCAGCAGGTAGTATTTCTACAGTAACTGTTATATATCGTTGAACGTCAACCAGTCGGATTGCAGTAATGTTATATATCGTTGAACGTGAACCAGTCGGATTGCAGTAATGTTATATATCGTTGAACGTCAACCAGTCGGATTGCAGTAATTTTACCAAGTGCAGTACAACTTACAACTTGAGTAGGATAACAAGGCATTGGGAGTACATGTTGCAGACTTGGATTTCACCATTCTCCACTAGTGTAAAATGGTGGAGGTCTTTAAACCTCAAAATTCACACGCACGCATGCCGGCACGCACGCACAGACACACAAACACACACACACAAATCAGACCCATTATTATAATGCAATAGTACACGTAGTACGATGTCAGACGAGACATATTTCTGACTATTCATAAGTAGAAAAATAGGCTACTATCTAACATAGGTCGTCGAACCCTATACATCATAGTTAACATTTGTAAACAAATATTGCTTTCTAGAGAAATTGGAATACATGGGACTATAATTGTCTTCTAGTAATAAGTCGCACACTGTCCAAACATTGACATTTCGTATATTATCACGAACATAATAAGTACGCTGTGTACACTACCCGAGAGACTAATTTAATATCGGTTGCTCTATCGTGTCATTAAAGTCATCTTTCGACTCGTGATAAATGATGATTATATTGTCTTAGATTAAACATCGAACTGATTTATTGTTCACAGGACCATAATACTAATTTGTTTGTCCGAATAAACCCGATTTGGGTAACGCAGTTGTTCAATTGAATTATAAAATAATATAGAGAGTCAAAAGCAAGCATTGATTAACATATTATAATAAAGCAACTCAACAATTGTATTCCGATTATGTAAAAGATGCTGTGTGACGAAGACGTTGTGTGGTGTCGTCGTCTTTCTATGCGAACAAACTATAGTCTACTATGCTATTTTACTAGCATATTCGTATGAACGTATACTTTAAACATGATTATTACCAGAGTAAGTTTCTGGAAGTTTGCATGACCTCTTGTTGATATACAACCATATCTCAAGGATCACATTCCGGGCCAAAGCCTTTCATGAGATCCTGCAGATATAGCATGTCCACTTGAGGAAATCCTAGACTGCTCCACGGCGCATGTCTCGTTCTCTCAAACAAGCTACCGTCACAGGCCGATTTTTGAAACAGTGAATTTGATAGTGCATAAAGCGCATTTCAATTTGCGATCATGGCCAAGCGCCTGATATACGTTCTATAAATAGATATAGAAGGTTGGGTTCTCCCTCAATATTGATTACACAATGCAGGCGCGTCACTCAATCAAAAAAGTACCTAAGGGTTATTCTGTAGATATATTAGAGGTGAACGCTTTATATAGGTATGAGGTGGAGGTAAGAAAGGGATTTGCAGAGGATTAAGGGAGATATTCTGTAGATTGTCCATGTTGCAGAATCTGAAGAAAAACGCTTTTTCATTATTTTTATTGTTTAAAACCAGGGGTGTATTCTGGGCTAAAATATAAATAATTAATATAATCGGGATAGGGTGTGTGTGTGTGAGGGGGGAGGGGGAGGAGAGAGTGGGGTGCGTATAATTAGATATATACTATCTGGAATATCCCATTCCTGCCTATAAGGGTCTAAAAACAAACAAAAACTGTGCATAGTGTGTGCTCAAAAGAAATATAAAAAGATCGGACAGGAAAAGTAGCATTCAAGGAGGACAGTCAACCACAAAACACAGAAACAAACACGCAAACAGAAAACAAGAAGGCAAAAGCAATAATAAATGCAAACGACATCACAAACACAAAAGGGTTGACAATAGGGCTACCGCCTTGGTACGGTCAGTGGCAAAGTAGGCCACTGGGAGTTTAAACCGGTTCTAGGGTGCACCAAACCTCACACTTACCCTACTGTCCCATTAAAACAGGACAGTGTAAATAAAGAAATTCCCGCCATGATCTAATCTCTAACCAACAAGGCAGCATCAATAGGCAATATAAGTAAAACACAAACATGCTCTTCTCAAGTTGCTAAGTAGCATATACATCAAAGAAAAGAGCGTAACTACCTGTATCTTTGGTGAAAATTCATATAGGGCCCCTGTATGTATGTAGAGCATGCGTAAACATTGAGAGAGAAAAGGATATACTAGTAACGTGTTTTTTATTATTTATTTTTTCCATATCAGGCTAATTTATCAACATTTTAGCGTCAAAACAGACCTGTAATTTCAAGAGGGTATTTGGGCAATGGTCTCTCAGTTTTATCTACACGTATATAAAAATAAATAATAACAAACTTTAATTTAAATGGCGCACAATATATATAAAGGCCTGAATTCTATCGAGTTTGCGGAGGCTTTTTTTTCAGGAATAAACATTTAGGCGAAACGTTATTCTGAGTGTTATTACACCCACCCCAACCCTACTACCTTCCCCACCCTTTCCATGTTTTGTGCTCTTTTAGATTTTTTAGAATGTTCGTACCTGCGAAAAAGTTGTAGGATATTAGTAATAACTGGGTGGATGCACACAAAAGCAAATATGCACTTAATATAACTTATTTCACCCACCCACCTGGGTGGCGATGGGACAGCAACGGGAGCACCCAGAGAAATAGAAAAATGTTTAATTACTAACCTAGGAGCAACATTTTACAGGGTAGTCCCATTGTTGGTATTATACTAATCCTAGCCTTCTCTGACCTTACCAGCCCTTTTTACGATTTTGATATTTCATCTGCACCAGCCAGATGAAATTCTCGTAATCGCCACACACAAAAATAAATAACAAAATTAAAATAAAAAATACACATAAATTAAGATCCCGTATTTCTATAAAGTCCAAATAATATTGGTAAATGTCCCTTGAATTTAAATTGTATAATGTCCCTTTAATCCAACTTTATTTTAAATCATGTAGACATCATCATTATAAACACTCCTAAGTAACACCACCCAGTAAGGAATGAAACATTTTTGAAAGGTGATGTTGGGGAAGTGGAGGTGTATCTACTATTAGGCCATATAGGCCCGGGTCTATGCATCCATTTGAAAAATGAAAAAAATAGAAATGAAGAAAAACAGTCCAAAAATGCTATAAAAATTGAAGCCAGAATGGGGTTGGGGTCAACGTTTGTTTATTTTATTTCAGTGTAAGTAATTCACTTTTGTGAAATGTTAATTCTCAAATTTGGCCAAAAAATTATTTCTTCAAATACCACACCAGTTCTCTGTCAGATATACGCCAAAACGCACCATTGCATACCTAAGTAAAAAAAAAGCTTTCCTAGGGTAGTGTCAAACATAAGTTAATTTCTGTCAAATCCTCGGTGTTACTCCGGCCGACACCACCCCCCCCCCCCCTCCCCCATCCACCCCTATCGCTAATCCGAGCAGAGAACCAGCCCTTTCTACGATTTTGATATTTTATCTGGCTGTGTTGGAGGGTGGCTATTGGCCTCTTTCATTGTATCTGTAGTGGAATTCCCAAGAAAATGACATTTATAACGACACCGTTAAACTTTTTTGTTTATATACTATCATGTTTAACTAAATGTTTGCGTATTACGTTAAAAAATGTCACGGAGTATTTAAAATTGAGTATTTTAAATTTAGAACTTGCACTAGTTGCTTTATCATTAATCATTACTTCTGGAGATGTAGAACTAAATCCAGGTCCATCAATGTCAACTGATACTAGCTTAACTTTATTTCATCTTAATATTAGAATTATTCAAAATAAACTTGAATTTATTAAGGATAATTATACTGACTTTGATATGTTGTGTTTTACCGAGACACATCTTACACATGAAATAACTGACGATTTCTTACTTATTGAAAATTCTGTTACTACTTATAGGAAAGACAGCACTGCTCATTCTGGAGGTATTTTATTGTATGTTTCGTCAAATATAATATCCAACAGAGTACATGAACTCGAACATATTTTACCAGAATCTATATGGATTGAAATTAAAATTCGTAACGAAACCATACTTATATGCACTGTGTATCGTAAACCTAATAGTAATGTAGACTTCTGGAACAGATTTAATTTAAGTATTGAGAAATCGTTAGAAAGAGCAAAGAGTATAATTATAGTTGGAGATGTAAATGAGGACCAGTTAAACTTGAATAATCACCAACTGAGAGATATAATGTTGATTAATAATCTCACCAATGTAATTACAGAACCAACCCGAGTCACTGGCAATTCTTCAACTTTAATTGATCCAGTAGTTATGTCAGATTCTGTTAAAGCACATGACTTTGGTATTATTATAACTCCACGGGACGTTACTGACCATTTCGGTACATTTGTAAAATGGTGATTTTGTCAAATTAAACAGACTCATAGAAGATACCGATTGGTCCTTTCTTCATAATAATGATTTAGAAGTTGCGAGCGATGATTTTACGAGTAAGTTTATGGAATTAATTCAAATATGCATACCCTCTAAACAAGTAACTATACGACCGAATGATAAACCTTGGTATGATTCTGAGATTCGTCGAACTTCAAGACAACGTGACTGAAAAAAACGTATCGCAATTAAATCTCGTTCTAATTCGGATTGGATATCATACAAACGTCTCAGAAATAAAGTTAATAATTTAATAATTTAAAAAAATATGCAAAAGAACGTTTTTTCAATAATATAGAAAGTACATTAATCGAATCCAGTTCAAACAATCCTCGTCAATATTGGAACATTTTAAAACACCTTATTAAGTCAAACAAACATTCTGAAACTATACCCCCATTAAAAACTACATTATCGAACGGAGAAATAATATATTCTGTATCTGTATCTGAAGTTGATAAAGCAAACTGTTTAATAAATGATTTTTTTGTTTCAATTGCCTCAATCGATGAAACGAACGCAGTTTTACCAAATTTTGTTACAAAAACAGATGCCTGTTTAGACAATATTTCCGTATCAGAAATTATGGATATTTTAAAAATATTAGACGTTAACAAAGCAACAGGAAACGATGTAATAAGTCAAAAAGTACTGAAAGAAACAGCTGTAACGATTTGCAAACCTCTTTGTATTTTATATAATAGATCGTTGAACGAATCTTATTTTCCGGACATTTGGAAATTAGCAAACGTTATGCCATTTTTCAAAAGAGGTCTTACATATATTTCGACTAATTATAGACCGATCTCGCTGCTAAGTTGTGCAGGGAAAGTTTTTGAACGGGTCGTTTATAAGTTTATTTATAACCATTTACATATTAATAACTTATTTTTCAAAAATCAATCTGGTTTTCTCACAGGCTATTCGACAGTTCATCAACTTATCGATATATATCATAATATTTGTCAAGCTTTTGACGCCAAACAATATACGTGTATTGTTTTCGCAGATATCTCTAGAGCTTTTGATAGGGTATGGCATAAAGCGCTTTTATTTAAACTTAAGCAAAATGGAGTTCATGGTTAATTACTTTCTTTGATTGAAAGTTATCTTAATAATAGAAGGCAACAAGTACTTGTCGGAAACGCGTATTCTGAAATCAAAAACATAACCGCGGGCGTTCCTCAAGGCTCTGTGCTCGGACCCCTTTTGTTTTTAATATATGTTAATGATATATCCGAAAATATGTTAAGCATAGCTCGTTTGTTTGCCGATGATAGTTCTTTTTCAGTATCGACTTCAAGAATTGATGATATGGAGGGTATTCTAAACCATGATTTAAACATTGTTTCAAATTGGTCAAAATCATGGTTAGTTCAGTTAAACGCCAGTAAAACTGAAGCATTATTATTTTCAAAAAACAATGAACAGCGTCGGCCTAATCTTATTTTAGACAACACCCAGTTGTCGTTTGTTGAACACCATAAACATTTAGGCCTTACTTTGAGCCATGATGGCAAATGGCATATGCATATCGAAAATAACTCTCCTTCGGCTTCCAAAATCATTGGAACTATGAGGCTTTTGAAATTTACACTAAGTCGTAAGGCATTAAATCAAATTTATTTATCGTATGTCCGTCCAATCTTAGAATATGCTGCTATTGTTTGGGATGGCTGCAGCGAATATGAAAAAAATAAACTTGAAGAAATACAGTATGAAGCTGCACGTATTGTGACCGGTCTTACCCGTTCGGTATCTATTGTTAATTTAATGAATGAAATAGGATTGTTAACGTTATCAGAACGGCGTAAGTTCCAAAAACTTTCTGTTGTATATAAAATTAAAAACGGAACAGTGCCTGAATACCTGGCAAATCTACTGCCAAGAACCGTAGCGGAAGAAACTCCATATCCCCTCAGGAACGCAGAAAATATCTCGCAGACTTCAGTTAGAACCTCTATTTTTATGAATTCATTTATTCCATCAGCTTTGAAACTCTGGAATGATTTACCTTTAGATATTAGAAATTCAGGCTCATTAAACACATTCAAAGGTCAGCTTATGCGAATAATGTTTACTAATTCAAATGTTCATAGTTTTTACTTTTCTGGTGTACGTTTTTTTTTCTGTTATGCATGCTAGGATAAGAAATTCATGTAGTAATCTCAATAATGATATTTTTCAAAATCATTTACGCGAATCGCCTCAATGAAATTTGCGGTCAGGGTAATGAAGATGCAAATCATTTCTTCTTTGAATGTATGCAATTCAATGTTGAAAGGCTCGAACTCTTCCAGTCAACACGTTCGTTTCATCCTTTAAGCTCAAATACATTATTGTTTGGAAGGTTAGATCTTACAACACAAGAAAATGGTTTGATTTTTAATTCTGTTCAAAACTTTATTAGAGAGTCATCGATTTACTTAAGTTTGCCATTACATTTTATCTGTCTAATCAACCCGAGCAATGTTACATGTGTTGCATTATTCTTTCTTCCACTTCTACTTTTTCTTTAATTTTTTTTTCTATTTTCTTATTATCTTAACATCTTCAACTATATATCATGTTGTAGTTAATCCAGTTTATTGATAGTGTTAATAGCAATTGCCATTCATTATATTTGTTAAAACTACATTGTAGGGAAGGGCCGTAACTAATGTGGGTAGCACATGTGGCCCGACCCGATTGCATTGTACTAGTATATATATGGCAATACAATATGTTTAAATCAAATCAAATCAAATCTGGCTGTGGTAAATGCCACAAAAAAAAAAAACACGAAGAAATAGAGAATAAAAAAAATAAAAGGAAATAAAAGGCTTTTAGGGACAGATAAGGCTCGGATTTCCCCATCGCAACCCCTCATACTAAAAGTAAAAATCCTTGTATCCATTATATATATGTCATTCAAACAGGATAATACAGTAATACAGTTACATTCCATTTTCTTTTTATAATCAATTACACTTCACAATAAATCAAACTTAGTTTTTGATATGTCAGCTTCAACAGATTCAATCTCAAATAAATTACGCATACACAATTTCAATACACAATCTATTATTAGACGAAAACAAATTGGATGACGGGTCTCGTCCGATCATGTTTCACCAATGAATGCCTTCCAGTTTGGTCACGTGTATTGACTACTGACAGTCGTCTGTTTTAATGACGGCTGTGGAGCAGTCTATAGGAAATCCTAGCTCCTAGAAAACGTGCGTTACTAGAGTAACATTCCTATTATATTGCATAGAAGAATAAGAATATTCCTGTTTCACAGATGTGCTGGAAACATTTTCTTAGCTGCGTGTGCAGATATAAATCACGGGCTTCCTTAACCGGAAGTTGTTATGCTAAAGAAACATCGTTTTATAGTTCACGTAACTTTAACGCGAAACGTTTTTAAAATAATGGGCTGTACAACATAAGACAAAATAGAGCAATTTTTCAGACTCTTATATTGCTTTTATATCTGTCTGTGGTTAACAGACTGTGACTCATGTAAGTGGCAATAAGTATGCTTTACAACTTGAATTCCTAGAGAACTCGTCTGAAAAACTTGAATGGTATAAACACATATTTTGTAATGTTGAAAGGGTACCATTTCACTTGCTGAAATAACGTTTTCGTAAACCAGTCTACTGAATGTAGCATGTCATTCGCAACATCTCGTACACTGCTTCGCGGAATCCCGAAGAACAACGGGATTGGCCGAGCGTTCACGATTGGTAGCATGTAATCAGCTGAATTATATGGTGTCCGGTTGGGGCCAGATACAATGTCGCCCTCCGCTGAAAGAAATGCGACTGGACGGAGAAACTTGGAAGATCACGGTACCGATGTGGTTAGCGTGGGCTAACTTACACATGGAGAAGTAGCTTGCAACGCATCATAAACACCGAGAAATGGTCGTCTAGGCTTCTCTACTTATTACAATGTTACTTGGCTTATTTCTTCTTAACAGAAAAACACAGAACATATTTTTTTTTTAAATATTATTTTTGTAATATGCGTGTACGCCACGCATTCTATATAATGTCACACTATATAAATGATAAACATTGTTCTTTCGTCTTTCATTCAGAATACTAATTAGCGCATGTTCGCAACTATAGAATAGTGTCTTTTTCAGTAATTGAGCTTAACATAACTTTGAACAGAATAAACTGTACATACATGTACCAGGGGCAATATATTGAGTATGCCAAGGTCAATGTGGGTCTCCCATAATTTAGGTCAATTTCTTTTTCTTGTTACAACTAAAAGGCGTATGTCCTCAATAAGTAAACTCCGTCATATAACGACCAATCGCAAAGTACATACAGGCTCGCACCATCATCTGGATAAACATCTTTGCCATATAACTGTAGACTGGAGCTAAACATGACGTAAAACACCATGAAAACAAAAAAACTAGTCTGGAATTTCATTCGTATCGTGCTGGTGGCATTGGCTATATTTCGTTTAATCAATCAAATATTTGTGTTACAAGCGACTGATACCAAATATCGTTAGACGTTAATTAAACATGCCTACAAACCTAACATAAGAACCTGACAGTATAAATGATTGCGTGTGTTAAAATGTGCTTTTGTCAGGATTGTATAAATATAAAGTAACGATAAACTTATTTAAAGTAGCCATTATCACTGTAGGGATCCGTACACCGGATCTTGGTCAAGACCCCGTTCACTAGTACGGAGTTTTGGTCAGCCATGTTGTAGAAAACGTGCGGATAACAACAGCAAAGGTAGGTTAACCACGTTTTTCTCCTATTTTTGTTCATGTATATGAATAATCAGTATTGCTATATGTTGCGGAAACATTTCCCCGTTCAAATATTACCGTACATTGTTGACATAGTACTTTAAATGCTACAATTCGGATCAAAGAAAAACAATTGCCGGTGCTGAAATTCGCCCAAAATACCCTTCAGCAATAAATATCTCATTAATTTTCAAGTTAATGAAAATTTTGAATTGGCAGATTTTTTTTTTTTTCCAATATACGTGCATGTTCAAAATTTCAGCATCTTTCATCCGAAATTGGCCGAGATATGAATCGAAACAAAACGTGCCCAGCGTAACTAATTCATATAAAAAGACGCGGATTTGTGTACGGAGTCTTGTCCATGTACTGTACGGGGTTTTGCAATGCATAGATTGTTTTCGCTGCTCTGCACTGATGTTATTTACTTATATTTGTAGTAATTCGTAGACTATTATTTAGGTCCTATATGTCTTATACCATTTTGTATTGTTAAGACGAAAAAATGCAGAAAACTAAAACTTAAAAGGGGTAATTCTTGAGAAAGACTCCGTATTTATTCCGAATAACTACATGTACT
This sequence comes from Cyrtodaria siliqua, assembly GCA_037043455.1. Classification (NCBI taxonomy): domain Eukaryota; kingdom Metazoa; phylum Mollusca; class Bivalvia; order Adapedonta; family Hiatellidae; genus Cyrtodaria; species Cyrtodaria siliqua. The sequence goes on along the minus strand of JAWPHD010001073.1, from coordinate 68,681 downwards.
ACAAACTAAGTCCAGACGTATATTATTGTCTGTTAGAATTGATACAGTTGTCCAATGTTAGCTCATTGTGACCACAGTTAACGTCATATAGTGTTTTTTTTCATTTACAACAATCCATTACATTGGTCTGGTCAATGTTTATTCAACTTAGAAATGAGGTAATTGCTTTAATCCGCGAATGTAAGGAGTCATACAAGTCAAAACTTACAACCCAGTTAACTGATAAATCAACACCCACGGGTAAATGGTGGCGTATAGCAGATTGAACAAAGTAACTCAACCAAACATTACAATAAAAAATAACGGTCGTATTTAATACATCCAGTAGACAAAGCAAACGAATTGAATTCTCCCTTTTCTTCAACATCTCATATTGAACATGAACCGGAATTACCTACTTTTCATAATCGCACTGACAATAAAATGAATGACTTTATTATAAATGAAACGGAAGTAATTGATCAATTGAAAATCTTGAAATTATCGAAACCTCCAGGCCCAGATATGATTAGCCCAAAGGTGTTAAAATTAGTTTTAAATATCATCGCTGCTCCACTGACGCGACTTTTTAATCTGTCATTTCCACTAGAAAAGTACCATACCAATGGAAACAGGCGAATGTAACTCCTATTTTTAAGGGCAAGGGAGAACCTGACATGCCGGGCAATTATAGGCCTATATCCATTACCAGTATTATTTGCAAATTGATGGAAAAAATCGTATTTAAACACTTGTTCAACTATATCAAAACGAATAACCTTCTGTGCAAATACCAGGCAGGCTTTCAACCTAGAGACTCTACAGTAAATCAGCTCATAGAAATATATAATAACATAATAAGCAACCTCGACGCTGGGAAAGATGTGAGATTTATATTTTGCGATATTGCTAAGCATTTGACAAAGTATGGCATGCTGGGTTGCTTTTTAAATTAGCTAAATATGGTATCAATGATTCATTATGTAACTGGATACGTAGCTATCTCTCTGATAGGCAGCAAAAAGTAGTCCTAGATGGATTTTCTTCAAGCTTCAGTACTTTAGATGCAGGTGTTCCGCAAGGCTCTGTTTTAGGTCCGTTTCTATTTCTGCTTTATATAAATGACATCACAGATGACTTATTGAATGATGTACGGTTATTTGCTGATGACACTTCTCTTTTTGTTGTAGTTGATAAAAACCCAGTAGAATGTGCCAACTCTCTTACAAATGATCTTGAATGGTCAAAAAAATGGGCTGTTACATTTAATCCTCAAAAAAACAAAAGCCTTGTTTGCACTAGAAGAAACTATATCCACCCACCAGTCTACTTTGATAATGATATAGTACAAGACGTAGCGTCACATTGCCACCTTGGATTAACAATGCAGTCCAATGCAACTTGGTCGCATCATATAGAAAATATATACGAAAAAGCATGTGCACGATTTAACATTCTAAGAATGCTTAAGTACAAACTTGACAGACATTCTCTAGACGCTAAAAATGCACCATCTGTTGAACAATTTAAGCATAAACTTAAGGCTATTGAACATAGGACTGACAGTCCATATCACTATAATATAGGAAATAGGAATGATAACATCATCCATTGTCAATTAAGAAATAACTCAAGTAATCTAAATACGCATTTATTTGACCACTTCTTGACAGATTCAGCAGTATGTCCGAAATGTGGCAATCCATGTGAGGACAATACTCATTTCTTTTTCAACTGTCCACTGTATAACCAATTCAGAAATGACTTACTTGATACCCTAGCCAATCTTGTTGATGTCACGCATATCAACATTGACTTGATACTGAATGGCAGTTCCAATCTTGACGATAAATTGTACTTATCGTCCACAAATACATCAAGTGTACCAGGAGATTTTCGTAGAATTATAGATGTATGTACATGTACATATGTATATGGGTATATCGGTATGTACATGAATGTGTACATGTATGTATATACTATTGTATTTTCAGATATGTTTTGTCACAATGCTATAAGTTTTTTTTTTATATATATTATCATCTTTCTTCCTTTTTTATTGTAATTTTTATTTTTTTGTTTGTCTGTTTTCTCAGTTATCTTAAATTCCAAAATTAACTATTGGTTGCAGAAACTCATACTAAAACCATTATATTTTGTAATAATCGGTACATTTTTATATATATTTCGTATTGGTTTCCAGTATGATTTTCTTTCTGTTTATTCTTTTTTTTTTCTCGCTTAAATTCTTTCTGACAGTACAAAGTGTTACTACTAAACAATCACGGTACACATGTTTCAAAGATTCTAAGTTAATTGTCAAACCAATATATGCAAACTGTACTACAATTCCACATGTTATGTTATGTTTGATATGAATTTATTGTTTATATGTACCTTGATATGGGAGAGGTCTTACATAGGCATTGCCTGTTGTCCAATCCCATTCAGTACTTGAATAAAATTTTGTTTAAATAAAGTATTATTATACGTCCCACAGGCGTTTAAAAATCCTTACCGTATTTTTTCAAACAGTTTGCCTGTCATGTTAAAATTAATTCTATGCCCCATACTGACATCTAAACTATGTCAAACTTTCCTAATCATGTTAATAGGAAATGTAAAGTTGGTTCTTAAACTACATTGACAACACACGATATAGATAACGGCATGGGTTAATATTAATTATCTATATAGCTCGCATGATTATATCTGTTCAAGGAAATCTACGTTGATTCAGTTCTAATGACACTACATTGACTGTTTACAAACATTCAATGAATGTTTTATGTATTACATGTAATGCAAGTACCATTAAAACCATAGTTTCATACAATATATTTAAAGCAAAACTACGTACAGTAAAAAGAGAATATTTGCAGTACTCCGTACACAAGTGCCCAAGACCCCGTACACAAACATTAATTTTGTTTCGATTCATATCTCGGTCAATTTTGGATGAATGAAGTTCAACCTTTGAACATGCACGTATATTGGAAAAAACAAATAAATCTGCCAATTCAAAATTTTCATTAACTTGAAAATTAATGAGATATTTATTGCTGAAGGGTACTTTGGGCGAATTTCAGCACCGGCAATTGTTTTTCTTTGATCCGAATTGTAGCATTTAAAGTAATATGTCAACAATGTACGGTAATATTTGAACGGGGAAATGTTTCCGCACCATAGAGCAATACTGATTATTCATATAAAATGAACACAAATAGGAGAGAAACGTGGTTAACCTACCTTTGCTGTTGTTATCCGTACGTTTTCTACAACATGGCTGACCAAAACTCCGTACTAGTGAACGGGGTCTTGACCAAGATCCGGTGTACGGATCCCTACAGTGATTATACAAAGAGCCTTGGCGCGGTAGAATGTAGACAAACAATACTAACCAGAGCAGAGAGCCAGAACTCCTAAGACGTAGGAACAATACAAAGAATTTTAGGACACGCTATATTTTAATCTCTTTTGGTTACTGTGGTACCTAATTTGCCCTGAAAATATTTGATAGTCTATCCCATGGTTTAATTGCACGTGTCCTATATATGTAGAAAGCATGCACAGAACCTAGTTTCTAAAGAATTGTTTACGGGCGTTTTGTATCACTGATTACCAACAACAATAAACTGTATGACTATGAACTATGAATTACATTATTGCCTAAGCATTTACAAGTTCGTTTACTTTCAATGTAACAGGTAACGTCAATATTCGCCCATATTGACGTGTAGTCAAGTCATATTGGATGTGTAATGTATACTCGTTCGTGATTGGTGCACTTTTCTGTTCATGTCAAAGAAAGTATGTCACGTGATGTAAACAATGTTGATTTCAATGTGAAAATTCCTATTATGTAATGACAATATGTTTGTTTCAAATAAATGTTTTAAGTGAAAATTAAATGTTACAACCTATTTTATTCTCTCCATTTGAAAAATGCGTATGCAATAAAAAGGTTATTAGATTTATATTGGGATATATGCACGAGTTCTTTTAAGCATAAATATTGCGCTCCTAAGGTCGCGCAATATTAATACGCAAAAGAACTCGTGCATATATCCCAATACAAATCTAATAACCTATAATTATACAACCTCCGTTTAATTTCAATGTAACAGGAAGCGTCAATATTCGCTCGCTCAAACTAACGTGTAGTAAAGTCATATTTGATGTGTAATGTATACTCGTTCGTGATTGGTGCACTTTTTTTTTTCTATTCATGTCAAAGAAAGTATGTCACGTGATGTAAACACTGTTGATTTCATTCTGAAAATTCCCACGACGTAAGAGCACTATGTTGGTTTAAATGAATGATTTTGGTGAACATTTAATGTTACAACCTATTCTATTGTTCTAATTTAAAAATGCGTATGCAATAAAAAGGTTATTAGATTTATATTGGGATATATGCACGAGTTCTTTTGCGTATTAATATTGCGCGACCTTAGGGGCGCAATATTTATGCGCAAAAGAAATATATAAGCAACTCGTTCTTTAGCGCATAAATAGTTCGCTCCTAAAGTCGCGCAATATTAATACGCTAAAGAACTCGTGCATATATCCCAATATAAATCTAATAACCTGTAAATATACCCTGAGTGAAACAAATTGAATATATCCTCATCTAAAACTACGGAATTTCACGCACTTTTGTTTCTTAGAGGTATGTCTTTGAAAGCTTGCCATCCAGCAATATTTCATAAAGCAAAAACTGCAACGGTATCTCTTCTTGTTATCGTTCAGAAATTCTTCCTGGTACCAGTAAACCAGTAAAATGGAATAAACATGATAAAAGTGGTTCTTTTAACATGTTAGGAATAGAATACAATATGCAAAACGACAATTATATGGTTCACAATTTTCATAGTAAATTCGTTAAAATAAAAAATGATTGGTTGTTTCGAAATTTGTTCCTTATAGGAAAAATAACTATTGTATAAACACTTGCCCTGCCAATACTCATTCACTGTGTCAGTGTCTTGCCTGGTCCACCCAAACATGTATTCGCGACATTCAACATGTGATGTTCGATTTTCTGTGGTCAGGTAAACCAGATACTCGTAAAATAAAACGTAATGTGATGATAAACACTATATAAGAAAGTGGATTAAAGATCCCACACATTAAATCACCAAGTCACTCACTTAAATTATAAATTATCTTGGATACAACATATTTTAGACCATGACAAAAACACTTTTTGAAACGATTTAGAAAAGACAATGGTGGATACAGAGTATGGCATTTTCATAAAGAAGAGTTCATACAAGTGAGTAATAAAATGAATAACTTTTGGAAAATAGGCGCTAATAAAGAAAAATAGTATTAATACAGTAGAAGGTATTTTTATCTGAGCCACTGTTTCACAACCCAAATATAACAATTAACAACATAACATCGTTCTATAAAGAACATTGTTGATGACAATTTTGTAATTTTTATCTTTTGATCATTTTACCGCGAAATATGGTACACACATACCTTTTTAAATGTATACAGGATTACTTAGTGAAGTCTGTAGTTGAAATTCCAACTAATTCTCAAATGAAATGCAAACATATTTGAATTCGTATTGACTTGTGAGGACTGGGCAAAGCTATATAAGTAACCATTCAGTATAACAGATGACTCACATCTCCAATCCTTACTATTTAAAATTATTCATCGAATTATTTTCACACATGCAACATTACATAAATGTGGAATGTCTGAAACGGAACTATGCACATGTTGTAATAATTCAAAAGAAATTTTGTTGTATTTTTTTTATGAATGTGTGGTCAGCCAAGAACAGATTAATAAATGTGTTCATGATTTACATGAAAATGCAATATTTTGATAGAATTAAAACCGCGAGTCCATTATTCTTGGCACACCATGCTCGTCAGATATTGAATATTTACATCGCTATTGCATTCGCTACGATGAATCTTATTTGACCCGCTGCATTTCATTTCCGATGAATAACATTACCTTTGGAATAGCACTATATGATATTCCCTTTTACGTTTTCATTGGATGATGGGCGGAGTTTAACTTAAAAGAATATTGCGCATGTGGGGTGTGTCCTAAATGTTGCCGATCGTAATAGGCCGTGTGCAGCTACCCAAATTTTGACATATTGGTACCACTCAAGCTGGCAAAATTCTAATATGCATTTCGAAAAGGTCAATGTCGTACGCTTTTTTTAAGCCAGGATAGTATTTTTAGTTCGGTAGCTTAAGTGTGTAAAATTACTGTTTTATAAAGGGAGTTAATTTTAAGAAAATGTTCTAAATTGAGATAAAAATAGATGTATGGCATGGATTAACTCCACCAAATTTGTTTTGTGCATTTGATTGCGTTCAAAATGGTTACGTAAGTCATTTAAACATATAACAGTTCAATAGTTCAACCCTTAAAAACGTATAAAAACATATGGAAGCAAACATTCAACCATTTTAATCATTAAAACGCACATTCTACCGAAAGAAGGTAAAGATAACCAAACAAATTAGAATACATTCATCACTTTTTAAGCAAATTGCATGTAAATATAGTTTTTTAGATTTGCATATACGAAACAATAATAAACAATATAAACGCCTGACCTCTCTGTAATAAATGTCTTGCTATAAAGGGAGATAATTAAGTACAGTTTAAAGATTTTAATTAGAAAAATTAAGCTAGTTAAAACAAGAGGTCAATGACCTGAAGCTCTACTGATTGATTTTGATTTCAGGAATAGTCGCTACAAACTGTTTTTTTGAAAATCTTTTTTAGCCGTGGTGGCCATCTTGAATTTCCGGCCGACCTGAAATTTTGCTAGGATCCATTAGACATCAAGAGCAACATTCCTGTGAAGTTTCATGAAATCCGTCAGTAGTTTCAGAGGAGTAGTCGCTACAAGTTTTCATTATATAACTCTATGTAAACAAAGATGGCCACTGACAGCCATGTTTAACATTGAATCAAAATAATGTTCGACTCGGATAAACCATCATGTCATGCTGATCATTTTTAGAAAAAGTCCCATATCAATATCTCTTATAGTTTTCAAGAAGTAGTCGCTACAAACTTATTTTTTAAAAATCTATTTTTAGCCATGGCGGCCATCTTGAATTTCTGGCCGACCTGAAATTTTGCTAAGATCAATTAGACATCAAGAGCAACATTCGTGTGAAGTTTAATGAAAATCCGTCAAGTAGTTTCAGAGGAGTAGTCGCTACAAGTTATCATTATATAACTCTTATGTAAACAGACATGGCCACTGGCAGCCATGTTTAACGTCGAATCAAAATAATGTTCGACTTGAATAACCATCATGTCATGCTGATCATTTTAGAAAAAGTCCCATATCAATATCACTTATAGTTTTCAAGAAGTAGTCGCTACAAACTTGTATTTTGAAAATCTATTTTTAGCCATGGCGGCCATCTTGAATTTTCGGCCGACCTGAAATTTTGCAAGGATCAATTAGACATCAAGAGCAACATTCGTGTGAAGTTTCATGAAAATCCGTCAAGTATTTTCAGAAGAGTAGTCGCTACAAGTTATCATTATATAACTCTATGTAAACAAAGACGGCCACTGGCAGCCATGTTTAACGTCGAATCAAAATAATGTTCGACTCGGATAACCATCATGTCATGCTGATAATTTTAGAAAAAGTCCCATATCAATATCTCTTATAGTTTTCAAGAAGTAGTCGCTACAAACTTATTTTTTAAAAATCTATTTTTAGCCATGGCGGCCATCTTGAATTTCCGGCCAACCTGAAATTTTGCTAGGATTAATTAGACATCAAGAGCAACATTCCTGTGGAGTTTCATGAAAATCCGTCAAGTAGTTTCAGAGGAGTGGTCGCTACAAGTTTTCATTATATAACTCTATGTAAACAAAGATGCCCGCTGATCATTTTAGAAAAAGTCCCATAGCAATATCCCTTAGAGTTTTCAAGAAGTAGTCGCTACAAACTTGTTTTTTAAAAACCTATTTTTAGATTTGGCGGCCATCTTGGATTTCACATCTACATGAATTTTTGCTAGGATCAACTAGACTTCATGGGCAACATTTCTGTAAAGTTTCATGAAAATCTATTTAGTAGTTTCAGAGGAGTAGTCGCTACAAAAAAAAAGTTAACGGACGGACGGACAGACGGACGGACGACGGACGCCGCACCACGGCATAAGCTCTGCTGATCTCTGATCAGTAGAGCTAAAAATGATTCACAGAAATGTTACAATTCAAAGTTCCATTTTATTTATCTTTGTGTCACCTTCGTAGTATGGCAGACAGGTAGAGATCGCTTTGTCCATAGTCTGTCTTCATTCATCGTCTTCGTCAGTCTGTCCGTCACGCTTTAACCTGCATCCTGAACTTGGTCATAACTAAAAACGTATTTCACCTATGTTCATGAAACTTCATAAATATCTTCATCTCACCCCAAGGAAAGTCGTTACACATGTCTAATAACTTTGTTTTTTATTTCGGCAAAGTTATGCCCCTTTCCATTAAACCTTTACCTGCAACCTGACCTAGCTCATAACGTTAAATAAGCACATGACTATCTACAAAAGTGTTCCGTGGAACACCCTTCTCGTTATTTATTTAACATATGCAAAAGCCTATGTGATTATCAGCCCTTGCTTCCATCATTGAATTATTTACTACTGTTAAATTCACATTCACACTAAAAATATGTATAAAAAAATTGTAATAGTACACCACTGTTAAAAAAAGAAAAACATATTTTTGATATTTAAAAAGATATACATGAAAAGCATGCACTTACATTGTAAACTGAAACGTGGTAAGGTGAAACGTTCGGATGAACAGTTTATTAGATTTGTTATTTGGTTTGGACCGAATATAGACATGATAATGATCAATTGGTTTTGTTTGGCAATGTTTCTATGCAAAATAGTCACTCCGTTCTGTTTAACACATCCACAAATATAGTTGCCGGTTATAACAAAAATTACAGAGAAAGTCCGTCTATGTCATCATACTATAACATTGAGATTATTTCGAAACCACATGTCATTGAAAGAATATCTTTGCCTGTTTACAATGGTGAACTTTGAAATTTGGCAGATGTGATAACATGGTTTATTTTATTTAGAAATAATGTCTCGTCTGCTCTCGCTGGATAAATGGAACATTTTATTTGACATTAAAAAAAAAAAAAATCCCGTCAAACTTTTCGGATAAAAAGGGTGTTTTTCAGCCATATACGTATTATTTCTGATATTATGTTCACGTAAATAATATTGAAGTACTGTCATGTACATTACGGTTGACATTGCTCATGCCTAAAGCATGCATTTGGTTGAAAATATCACTTGACCATACCCCATCCATTTTGGAGTCTGTGTTTATATAAAGATGGCAGATAAATAGTCCTTAAATATTCAGCAGCTAACGAGTGTTACACGTGATGAAAGTTAACACAGGGTAGATACAAAGGCAATGTTGCAAGGAGGTTTGAAGACTAGCACAGCAGTCTTTGCTTCAGTTCTTGGGAGTAGGAAAATCGATCTTAAATGAAAACAACTGATTTACAAAGTAGTTTGAGTATATGACTGCAGAAATAAAAGTATAATCTAGATACCGCTACGTCAATAGGACAGAGCATCCTGACAGACATGTTTTGAAAGACGGTAGTTAAATATTATTTTAAACAGGAGGTTGTCTAAATGGACACACGGTCTATAGTAAAATCTGATGGTGGGATTTTGCAATCCAATCCACCACTCAGTAGAATGGGCATACAACAAGCTGTTGTAATGAGACCCTGGATTAATTATCAAGTGGATATCAGTTAATAATAATCCAGTGTCTCATTACAACGGCTTGTTGTATGTCCATCCTATAGCGTTGTTAATTCAACTGGTCAGCTCTTGATGAGCAGTATTCCCCAACAGCAGCAGTACAACATGTGCGTGTATACCACCACGTGCAACCAAGGACCTCGGAAAGTCTTACATAACTTTAGAATAGGGATGGTACACCTTGAACTTTGTTATAAGGCCTGTTATAACAGATGCCCATCTGTTCCTTTTTATAATTTCGGAATGTTATCAAAGTATCTTGCGAAACTTACTTTACACTGTACTTGCAGAAAGCATACACTTCCCTGTATTGCAACATGGTGTGAATGCAGGGGAGTAAGTTGTAGCATGCATACCAGATTCAGAATGTTAACATGCGTCAACATTCGGCAGATGAAAACGTAGTATTCTGTTAAAGATGTTAATATCATGATTGTCTCTTTCTGTAGCATTGAGACGTATATTATTTTCCAGGCTGAGTTTTCTTTAAAACTACGTTTACTTCTTAATTGCATTTTTCTCAATCCAAAACTAAAATATCAGTTCTCTCGGTTCTGTTAATTGGCATATTTTTTGTTTGCAACAGTTTAATAAAAGAAATATTACAATGGCATTTACGTATGCAATTTGTGAGTTTGAGTTTAATTATCAAAATCGTTTAAAAATGTCTTATATTACAAATACATGATATTCATGCAATTCTTTTTTTTAAGCTATTTTTTTTTTCTGTGTTCGCCCATTCTTTTTCCTTATACACGAACATAGAAGAAGAAGAAGAAGAAACTGTATTTGACTCGTCATAGGTCTATGGAGGTTCGAGGCCACCCTCTATACATATAACAATATTGCAATAAGTCTAAGAAGACCCTTGAGCAAATCAATAAAATACATAATCATTAAACATGTTTTCGTTTCTCGATCATAGTGAAGAGTGTGAATATGTGTACTTCAACCTTTTTGTCTTTGTGATGTCATTTGCATTTTTTATTACTTTTGCCTTCTCGTTTGTCTGTTTGCGTGTTTGTTTTTGTGTTTTGTGGTTGACTGTCGTCCTTGAATGCTGCTTTACCTGTCCGATATTTGTATCTTTCTTTATATCTAAAATACATTACTCATATGATAAGGTAAATAATAAGATTAAATGTTAATCAATCAAACAAAAATACTATTCTTCGATGATTCTAATTGGTAACTTATTTGAGTCAAGTATCTTCTAGATACCTGTCTGTCGATCATATATTTCCCTGCGAAATCGAAACAAGAGGAAAGATATAATTCACAACTGGTACATTTAAGTCAAAATGTAATGGGTGCCTCTTTATCTACATAATAAGAAAATTGTTAAGACCTTCAGCTCCCTTTCATTTCAAAAGAAATTATTTTTTAATAAATATTCAAATTTTCGTAACTTTTATTTGCAGCCTGCTTTCAAGTTAGTTAGGAACATTTTGTCTGTACCTTAATACATCTTTATTTACGTTTTTGAAAAATACTTTGTTTTGTTATGAATAAATATCTTTTTATTTTTTCTTTTATGCTTTATTTTTGTACATTTTCTCCAAAAATGTCAAGATGTATCAACTTTGTTTATTCCAAATATTTTTCCCATGCACATTAATATAATAGAATGTTTATTTTAAGAACATTAAACTCCCTTATATTGCAATAAAATTGTATTTAAATAGTCCTGTTTTCGGCGGTTTTGGTTTAAATTTCGATATTCTGGGCCAAAAGTAATGGCATTTTCAAATCTCTCATCCTTTAGGACTATCTTGTCTGTAGCTCATGACACCTTTACATTTAAAGAAATACTATAACACTTATGTTTTATTATATTTTTATCATAATTTAAAATTTCATAACTATTCCAAAAATCAGCGACTTTGATTCATTTTGTGTTGATTTCCCCCCAAAATGTCAAGATTTATATATTTTATTAATTCCAAATATTTGTTTTCATGAACTTGTATATAACAGATGACTTTAAGGACTTTCAATCTCCTTATATTGTAATGAGAATTATAATTTTAGAAGTAATCCCGTTTTTAGTGATTTTGGTTAGAATTTGCAACTTTTGGCCCAACATATCCCAGTTTTTCCAAATCTCTGATCCTTTAGAATTTTACCTATATCTCAGGACATCTTTAGATAATGAAAACACTTTAAACCCTACTTTTTTGTTTAATTGAAAGTGTCAATATTTTTTTAAAAATTATTCCAAAAATGAGCAATTTGTTGCTTTTCTTTGCTGATTTTCTCCCAAAATGGCAAGTTGTCTACATTTCGTTCATTTCATTTATTATTTTTATTTACATGAATATAACAGGCAACTTTCAGAAGCTTCAGCTCCCTAATATTGCAATGATAATAATATTTAAAAAATTATTCCAGTTTTTAGCGATTTTTGTTCAAATTTGGATGTTTCTGCCCAAAAATAATGTGTTAAGCTACCGTTTCAGAAAAACTATCCTGGCTCTTTCTAATTTATTAAGATAGATCTAAAAGGTTATAGCAACTAGAAATTGCCAGCTGAGTTGGTACAGAAAAGTTGGGCAGCACACGGCCTATAACGGCTGTTACATTTTACTCCATAAAAATCCCCGTATAATTAACTATTTTTTTCAAATAAATAGTAAATCTCGCGTATATAGAGAAGAAATCAACGCCATTATAAAGGTAAATATTTATGTAAATATAAGGAATGCGCTCTTTTGGTTTTCATTGGGGTATGAAAAACATTTGGATGGTTTAAGATACGGACTCCACGCGTACTTGAAACAACCAAAATGTTTTCCAAAGGACTCCACGCGTACTTTAAACAACCCAAATGTTTTTCATACCCCAATGAAATCCCCCCATCCCCACCCCCCACCCACCCACCCACCCACCCATGAAAACCAAAAGAGCGCATTTCATTCCTTAATTATATTTCGTATCTATTTTTGTTCATCTATAAGAAGTATGTCTATTCTTGCAAACTGATTAGATGTCTACGTATCTATATAGTATTTATAGAACAGGTGAACATTTACAGAGATATGGAACGGTTCTCAACATGTATGTACCCCATACATTCATCTAATACAATTAAATTAAGATAGAATGCAGTTCAAAATATGTTGTGGTGTGAGCTGCGCTTTTTTGTGATACACAATCAGGACATTAAACCCATTCCACAAATTAATGAAGTGATACATTTACTATAGAAGCAGTAGGCTATAATACATCCACACATGTACTGTACTGTAAATGCATTTGTTATTCAAATAAAATATTTTAAAAAAAATGTTAATCGCAAGATCTGCATTAAAACATATTCCTCTCGTCGTCGTGTCCTGTCATGTCTCTTTATTGCTGGCATGCTAGTGAATATGTATTACAAATACCGCAATGAAGTATTATGCTTATCCCACTGTAGGGCCTCAAACTGATCTTTCTCCGTAAACAGCTTGTCTCAACATTGGAATGACGTTGTACCTGCCATTGCAAAACATGCAATGATGCTTTCCCACTGTGGGGCCTCAAACTGATCTGTCTCCGTAAACAGCTTGCCGCAACACTGGAATGACGATTTACCTGTCATTGCAAACACATGCGTTAACACTCGATTGCATCAGAGGGTAAGAAGTTAAATAATAACACCTAAAGGAAAACATCAACATAATAAAGCGAATTAATAATGTTTGGGCTACACAATTTTGCTTCTATCAAACATATAATTGTTTCTAAGGAAGACATTCTATTTAAAGACAATTTGTGCAGGTTTTTTAATTCCAAATATAATTCGCCGAAACTGTAAAAGTTTAACGTTGACATTTTTTATTGTTATAGTCTGACCATTGGATAAAAGTGTTGTCAAGGATCCAGAATTTATATAATTTACATGTACTTTTGCTACTGCAAAACTGGTATAAGCTTGCAACTACGTTTTCAATGTCGTATTAAGCAATTTAAGTCACCGTTGCGTTTCAGTATATATAAATGAAACGCGACAGGGGAATTTCCGCTGTATATTGTATGTCCAATATGCTGATGTTAACCGAATGGTACGTGGCTACCTAAAATCTTTCTTTCGGAAAAAATAGTAAAACAACACGTAAAACAGCAAATAGTATTCATGCAAAGTTTCATTATTGACATAGTATGCGTTTGGCTCATGCATGTGAGAAAACTTAGGATGCAAATTTGCAAACTCTTTACGTTAAGTACAGTACTGAACTAGCTCAATTTTTCAAAGAGGAACTTCAATATTTATGAATTTCTTGTTACAACGTGAACTGTGATTAAAACGTCTACAACATCACAGTTGTGTCTTTTCGCTAACTAACTGCAACTTTTTTGTTTACAAAATATCTTGCGATTTCCTTGGAATATATGTATATGGATTAAGTGTGCAGTATATACAATATATAGCGGAAAATCCCGTGTCGCGTGTCTTTTTCCTTTCAGTATATTAAAGCTTTCAGTATATTTCAGTATATTCTTTTGCAGTCCACATTTAGTTGAGTAGGATTCTCCACAGCTAGGACACAAATGTTTCCCGGTAGTGTCACGTCCTGGGAAAAAAAATAATCATACAAAAACTTGTATATACTTTATCCAACTTTTTGTCAGAGGCTATACCATGTCCATATACTTTGTTTATGCAATATATTGTTCTAACAAACGTTACGAGACGTATATACCGTATATACCGTACTATCAAATAAACAAACACAATCTTCAAAACACAATTTAAAAAGTTTCTGTCTCAGATTTTTTTAGAGGATTTCGGGATATACATGTTTAGATTGTGTTTCTATAATTAAGAAATAGAACATCGTTTACTGTGAATTATCGTTTAATATATCACGGTTTGGAGTTCAATTGTAAACAATAATTTCAAGAGCCCGAAGGGCGAGTGAAGTTATTGTTTACAATTGAACGACAAACCGTGATATATTATAGATAATTCACCGTAAACGATGTTCTATTTCTATTCTAATACCCCTAAAATGTGAAAATAACGCACACATCGGAAATCTTTCGCATTGCTTTGCTTACTCTCCTAACGTTGCATACGTTACAATGCGTAATGCGCAATGCGCAATGCTTAATCTCCTAACGTTGCACAAATTACAGTGATATATCATATCGTTCAATATAACGAGATATTTTAAACTAGGCTATATAGTGCGGGTGTATTAGAATATATGATAATATGTTGCCTGATTCAAGAAATTGACCGAATTAGAAATAGAAAATGTAATAATAAGGTATATGCATATGTTATGTTTAAAATCTTCCTTCCGAACATTACGTATTCCGGCCTTAATTTCATTAAGCCATGGAAAAGCTTATATTAGCAGGATTTTATAACGGATATTTCGACAATAAAACACGTTAAAACCTTTTTTAATGCAAAAATCTGATGAACTGTTTAAAATTACCTATTAAATGTTTTAATTTACAATATGCCAACTTTTAAAGCCGAAATTAAGGTTTTATTTCATACCCAAGCCAACATCGTTTTTGCTTCTTGTAGAAGGGGATGGATGGGGTATGCAAGTTAATAATCGGACCACGTAATGCGTTTATTGATTTGTGGAATATCTTGCGAAACTTATTCTCATATTGGTACCATTTGTGGCAGGATGTTTTTTAACGAAAAGTGCAGGAAATGCATGTAACAAATCCATTACTTATATGAATTGAAAATGTCACCTTAACACAATAAATGACACATTAACACAATAAATGACACCTTAACACAATAACACAATCACGTAAATGTCACCAGGAGCGTATATTTTCGCTTATTAACAAGCGCGTGCTCCAGACGTTCTGTCATTTCTCAGCTGTTGACGTTATATTTAATTCAGCTGCCGATTACTTTTATATCTGTCTATGGTTAACAGACTGTGACTCATGTAAGTGTCAATTAGCATGCTTTACAACTTGAATTCCTAGAGAACTGAAATGACGTTTTGGTAAACCAGTCTACTGAATGTAGCATGCACAGCGTAATTGTTCATAATGAAGAACGATGGCTAAACACACCCCAAATATACATGGAAAAACAAAACAAGAGGTCCATGATGGCTCTATAGCGCACACCTGAGTATTGGCCGAAATCTTATGGTCATATAAAGTCTGTGCAAGTTTGGTTACGATTGCTCAAGAAATGTGGCCTCTGTCGTGTTAACAAGATGAACTAGAACTATCACTGAAGTTGATTAATAAACCCTCAGCACCGCTTTCAATTGCAAACATTGCATATAAAGAGACAAATTTGACTCATTTAACCTTTGACGTTTAAGTAAGTTTCATAAAGATTGAATAAAAATAAAAATAATAAACAAAGGATATTTTGGAAATTCTTAACAATGAAAGGGTCATAACTCCGTTACCAGTGGGATCTGGGGAAAAAACCTAAAAATTATATAAAAAAAAATAATAATAATAAAAAAGATAAAAAAATAAAATTGTGTATGTTTGGTTAAGATTGCTCTGTCAAGGGGCCGTAACTCCGTCGAAAATCAACGAACCGGATGTTCGAATGTATATGCACAACTAGACAGTATACACTGCTTTCTGCTAAGTTTCGTCAAATCCAAAAAATCTAAAAAAAAAATTCTAAAAATAGGTTAATAAAATAAATGATAATTTAAAAAAATAATGAAAAAAGAAAGTCAGAAAAATAATAATAACACTGTGTAAGTTTGGTTAAGATTGCTCAAAAAATATGTTTATTTGCTAATTCAGGGTCCATAACTCTTGTGTTACTGGTCCGATCTTGACCATTATCGAACTCGTCCGAGATCTTATGCCATTGGTCATATACAACATATGCACGTTTGGTTAAGATTGCTAAAGAATGTGGCCTTTTATCGTGTAAACAAGATGAAAAACTTCATGTTTTTGCTAATTCAGGAGCCATAATCTGGTGTTACTGGTCCGACCTGGCCTATTATCGATCTTGTCCGAGATACAATCTGTGCAAGTTTGGTTAAGATTTTAAGTTCGTTGAAGTAATGTGGCCTCTGTCGTGTAAAACAAGCTAAATGTTGACGACGGACGACGGACGGCGGACGAAGAATGGTCACAATAGCTCACCTTTAGCTAATAATTCAATTATTGATTCTCGCGTACTGTATTCTTGAACAGTTTGTGACACATTTAGTTAATTAAAAATATTCCCAAACGTAACTGCGCGTGATTCGTTGGCTGAAGCAAACACATTCGCAATCTCTCTCAAGTTCATGTTGTCGGTTGTATCTCGGTGCACGTGAAGAGTCATCAGGTGGTTTAGGCGTTCCTGTGTCATGCTTGTGAGGAGATAGGTCTTCAGTCTGCGCAGAGCTGACAAAGACCGTTCACTAGTGCCGTTCGTCGCTGGCATCAATATAATGAGATTAAAGTGACACACGGCAATCTTGAAGTGTTTGAAATAGGTGTCTCGATTTATATATTCTGCATCATTTTTACTTTTAACTTTTACCCTGGTTACATTTAAATAAATCAAATTTTAAGTATTCACTATTTCGTCTTATTATACTATAGGTTTTAATATATTATTGGTGCAATAATACAAAAAATGAATAATATGCAAAAACAAATTGCTTAATACTAATCTTATAATTAATATCAATGATTGAATAAATGTAATAAATGTTACAGAAAAAACTATGATAAGTTTCGAGGTATTTGTTTGTAAATAAATAACTCGAATATAATTATTTTCAAATGACACTGCTTAAATTCGTAGCTAATCATGCTCTTCCTGCCCGTGTCTAACAGCGTGTTATGTATCAGGGGTGGATCCAGAAAGGGGAGGGATCCGGCATACGCCCCACTAACCTGAAAAAGTATGTTAACGCACCCCACTCCCAAACCCCCACCCCACGTAAAATAAATGCCTAAAAAATGTGTGTGTTTTGTGTTTGTTTTATCGACTCAAAGTCTGAAAAATGGCAGGCTTGGAATGATAAACAAACAAACATTCTGAATCAGATAATACATGTATTAGACGTAACTATATTATACATGACTTTAATTAACTTATATTAACTTAAATATATTATAAATGACTTTAGTTAATACATAAACAAGTTTTAACCATGTTCTGTTTCAGATGATACCGTTTTATTGTAATAACAAAAAAAGCAGCTTATTGGATAAAATGTGAGGTTCCTTGTTGTCCGCGTATTTGTGCAAATTAGGTGCCGTTGAAAATCTCAATTAAGGGATATTTCATCATTATATAAATATTAAAACACTTCATGTTTACTTATATCGCAACCATAGATGAAAATGTATATATCCTCACGTACAAAGGCATACAAAATAGTATAAATAATGTAAAAATGCTTGTTAATTATTGTCAATAACGAAAATCCGTACAGAAGTGCACCACTTCAAATGCTTGTTTTGGGAAAATGACATACTTTTTCTACTATATTTAGCTATAAAGTTAAATCTAGCATATATTGAGTGTTCCGTGGTAGTAACAATGAACTGACTAACGGTTCTGTTTGCGGTTTTTCCTCCGTTTTCTGACACTCGTCGTCTTCCAGCTCCATTTTATAGCCGAAGAAACGAGATGCTTATCCGTTCTTTTTCAGGAAACGTATATTTTATCCGTGCAAATTCGTTCTGATCATGCACCGTGAGAATAGTATACCCAAAATTGAAGGTTGGCCAGATTTCTGAGCCAAATATAGCACAAGTGGCAGCCAAACAGCATTCAAAGTAACTATATGCCTCCGCGTAGATAAATAGAGCCTCCGGGTTTGCATGAACTGAATGTAATGAGAAGAACTGACTTAAACTAAGAGCTATGTATGTAATAGGAAAACAATAATATTCCAAATGACAATATATCAATTGTTTCTACAGACTTTGCCTTGTTTAACCTAATGAAATAGTTGATCATATTGGGGAAAAAACGTTCTGGTTACGGAATGGTTTTATTTGATTTTATTTCAGATAGAACGTGAAAACAACATGATTATTGCTTTATTATGCATAACTGTATAAAGCAACAACTATTTCGAAAGTGTTTTAGTGATTCACGATGCCAGTGAATTATTATTTATGATAATACGAAATGACGAAACATGTTTCGACACCACGGGAATGTTACTGTGTTGGAATATAGCATATATAAAATCTTGTTATCGTTATATCTCCTGTATTTAAGATCGGATTCGATCAAACTTTTCATAGATTGTAGAGTTCAGGGTCTATTCGAGCAATAACAGAAAGATAGAGGGGCATTCCGGATCTGAAGGCTAGATGCAAAAATTGCAAGAACGACTCGCGTCGGCTGCTATTTTTTCCCCATTTCTATTCATTTTTCCTGCACTTTGCTATTCATGGCATATTCATCTTATTCAGATTTTGTTCGCTTCAGAAACTCGCCGCATTCATCACTTTCAGATGATTTTTATAATACTGTGCAGTCGTTTTATTTTTGTGGAAAGAAAACAAGTTAATATATTTGGCTATATGTACTACAAAACTTGGTTGATAGTTCTTCAATGTTGGTACTAAAACAATCGAAAAAACCAACATCTTATGTTAAAAAAAAAGTTTTGATTTTAACACAGACATATTAATAAACAGACAAGAGGATTGATATGTTGTCTACTTCTTTGGATCCTCTTGTCTGTTTATTAATATGTCTGTGTTAAAATCAAACCCTGTCTCTACGTAAAATTAAAGCCACGCTATACCAAATGGATCACAGGTTAAGATGAGAAATAAATCAGTATCATTGCAGTATGAAAGGTAATCTAATGCATCAACGTATCCAAACATTAGCAAAGACAATGAGTAAGTATTATTAAGGCATACGTATTTCTTTTGTTTGTATGGTGTTTTACGTTACTTTCGACACATGTAAGGCTATATATGACGGTCGATTTGTTTTCGTGGTTGAGGCAGACCACACACTATCTCTGGGTAGAAGCAGTACTGTACACCCCCCGCCATCCGTAAGAATCGATATGTCCTCACTTATAAGACGAACCCCCAGTGGGATTCAAACCCGCAGCGGTTAGAGGTTAGAAGGTTTACAACCCGATGTCGTTAACCTCTCGGCCACGGAAACTCGTTAAGGCATATGGCATAACTGAATATGATTAAATCATACAGGTAAAAACAGATATAATATCAGAAATTCCGAAGTAAATCTCTCATAAAATAGCATACAAACAGTTATAAAAATGTGGTTCCGTCTCACAGATGACCTTTAGCGATTTCGGATACTACTGTCAATAGGCGGTATCTTAGAATAATGGACGATTATCGCAATGCAAAGTAGCCTATTTAACAGGACACTGTGAAAATTTACATGTATTTGTTTAAAGGAAATGTTTAATTAGAGATATATTAGTAACATACGCAGTCGTAACGTTTAAAATCAACATGACGACACTTTTTCTCATCATAATTCATAAATATTGTGGTCTCAGAATCGTACACATTAAAAAGCACGCTATCAAGTATGTGAGGCTATGCGTCTTTATTATAATTACTATTATTATTATTATTATTATTATTATTATTATTATTGACAGTTCAAACGCTATGGGATCTCCAAGTAAACATTGACGTGGACGAGTGAAACAACGCTTACGGAATTGTAGCATTTTGTATACAGCTATTGCTTTCCCGGAAATTATAAACATTTCAGTTGCATGTGTAACAAAATAAGTGTGTTCAATAAATCGGTTTAATGCGGTGATTTTTTTTTCTGCATTTTGTCTTTACTCAAAATGTAGGAAATTTCCAATTAAAGAAGACATTGAAGACGCAAACGAGAATACACTAGATATAATTGCATGTTTAATATCAGCTATTGTACAAATCAATAATTTTAATAGGAAAAAAGACGACTATGAGTATCTAATGTGCATTAATCTTCAGTTATAACGTCCTTAACAAAAAAGCAGGTTAATGTGACAGTAATGAAGACATACACATTGCAATCTTAAAATTGAAGTAGTGACTAAAGAGTACTTTAATGCGACATACGGCAATGTTGAAGAAGTACATCTAGCATTAAAACTAGTACTTGAATACACCGAATGTCTTTTTACTTTAAAGCTTTTTCTCATATTTAAATATAACTGGCCGCTATAGTTTAGTATTTATTTTACAAACGGCTGCAACCATTATTGGAGCTCCGTACTATGCTATTCAGATATCACTACACAGTGCATTTTTACTATGTTGGCCTACATGAATAAAGTTAAGTGGGCAATTTCGAACAAGCTAGTTTCCAAGCTAAAAGTTACTTTTTTATGAAACACAATTATTTGCGCATACACAACTGTACACAATCTGGTACGTTGACGAGGTTGCATATTTTTACTTTGAGTGCTGCACTATTTTGGGCTTTAAGTCCTACTTAGAATTCCTACTCCTCTTCGAAAACAATAAAACTGTCATGTAAAGCTGCACATGCAATTTCAGACTGTATTCACCTCACCTGAAAAAGCAATACAATTGTTTGCCTTCCAAATGATTTTAAATTACTGATTTGCTATTTCTACGCCTTGCACAACAGGTTAGAGAAACTCCACTTTGCGGCGAATCAAAAGTGCGTCTGTATTGTACCGTCTTGACCTTTCTTGCCGCGCTGAAAAAAAAAGACAAGCGTTTACCTGGACATGATCAATATAAAGCTCATCAATACCCTGATTAATCGTGGCATTTTGAGAGCCTGCTTGATCAGTTCCGATTGGCCCGAGATTGCCAGTGTTTAACTGATGGCCAATGCAAACTGAACGTCACCAGACTCACCTGTCAAAATGCATGTCAAACATTTGTTCTACCCTCATTGTTTCTGCTCAGCACAGTGTTATTGTTATAGATTTACATAACTTTATTTCTTGTTGCGTAGTGAAATGAGACATGACTTTTTGAAAACATTGATATTAAGGTATTTTAGAGCGGTGTGCCTTGATACTAGTAGATATTGAATACCATAAATGGTATATGACTTTTTTCTCAGTGAAAAAATACCGCAACTGTCACGATTTTTTGTAATAAGCTTTCTGGATGATGTAAATACAGATGTTTAGATCTTAGGAACTATGAGCTTTTGCCACATTAATTTAGGCAGTCACTGTAGGTAGACGTGTAATATAAACGGGTCCTGATTAAAGTACCACGGTGAAAATGTACCACCACTTTCGGTCACGTGTTTTATTAATACGAGCCTTCTCTGACCTTACCAGCTCTTTTTACAATTTTGACATTTCATCTGAATGTGTATAAAAAAGGCTACAAAAAAATGGCGAGGTCATGATATACACAAACAATACTAGTAAGTCGAGTCCTATGTACATTTTATACACCGCGTATAGTTACATTATAGTTACACGCATTTTCTGCCAGCCGTGTCAAAATTGATTGACAGCAGCGTCTCACGAGGTGAACCGTCGATCGAGGTCAGTGATGCGGAAATGTCTCTGAGTCGCTACCGACTTCGCTTGTCACAAAATGGCGACACTATAACTTGTTGTGCAAGGCGTAGTATTTGAACCCTGAAATGTATATTCGTGGAGCTGTGTAAATGTTAACATAGACTGCTAATGTTGCATCACTGCATACTTTAATAATTATGCACAAATCTGTAAAGTTTCTCACGGTTGTAAATATTTGGTTTCGAACATGCAAACGTCATGAATTCCCATTAGTGAAATGCACGACAGTTGCCTAATTAAGACAAAAACAAAAGTTAGACGTTATCGAATCAAAAGGCAGCAGCGTGATTCATTAAATTCTGTGGACAACTGTGGAAAAAAGCAAGGAAACACTTTCCATCTGACACGTACATGATGATTAACTAAGCAGTTAGCAAACGACATGCATGCCCTTCACTAGTATAACAATTGCATGCGCATCTTACTAACAAGATCACTGAAAAGTAGATACATTGGAAGCAACTAATACAAACAAAGGAAATATATATAACGTTTTAGACTGTTCATGAGAGTCAATATCAACATCTCTCACTGCCTGTATCACTGGCTTACGCGGTAATCTACTTTATAGCCACACTGACTGGGTCCGAACGTTCCAAAGCACAAGCAAGTAAACAAACACTCCTGATTCGTTGCCAGGATCATTTTTACCGCCGCGACACACCACTAAACGAACTTCTAGTGCGAATGTCAATAAATATTCAAAACGGGATTCCTTAGACACAACTCAAACAAGAGAGACGAAGCAGACACGTATGTCTGTTCGTGACAGGCAATATAACGCTTAACA
The DNA here is from genome assembly GCA_037043455.1 of Cyrtodaria siliqua. Lineage (NCBI taxonomy): Eukaryota > Metazoa > Mollusca > Bivalvia > Adapedonta > Hiatellidae > Cyrtodaria > Cyrtodaria siliqua. The sequence continues at coordinate 45,615 of JAWPHD010001073.1, read as the reverse complement.
CACTGCATGCCCGCTATCAACCAGAGTCAGACGCACACACACAGAGTCAGACGCACACACACAGAGTCAGACACATTATTATAATAGGCCGAGTAGGACTTCGGACGAGACTTATTTCGCGACTATACAGAAGTAGACAAAAAGGCTGCGGCTCCAATACAGGTCGTCAAATTCTATACATTATAGTTAACGTTGGTAAACAAATATTTCTTGTTCGCGAAAATGGAACACATGTGTCTAATTCACACTGATCAACCGGCTGCAGCGAAGTCAGATGGTTGCAGGGAAGTCAGATGGGCGAACTTGTTAGGAGGTAATAGTGGGGTTGGTATTTTTGCTTTTTGTGGGAATTTCGCTAACCTTTTTGATGATGATTATGATGTTTTCAAAAGGAATGACAGAGGAAGCTTTCACTTTAAAAATCCGGTAATAAAACGAAGTCAGTGCATATTGCACCCAGAATAAATGTCCAAAGATTTGTAAAAACTATGAACTTTTCAGAATAAACACCAATAACTAACTGACATTCGTAATTGTAATTCAATTTAAAAAGCTTGTTGCGAAATCCTTTAGGGAGGGTTGTGGGGGCAGAAAAAATGGTGGAGGGGCATGGGAGAATATCAGAAACAAAAAAAATTATGAGTATACAAACAAACATAGGAGGGGCATGGGGTAGTGTAACCTTGACCTTGAAGGTACTGGCCTTGAGTTTGCACGTAACACGTCGTCTTGTTGTGGTGAACACTTGTGCCAGGATATATGAAAAGCCTTCAATGGATGACAAAGTCATAGTTCGGACACGACTTACATGACATAAAATCAAATATAAGACCATATGATATGATTTAACGTCTAAGGGTAATCTTGACCTTGGAGCGAGGTAGCTGGATTTTGCACGCGATACCTCTTGTAGTGATAAACATATTTGCCAAGTTATTTGAAAATCCCTCCATAAATGTCAGAGTTATTGACCGAACACGAACTGTTAGACGGACACGAACTGTGTGACGAACGGAAGGACGGACGAAAGGACGGACAGTAAGATTACTATTTGCCTACCCTTCGGTGGCATAAAACCACACACTAACTGTTCAATACATATTTTAATTTAGTCTTCATCTAATGACAATTGTGGTTCATTGCTTTACTATTAACCACAATACATGTGTCCAATATGTCAAAAGGTAACACAATGTTTACTAAATGCGTGCACTGAAAACATTTATAAGGTAATTACAAATTTCAATCCATACAGTACAGTGGTTACCCTAACAGTCGTCAAAAACGCGAAAAAAATACCTAAAGCACTCTGACCATCCTGTTCGCATCTGCAATGTTCACTCTGACTTCACCGTACGCACTTATAAAATACCGAAATTCCGGTAACTTCTTTTTACCCTGTCGACTTAAAAGTTCGGACTCGGAAAGTTTTCAATATTTCAATGAGATATTTTGACAAATGTACAGTTATACAGGAAGGATTGACAATATTGAAAAACGTTTTAAATTGAATTACAATTGCAATTGTAGCATGATCGGTGACATTTCCTTTGATGAATGCAGAGCATTAAATCGTTTAATTTAGGGTAACTAATGGGGCGTGACTATACCGTACTACAACTAACGGATATTGGAATTTAGAGTACGATCACTATTACGTCACAGTATTACTAATTACACCTTGCTACAAAAAAGATAGAGTCTGTCTCAGCTCGTTGGTTATTTAAATAAGCCAACTCGTTGAGACCAGACTCTATCTACTACAGATCAGTTCGTTATTTTATTCTGAACATTTCATAGTTTTTACAAATCTGTGGAAATTTGTATGGGTACTAGACGCACTGGCGTCGTTGTATTACCGGATTTTTAAAGTGAAATCTGTAATTCCTTTTGAACTCTTCATAATCATTTACCAAATGTTTAAGAAAAATACGCAACAAAATGAAAATACTTATCCCACCAATTACTTCTAACACCTTTTTTCTGATTATGTAATATATCAGAACGTTGTGTGGCGTCCTCGTCTTTCTCTGCGACAATAGTCTACTGTACTATTTTACTAGCATTTTTATGAACGGATGTAATACAAGGATCATTACCAGAGTAAGTTTCTGGAAATCTCCTTCACCTTTTGTTAATACCGCCATATCTCAAGGATCACATTCGGGCAAAAGACCTTACTGAGATCCTGCAGATTATAATAATCTTTCATGGGTATCCCGTGAAGATAGGGAATTCATACCCGAGGTTTCAGAGTTTTTATCGGAACCGAGACTCTGTCAAGTTTACGATTAAAACACTTATATCGAGTGTTGGAATTCCCTACCTGAACCGAATACATATGCTAGAATATTTTATATTTACCCATAAATAAAGTGTCTCTTTAATCCAACACATTAAGTGTCTCTTTAATCCAAAAAAGCATATCTCATTTCAGTCTAAATTATTTTCCAATATTTCTAGTTAAGTCCAAATATTTAATTTCACTGTTATTATTAATGAGCACAATATGTATTAAATCCTCCCACAATAATATTTTCTAACATCATCTAAATCTAAATTAACTTTAATAAAGAATACTGAAAACTGAATCCAAATAAACTGCTAGGGTTCGTTAATATACTGTCACAGACAGTTCCTGAAGTCTTTCTTACTAAAACCATCAAATAAAAATAGTCCAAATTTCATCATAAATGAATTTGCATAAAATAGTCCAATGAAAGCAGTCCACATCATCATCAATGCATTTGCATAAATAATTTGCACATACATTGTAATTTTTTTTACATCTATTCTATTTTTAACTTTTTTCATGGCCAAATCTATAATAAACAGGCTACAATGCATGTACACATATATGTTACTATATAGTAACAATCCAATTGTATTGCATAGACGGATAAGAATGTCTTTGTTTTACAGATGTAATGGAAACTAATTTTCTCACGGGATGCCAATAAAAATCAAGTGCATTCATAACCGGTTGTTGTGCTAAAGAAAAACGATGTTATATTTTATATATGTTTAACGCGAAGCTTTTCTAAACTAATGGGTTGTACAAAACATTTAAGAAAAAGACAAATGTGTATTTCGTTTTGATACGTTTAGGATAAAAAGGAATCCAACCCTCGGCATTTGATCAAAACATTATTATCTCTGGTTGTAAGGTCCTCCTATCGAAACCAGAAGACAGATGAACGATTAGTATAATGGGATACACATATTATACATGTTGTTGATTAACGGTCATTGTAGCTTCGAATATTGTGCATATTCCATCTTGAAAAGTGGTCTTACATTTTAAAACAGCTTGCGGTGTATCAAAGTTGTAAAAAACTATATTTGTAATTTCAGATTGTCTTGGAATCGGCAAAGAACAACTGTTACAATACTATGACGGACGACCAATGCATCAGCCACATGCTGATTTCAGTTTATTTCCCATTAAACATGTTAAACAGATTTAATTCCGTTTTGGGTTAAACACCTTTTCAAACGTGCCATCGGTGACTTTTAAGGGTCATTCGGCTTCGATTTTTCTGATAATTGACTGACAGTCAAGCATCGATGCAGTATGTATCCCATTATATACCCAGTATACCAGAGAGAATTAAAGTCATAATATAGTAAAAATAAACGAACGAAATTGTATTCCAGACATAACACATTTACGTCGTTCTCGTAATAATTTGAATATTTACATGAAATAATTACACATAACTTCCATGACGTGATTTGTCTGTTTGCGTGTTTGTTTTTGTGTTTTGTGGTTGACTGTCGTCCTTGAATGCTGCTTTCGTTGTCCGATATTTTTATTTTCTTCCATGACGTGATACTAACAAAGTACTGTTGTTTTTGCCAGTTGCTTCTGTCAAAGTTATTTTCCACTTTTAAACACAATATAACTTAATAAGTTAAATATCCGTGGAAAATAAAAAATAACGCATTGTTAGAAATCAGTAACTGGTCAGTTTTGTTTATCATGAGAGCGTTGGTGTAAATGTGAATTATATCGAAGATTAATAGGTAACTGTCTGAATGACATTTTTAACACAACCACGTAAGTTTAACCGCTGATGGCAGACACACACGACATATAAAAACATATGTAGACTACAGTTAAACATACAGTATGGGCAGTTTTTTTCCGGAAAGAAAAACATCAGACAGCCACATGGTGCAAAATGGGACTCCAATCTTTCGCTGCGAATTATTCGACAGATGTTTAGAGGAAGGACATTTTTAGAATAGAATGCATTTAGTGGATGTTCAAGCTAATAAGAACCATTCCTGACAACGATGCATCTGGGACGAGAAACATGAGAGACTAGGATACCGATGTTGTGAGTCTGGGCTTTCGTACACATGGAGAACCAGTTTGCAACGCACCATAACCATTGAGTAATGGTCGTCTTGAACGCAGGTATTCACAGCTCATCTCACGTAGTGTTAGTAACTACATTATTACACGTATATTACTATGCTTATTTCTGAACAGAACAATACAGAATATAACTTGTTTCCTTGTCTGTTCAACTTTTCTTTTGTTTAGTTCAAACATTTTTTTTGATTTTTCTAAAATGCTTATAGGTCATGCATTCTACATATTTGTCAATCATACTGTGTAAGTGCCAAGCATAAATGCTTTAAGCTATGTACTTTTGTCTGTCATTCAGGACAATAATTAGCGCATGTATATGATTAGTTGTTTGTTTGGTGTTTAACATCCTTTTTATCTGCATATTTTAGCCTATATATGACGATCGATTAGTTGTGTGATGGAGGCAGACCACTCATCCAGTACCGTATACTTCACGCGATATCATCCAGTACTGTATACCTCCCGCGATACGTAAGAATGGACGTATGTGATTGACATTTATAGAATAGCGTCTTAGTAAATGGGCTTAACATAACTGTTGACTAGAATAAACTGTACATACATGCTCCAGAGCAATCCATTTAGTAGCCTTCAAGGCCAGTGTGGGTGACCCATACTGCAGGTCAATATCATATCTACTAATATCTAAAAGGTTTATGACCTCCATCGTCTTGATAAGCATCTTTAACATATAAACTTAGACTGGATGGAATAAACTTAGACTGGAGCAAAACATGACGTAAAACACCATGAAAACAAAAAATCGAAGTCTGGAATTGCATTCGTATCGTGCTGGTTGCATTGGCTATATTTTGTTTAATCAATCAAAGTTTTGTGTTACAGGCGATTGACACCACAAACCGTTTTGTAACAAACATCTGCAGCCAAATACCAGAGACAATTCATTCATTAATTAAACATACCTACAAACCTAAGATAAGAACTAGACAGTACAAATGAATGCGTTTGTTAAACTGCGTGTTTTTTCAGGATGGTATGAATATAAAGTAAAGATAAACTTATTTAAAGTAGCCATTATGCGCAGAGGCATGGGTGCGGTTAAATGTACACAACTCATACTGACCATAGCCGAGAGCACGAAATATTAAGACAGAGGAACAGTGAAACAGCCTTTTATTGATTGATTGAATTGAATTTTATAGTCGCACCAACAGCTAAGGTAATATAGCGACTTTCCAGCTCCACTGGTGGAGGAAGACCCCGGATGCCCCTCCGGGCAATTTTGCATGTAGGGCGGGCGCCTGGGTAGAACCACCGACGTTCCGCAAGCCAGCTAAAACAGCCTTTTAGCAAGCGTTACAGATTATTATAGTTTGATTACTTCTCTGAGCTTATTTGGTGGTCTAGCTCTTGGTTTAGTTTCATATGTCCTATAGATCCTGGTGAAGTTGAATCGCAAAATAAATATTAGATTATATTCCCATCGTCGTCGGGAATCTTGTAGTATCTCTTTATTGCTGACTTGGTAGTGAAATGTGTATTACAAATGCCGCATTGAAGATTTCCCGTATCGAGCAGTTGGGCCTGAAACTGATCTTTCCCGTAAACTACGGTGTTCAGTTAGGGTAATCATATCATCGCGTATCGACTATTACAAGTACGATAGCGATGGTACGATGGTACGATGGTGATGGTACGTTGGTGATGGAATGATGGCGATAATAAGATGGCACGATGACCCTAACGGAAGATCGTAGTAAACAGACTGCCGCAACATTTGAATGACGTATTATCTTTCGTTGCAAAACACCCATTGCAGTAGAACATAAGAAAGTATATAATCAGTAAATACTTTAAGGAAAACATCAGATAATGACGCGTATTATGCTTGGGCTAGAACATTGTGCTTTCATCAAACCTTGAATGTTTCTAAGGAAAAAAATGTATTGAAGACGAGTTGCACAGATAGTCTAATTCTAGTTATAATTTGCCGAAACTGTCAAACGTAGCAACTATTTATTTGCCTTCTGTGACCTTGGATAAAAGTGGTAAAAGCATGCATATACCATGTACAAGGCTAATTAAGCAATGTAAGTTACCCTTAAGTTGCAGAATATGGTTTCATAGACCACTTCTAGTTGAGTAGGATTTCCCAAAGTTAGCACATAACTGTTACCCGTGGTGTCACGTCCTTGATCTTAAAGACGACTTTATTGAAGAAAAAAATGGAATATAAAATAAATGTGTTTATACCGTATCCCACTTATGGTAAAGTCTATACCATTTTCATATTATTTTCAAACACAGTATGATTTTCCAGCAAATGTTACGAAAAGTATGTACCCTTGCTTTCGTAACATTTGTATGATCTTCCAACAAATGTTACGTAAAGTGTGTACTGTTGCTTGTTGTCTATAAAATACTATAAATAAAAAGATCTTCATTTTTTTTCAAATCGATAGTGTCTATGTATCTCTCTCAGACTTTTATAGAGTAACTCGGAATTTACATGCTTAGTTTTTGTCTCTGTTACATAGGCAAATAGACTGCCTGATTCAAGGAATTGACCAAATTAGAAATGGAAAAAAATATATGCACGTGTTAAGTCTTTCTTTAAGGGTACATTTTATATCCGATAACTTGATTGATTGTTGGAATAACTAGCGATTCTAGGCAATTTATTCTTATATATTTGCATTTGTGGCAGAGTGTCTTTCAACGAAAATTGCAGGAAATGCATTTGGCAAATGACACCTTAACAAAATAACAATAAAACTATCGTGTAAATGTCACCAGGAGGGTATAGTTTCTCATATTCTTAAGCGCGTGCTTTAGACGTTCTGTAATTTCTCAGTAGTTGACGTCATATTTATTTCGAGCTTAATGCAATGATACACAAAAATCATAGAGTTGCGGTTTCCGAGTGGAAAGAAAACATGTCTCTCGTCTTAGAGGTTCCGGGTTCGATACCCAGTGGTGTGACCTCCGGGAGTTTTGAATCGCACCCCGGCAAACTTACTCGGGTAAGTACGCCAACCTTCGGAAGGGTTATTCAGCCTATGGTCCCGTGTGCAGTGAGAACCAAGCCATGTGCATGTTAAGAACTACCCTGAGCATATGTGCTTATCAGTGATTTACACTCATACAATTTCCTCGGAAACGGGACTGCTAAAACAAAACACGAAGGAGTGTGTATTGAATGACTGCATTTTGTTATAAGTTACCCAAAAGAGAGTGGACGGATAGCTAGGAATCCTGGAACCCCCTCTACTCTTACTAACCAATATTGTCCAAAGGCTCGTTAACGTTTTCTATAATCCTGCCTTATAAAATGGTCACCAGCCATGTTTGAATTCGATAATTAACCAAACGTTAAACCCCAGCAATATCCTTTAGGAACACTCACTAGCCTTAAAGCAGCTATAGTAGCTTTAAGGACATATTTCCCAAAGTTCCCAGCCATTGAACAACTGCTTACATGCTCATTGACTGATCAGCTCAGGTATATACATTGATAACAGTTTGTTTTTCTTCACTGAATAGCATTGCAATATTGAATATTATGTAGTAAGATAATATTTTAATAATACTGTGTAGTCGTTTTGTTTTGGTGGAAGGAAACAAGTTAATATGTTCGGCTATATATACTACAAAACTTGGTTGATAGTTCTTCATCTTTGGTACTAAAACAATAAAAAAAACCCATATATTTGCCGCTTTGTCCGTCCGTCCATCTGTGCGTCCGTGCGTGCGTCCGTCCGTCAAACGTTCTTGTCCGGAACATATCTTCAAAACTACAGATGGGACTGCAATGAAACTTCAAACAATAGAGGGCAATAAGAGGAAGTGCATAGTGCTAAAATGTAACTATGTCATCATTCAACTTAGAGTTATTGCCCTTTGTAATTGTATAATTGGAATGTCTTGTCCGGACCATATCTTCACAACTGCGGATGGGACTGCAATGAAACTTCACACAGCAATAGAGGGCAACGAGGGAAAGTAAAGAGTGCAAGTCCGGTAACCTTGTCATCATTCAAATTAGAGTTATTACACTTTATAAATGTATACTTAGATATTTTATCTGGAGCATAATGTACTAATGTAACTGCATATTGAAAACTGCTAGGTGATACAAGTCCATATGATAAGTTGAGGATACATTTCGGGGAGCTACCGATTATTATTGTTATATGTCTACTTCATACAGCAGTTTATTAGACATATCTCATCATGTGACACGAAGTTGAATGACACCATTCTAGCATTGTACAGTATGTTTTACAGTGTTATGCAGCTATCAGTACATGTACTTCCGCTCCGCTCCCCACCCCACCCCCACGACACTACCACCCACTCCACCTCCAAATACATTAGGCAGGAAATAAGTATTAACTAGTATCATAATACGTGTCAGATAAAGTCTCTTATACTGCCAGACGCCTTGAAACATTTAAATATACAGCGCACGAACGGGCCTTTCACGCCATGTTGACACTTTGATAACGACAGCCTAAGCATGCTTGTGAATAGATTACCATCCGTCGTAAAGACAGCCTATGCATGCGTGTGGATTAAATGCAATCAGTATTATTTTATTTTCTTAGTAGTAGGGAAATTCAAGCGTCCGATGCACTGTACAGCCGCTTCGTTGCTTTTTTTTAAAATCGTCACTTGTCTTTTATTATTTTATTTTTTGTAGAAAATGTAACATTTCTCTCAGTAAAATTTAAGTCACATAATGCAAGCCTTAACTGCAATCCCTATGTCTTCATGCGAGACATCTTAATCTATTTTGTAGCTATTTTGATAGAGACATTATTTATTTCGAAATGAATTTCTGTTTAACGTCTCATGTTCACACCGTTTGGGAAATTTCGAGCCGTCCCAGAGAGGTAGGAAGGAAACCGGTAACATTGCACGACTCACGCTATTGAATAATATTATATGGTTTATTTGTTTGCCAGGGGAATAGATTGTTATTAATACCATTGACTAGGTCAAATATACACAGACGAGGCTAGGGAAAGACGCCGAAAAAACCCAGTGGAGCCGGTGAGATTCGAAGCTGAGATCTTCGAATTCAGAGTCAACCGTGCAATTCTCAATATTCATTATGTACTGCAATTAATTTAAATTAAATTTAAAAACATATTATGGTATTTAATATTTAACCGAGCGAGGAAGTTAGTACCACTGTGCAATGAACTCGTGATCTCGGGATTCGAGGCCTGCTGTGCTATTATTCCCTTGTCAACGGCGATACCGTTTCGATGGAGATATGCTAGTCTTAACTATTCAGTCTAGATCGACTATTTTGTCCGAGTTATTATTCCTTGAATTGTCTTGGGCCAATATGACAGTCCTCGGACCAATAACTGGGCCAATATAAAATCTCTAAATTAATAACATCATCTTATGCGTTTATAAATAATTTTCTACAAATAACTCAAGTGGCAACAGCAATCTTGAGGATATTACTATTACGAAATATAAGTGCCTTTATTCACCGTAGAAATTATACAAATATTGTAATATAGCCTGTCCAATTCCTCCTTATTATAAAACATAAAGTCAGTTTTTGTCTCAGTAGTTTAATTCTCGATCGTATAGCTTTAATACATATAAACGTTCTAACTGCTTAAGTTAACAATATGTGCCGGTCTGAAATAATACCCCAGAGCGGGCTTATTTATACTAAAATATCTATATGTTATAAAACAAGTGCCTGATTCACACCTATTAATATGATTCCTAACCCTCCTCGTGACTTGACTATGGTGGTACCGACAGCTTATTGTTGCCGTATTGATCGTGATTTATGGTCAAGTCTGATTTGACCTTAGGGTTGATCGGTCGCTCATTACTATGTACTTGATCAACACACACAAATGTTCATTGTTAAAAATGAGTGGCCGTAGTAATTAGACGGCTCTATTATTCTTACAAGTGGGTCGGTTCGACTGGTGTCGTAGTATTTCCTGAACTTATCATGGCCAAGTTAATTTAGCGGTCAGCATGTATGTACTTCATATATTAAACGTTTATGATATACATGGAGGCATGACTATTTTACATTCCTATCAAACCAATCAAGAATTATTAATCAATAATACTCTAGAAACTGTTGACAAATTCTCGTTATGTTCTGGACTAAAAGCAAACTTTAATAAAACAGAAATTGTTTGGATCGGACATAAAAAAGGATGTAAAGACATATTGAACACATGCATACCGGTAAAATGGAATGAAAGTGGTTCTTTTAAAGTTTTAGGAATAGAATACAATTTGCAAAACGACAACTATGTGGTTCACAATTTTCATAGTAAATTCGATAAAATAAAAAAATTGATAAATGATTGGTCGTTTCGAAATTTATCCTTAATAGGTAAAACAACTATTTTAAAAACACTTGCCCTGCCAATACTCATTCAATGTATCACTGTCTTGCCTGATCCACCCGAACATGTATATCGCGACATTCAAAATGCGATGTTCGATTTTCTGTGGTCAGGTAAACCAGATAAAATAAAACGTAATGTGATGATAAACACTATTGAAGAAGGTGGATTAAAGATCCCAAACATTAAATCACTTAGTCACTCACTTAAACTATCTTGGATACAAAAGATTTTAGACCCTGACAAATTCGCACCATGGAAAACGCTTATTTTAAACGATTTAGAAAAAAACGGTGGATACAGAGTTTGGCATTTTCATAAAGAAGGGCTCATAAAAGTTGGTAATGAAATGAATAGCTTTTGGAAAAATGTATTCCAGTCTTGGGCGCTAATACAGGAAAATGTTGTTAATACAGTCGAAGATATTCTATCGGAGCCACTCTTTCACAACCCAAATATAAAAATTAACAACAGAACGGTATTTTATAAAGATTTATGTAAAAAATATATATTTTTCATAAATGACATTGTTGATGACAATTGTATGTTTTTATCTTTTGAACATTTTACCACAAAATATGACATTAACATTCCTTTTTTAATTTATACAGGATTAGTTAGTGCAATTCCAGCTGATTGGAAAGCACGCATGAGAAATAATAATAAGATCGAGAATCCAATAAATAAAAATGTTAGTAAACTTAAAACAGCTAAAAAGGTAAATCAAATATTCTACCCTCAATTTTTGAAGTCAGTAGTTGAAATTCCAAATAATTCTCAAATGAAATGGCAAGCAGATTTGGAATGCGCATTGACTAGTGAAGATTGGGCAATTCTATATACGCAACCTTTCCGTATAACAGATGACTCATATCTTCAATCCTTACAATTTAAAATTAGTCATCGAATTATTTTCACAAATGCAAGATTATATAAATGTGGAATGTCTGAAACTGAACTTTGCACATTTTGTAATAATTCCAAAGAAACATTGTTGCATTTATTTTATGAATGTATGTCAGCCAAAAATATATTAATAAAGTTGTTTAGTGATTTATTTGAAAAATGCAATATTTCAATAGAATTAAAACCGGAGTCCATTTTTCTTGGCACACCATGCTCAACATATATTGATTATATTTTGTATTTAGTTGTGCTTATCTATAAGAAGTATGTCTATTCTTGCAAACTGTGAAAATGTCTACCTAACTATACGATATTTTTAGAACAAGTGAAAAGTTACAGAGCTATGGAACTATTCTCAACATATATGTACCCCTTATTCAAATCTAATGCAATTAAATCAAGGTGGAATGCAGTTCAAAATATGTTGTGATATAAGCTGTGTAAAATGTTTGTGATACATTAGTTCTACTGCTTTTATTTACAACTGGAAGGAAGTTAAATCCATTCCACATATTTACTGAAGTTATAATTTACTATAGGAGCAGGTAGACTATAATGCATCTATATATGTATGGTATATAAATGTTTGTACACTTGATATTCAAATAAAATATTAAAAACAAAAAAAAAAATTCTTTACAATATAAAGAAGAAAAAATAGTCCAGCTGAAAAATAAACAATAGCATATACAAAGCAATCAACTTCGATAAAAGAAACACAATGGAATGTATAAATTAAAGTAAGTTCTTCAAAATAAACTCATAATATCAAGATACTAATGTCCACACAATTGTATGTATAAATGAAAGTAAATTCTTCAAAGTAAACTCATAATGTCAAGATGCTAATGTCCACTGTACACCTATACTAATGTCCTTTATTAACATTGAATCGAGATGCCACCAAGGCACCTGTGGGTTATCGTTCCCTGCGTTAAGAGTTCACTTGATCGTCTGTGTAATGAAGTCCGTTTTCCTAACACCTTCGTTGCGTCGATTGACCCATAGATGTCCCAACGAACTTGCGGTTGTCTGGTAACGTATTCGTTTATAGCAAGTTGGTAATGTGACACGTTTGCTGTGTAACATCCGTCTTTCTAACACCTTTGGCGCGTTGACTGACCTATTAACGTCCCAACGATCTTGCCGTTGTATGGTGATGTATTCGTTTAGTGCAGGTTGGCATGGTGTCACTTTGCAGTGTGACTTGTTGACATATTCCATTTGACAAGGAACTATTTATATCCCGGCTATGCTTGGCTATCTCTCATTTGTGTTATAAGTTGACTCTGTGGTTACAATAACTGTATGTTGTGTGTACAAGTTCAAGTGCATTATGTAATGACAATAATTATCTTCCGCCTCATTATACTTTAAGAGTACAACAAGGTCTTAACCCCTAACCGTTGGTAAATCTTTTGCTTCACCCTTTTACCACTTTAAGAGTATGTATAGGTACTTATGAGTATCACACTTGAATTATCATAAGTTCGTCATCCGCCTAGAATTTACTTATAACTATGTTGGCGTACTTAACCTAGTGATCCTTGACCACTCTAGGCTAACTGCATATCAAGTCCATTTAGGACGGGCTTAAAGGCCTCAGCCTTTAACTGTTTTCCTGATACTCCTTCAAACAGCGAGGACTCCTTACCGGCGTCCACCTCTCTAACTCGAGTGCCGTCCATTGTTGACGTCGCTGCAGGCGGTATCGACGTTCCCTCGTAGGTTGGCTCGTAGTGTATTTCCAACCGGTCTCGTACCCGTTGCTGAGTGATTTTATTGAGATTGTAAGACCGTTTCCCAAAACCAGTAATTATTATTTTTATTACATATTTCTTGATTAGGCATTTTGCTAGTATAATGAATGCTATTATTCCCAAAAGTATCCCAATATAACCCCATATCGGGAAGCTATCATCAAGTGGCATTTCTTCCATAGTTTGAAGCGTATCTAACTCTTGTATAAGTGACGAAACGGGGACTTTTTCTAGACCTTCAGGCTCTTAGGAATTTTAAGATCTAGTTCGCTAAAATTGGTTAATTGGTTGAGTTTTAATTCAATATTTGTAAAATTCAGGTATTTTAGAAATGTCATGGTTGACTGAACCGAGTAGTTTGATTCAGATTCGTATGACCCAACTAAAGTGAGCTGTTCTAAGGTTGCCGTACAACTCGTGTTTATTTTTATCATGCCATACGGGGCCTCAAAATTTATCACTTGCCTATTCGATTCGTCATTGCGACAGTTTATATAGAAAGCCATGGGGTTATTTGTCATAATAAAGTATGTACTGTCGTCTATGAAGATTGCTTGCGGCAATCCAGTATTTGTGGCGAACAGCTGACAGTACTGCTTTGACCTCTTAGCATTTTGCACAAATAGGTTAGTTATGCAGGTGGGACTTTGGTACACACTATTAATTGCGCGTTTTAGACTACAGGATTTTAACAGAGGATCCATGCAGATTCCGGCCTCGGTTTGTGATAGTAGCATATATAGCGTACGTTCTCGATTAATTGCTAGGTATTTACTTTCTAGATCATAAAATGCAACCAGACCCTTATCGTTCGTGGGGCTTACATCACCATATGGTAGCTGAAGTGACCGGGCTTCGTATAACTCAAATAATCTACTGTGTTCTACAAGTTTTATCTCTGTGACTACAATAATTTGTTTTATGAATTGTTGGGCCATCTCACCCATATTTTCATATTTATCATATAAGGCCCTTGGTGCAAGACTGTATACTTTGTTTTAACCCTCTACGTGCCGCAACCTAGTATAAGGTCACACTTAAAACAAATTTTTGCCACACTGCAACCCTGAAGGTATAAACAGTCCGACGGAGCTTTTAATTCGCACAATAACTGTCGGAATTGGCATTTAAGTGCCCTTGTATTCTAAGATACCGGAAAGTGCCTCTAGCATATTCCTTACCCGTTTCTCTTTCGTTTCTCACACTTAACCAAATTTTGCCAAACTGCTACACCTAAGTGTAAACAGTCCGACCGTGTTTTTAATTCACACAATAACTGTCGGAATTGGCATTTAAGTGCCCTTGTATCTAATCTAAGATACCGGAAAGTGCCTCTAGCAGATTCTTAACCCGTTTCTCATTCGTTTCTCACACTTAACCAACTTTTGCCTGACTGCTACACCTAAGTGTTAACAGTCCGACCGTGTTTTTAATTCACACAATAACTGTCGGAATTGGCATTTAAGTGCCCTTGTATCTAATCTAAGATACCGGAAAGTGCCTCTAGCAGATTCCTAACCCGTTTCTCTTTCGGTACTCACACTTAACCAAAGTTTGCCTGACTGCTACACCTAAGTGTAAACAGTCCGACCGTGTTTTTAATTCACACAATAACTGTCGGAATTGGCATTTAAGTGCCCTTGTATCTAATCTAAGATACCGGAAAGTGCCTCAAGCAGATTCCTAACCCGTTTCTCTTTCGTTTCTCACACTTAACCAAATTTTGCCACACTGCTACACCTAAGTGTAAACAGTCCGACCGTGTTTTTAATTCACACAATAACTGTCGGAATTGGCATTTAATTGCCCTTGTATCTAATCTAAGATACCGGAAAGTGCCTCAAGCAGATTCCTAACCCGTTTCACTTTCGTTTCTCACGCTTAACCAAATTTTGCCACACTGCTGCATTTACAAGTGTAAACAGTCCGACCTGTGTTTTTAATTCATACAATAACTGTCGGAATTGGCATTTAAGTGCCCTTGTATCTAATCCAAGGTACTACTTCTACTACTGCTACTACTACTAGGCTACTAAAACCCCTTTAGCCTATTGATCCTTTCTATAGAGTGCATATCCATTTTTGTTTGGTTATCCGATAGACTACTTCCGTAATAATTATATTGAGCCATGATGTTAACCCTACACCTCATAAACTAATGACACTACAAGTGTTTATTTTTTCTACCTACGATGACACAATGTATTGTGAATACATAGACAAATGACCACACTTGTTGCTTGGGTGTAATATGTGAAAAATACTTTACTAATTAGGAACGTTTACACGCCCCTGTCTACTTGGTACAGACAGTAACCACTTTTTACTTAAGGTCAAATAATAATCTACTTCAGTTTGATAGACGTACGTGCTTCTACAAGCTTTTGACCTTTTGACCACAATTACCAGACAAATGCGTCTATCTTGCACAAGTAGTCTGTTTACTATATATACGCACTTCATTTGACGTTTTATGCTCTTACTGAGATGCCATTTATTGTCGCCTTCAAATATATAGAAGCCTACCATCATTAATAAAATTGTGTGTCTACTACCTGTTATGACTAAACCTACTTCTACTATCAATATTACTACAACTTCATATTCGTTAGCCGTTTATTTGAGAAACTACTTCTATCACAGAAGTTTACCTTATACCTGTATTCTGTCCCTTGCGGCTATTAACCATAACTATGTCAATTACAAAACATTGTTTGACAGGTTAATCATTGTGATCAAGAACTCTTTTAAAGGTACTGTTACTCTTTTCTACATTTTTTACTTACTAAACGGATTTCAACTAGTCTATCCTATTTTTATAAAGCATGAATTTAAACTACTAGATGTCGAACTCCTTAGTGTTCTTTTTATTTCCGCTCAAGTCATTAAACCTACCATTATGATTCGAGCAAATTATAAGTTGTTCTGCCTAAATTTCCAGTTTTTGTGATGATCGTTAGTATTGTGGAGGAATGCGTTCTTTTCAATGTCTTTCAACCATTCTTTGAAATCTGTGGACGAAGTCCCATCAAACATTTTAATGCTATATGCTATGCTCTGGTTATTGGCTATTTGGACTTGAGCCCGCACGAGCTCATGGTTTTGAGCTTCCATTCTATCGTTAAGAGTTGCCATTTGATGTGCCACGTGAGTGAAAGCTGCGGCAATATCAGTTTCTGCCATCTTGAATGATTTAATGAATTTTTCTTTTGTTTTATGTTAATTAAATTTTAATTTTGTTTTTGTTTTTATTATTTCTTTATTTATTTTAGTTTTAGATTTCTTTATTCATTTAGTTTTTTAATTAGTTTGGTTTTTTCAAATGATTTTCAATTTATATATTATTATTCGTTATTATTTGTTTATCAGTAATACTTATTATTAGGTTTATTATTATTTTAGTAAATAGCACGCTTACTAGCAAAACAACCCCTTGTTAGAATTTCAAAATTAAAATTTTCTTAATTTACCCTGGCTTGCGGAACGTCGGTGGTTCTACCCAGGTGCCCGCCCGTGCACGAAAATTGCCCGGAGGGGCACCTGGGGTCTTCCTCCACCAGTGGAAGCTGGAAAGTCGCCATATGACCTTAGCTGTTGGTGCGACTATAAACTCCAATTCAATCAATCTTAATTTACCAAATTTTTCAAAATTTAGTGAGATTTAAAATTGGTTTTGTGAGACCGGCCGAACAAAATCAATCAAAATCACTCACCTTTTACTTCGTCGTTGTACTTCGTCGTTGTGTGCCGCTTTGTTTTTCTCAATGTCGGATCCTGGTCACGGCACCACTTTAAGTCATGTAATATAGCCTGTCCAATTCCTCCTTATTATAAAACACACGTTTTAAGTCATGTAATATAGCCTGTCCAATTCCTCTTTAAAGTCAGTTTTTGTCTCAGTAGTTTAATTCTCGATCGTATAGCCTTTAATACATATATACGTTCTAACTGCTTAAGTTAACAATATGTGCCGGTCTGAAATAATACCCCAGAGCGGGCTTATTTATACTAAAATATTTATATGTTATAAAACAATGGTTCTTTGTTTGAGTCCATTAGGACCCACGTGCTGACGTTAACTTGATCATACTTGGCATAAGTGTTGGCACAAGTGCCTGATTCACACCTATTAATATGATTCCTAACCCTTTGTGACTTGACTATGGTGGTACCGACAGCTTATTGTTGCCGTAGTGATCGTGATTTATGGTCAAGTCTGATTAGACCTTAGGGTTGATCGGTCGCTAATTACTATGAACTTGATCAACGCACACAAATGTTCATTGTTAAATTGAGTGGCCGTAGTAATTAGACGGCTCTATTATTCTTACAAGTGGGTCGGTTCGACTGGTGTCGTAGTATTTCCTGAACTTATAATGGCCAAATTAATTTAGCGGTCAGCATGTATGTAATTCATATATTATACGTTTAGGATATACATGGAGGCATGACTATTTTACAATATTCTTATTTATATACGTGTATTGTTACGTTTCCATAAGGTTTACTAAATAACTGAACATATGCATCAAATACAAAATATTGTATTAAACTAGTTTAGGAATTATTATAGTATTCATACTGTGTTGGAAAATAAGCCAATCAAGATTACACGCTGTCCATTTAACCAAGGAACTTCGTTGGTTCATTCGAACTAAATATTAACTATGCAATTCAAATATTCAAATACTGCGTTATTTCGTACATCATAGTAAAACTTACAGTCAGTAAACCCAGTCTGCTACATTTATCTCTTGTTTGTATTTGTTGCTTCCAAAGTGTCTATACCTTAGTATTTATTGACATTCGCACTAGCCTGTTTTTTTGTGCTTTGTGGCGCATGTAAAGTAGCTCCGACTTCAAATCAGTAGTGTTATTACTTAATGGACCTTTGGGCTCAAAATCCCAATCTGTGTGGCTTTATAGTAGAACACCGCTCAAGCCGACGGTGCTAGTGGGCGTGAGAGGTATTGCACCTTATAATACCTCTCATGATCAGTCTCAGTACAGACTCAATACAACAGAGTCTGCTACTTTTTTCTCTTGTTTATGTTGTTGCTTCCAAATGATCCACTTTTCAATATTTATTGACATTCACACTAGCGATTGGTTAGCGCGGTGTGGCGGCTATAAAAAATCGCACCGACTACAAATCAGTAGTTTATTACTTACTGATCATTTGGGATCACTTAGCCGAATCATTTTGGCTTGTAAGTAGAATATCGCTTAAGTCGGTGTTAATGGACGTGAGAGGTGTTGCACCTTATAGTAATTCTCATGAACAGACTGAATGAAACAGATGTCTCTCTTATTTGTGTTTGATGCTTCCAAGGAATCCACTTTTCAGTATTAATTGACACTATACCAGACCGTTATTATTTGTTATACCAGACTGTGTGATTTCTTTAATTTACTTTTATTGTTCGCCGTCTAATATGCCGTCTGCTTATGTTTGATTAGTGCACTGGACAGAGAAGTAATTAATGGGACACACTTTTTGATTTGTGATGTGCTATTTTTAGCAAATATCCTGATGTGATATAGACATTATTATATTAAAACAAGAGTTATTTTTAAAAGTATGTGCATGGATAATATGCAATATGTATTATATATACTGGACAAAAAAAGAAACTTCCGCATTTTAAGCAGTCATTTTTAACCATCCTGAAAATGGCATGCATACGGCGGTGGACATGGAGTTATTTGCTTTCCCATGTCGTACGGCGTATGGTCCCAGTATCTAATAAAATTAAATGCCCCGAAGAGCGAAATAAACATAATGGAATTTAGTTGGGAGCAGCGGTTATGAAACCTGCGTATCACAAGTAACAGCCAAAAGACTAAATTAAAAAACAGACAACATATCCTATAAGTGGTTAAACAATACCCAGAGCCTTTTATCGGCCGGAGTAGTGGAATCACCAAATCAAACATTAAGTAAGAAAACAAAAGAAATTGAAAATGTACCACCGATAACTAAATATAAGTATCGGGCTCAGCGATATCCAAAGATCGAATGAATAACAGTACTGATTGCAAACGCCGGGAGAAGTACACGTTTGATTCAAGGAAAAATGTTTGGCCTTTTAACAAAGGTATTAACATATAAAAACAAACAAAATATATTTTCATTGTGTCTACATGTATGGTTAAAGTTGCGGAAGTTTCTTTTTTTTGTTGGGTATAGGTAAACGTTGTTCGTTTGCATTGTGTATGTGTAAATATACGGCACATTCTGATATGTAAACATACGTACATGTGATAATTAGTATAATTAAGGCATACACTAATTATACAAAGATAAAGTAGCGATTCATCGATCAGACTGAGTACCAAGCTTAAGCTTGCTAACAAACACCGGGAACCAGCGTGTTTCTGCGTAGCGCCCCGTCTTGTTCATCGTCGGTGCTTGATTGTAAATACAAACGTCTTGACCGTTTGCGCATAAACAAATTTGAAACTGGAAGCACGAGACCGTAATTATTATTGTTAATGAAGTATTTCTGACCATCCGCAATTAGTTCGTCGATATAATAATAAATAATAATGAAGTTTCCCTCTTTGTCTATCTTTGTTCATTAATAAACGTATTAACTTTATGCCTTTCTGTATATCTTGGATAGCAGGTGTTCCTGTCTCAGCCAATCAGAGACGATACCATTATATCGGTCGGCAAAAATCTAACTTTGTTCAGGAGGATTGTTCTAGATGTTTGTCATGAAAACAAGCAAGCGTCGCAGAAGATCTAGCCTACGTTGTGCCTCTAGAAACCAGAGGCTGAAGCAGTAATCGTGAACGCTCGGGCAATCCGGTTATTCTCCGGGATCCCTCCTCGTGAGAAACACGAGGCTACGGTATTTTCAAAATCTTGACATTTTGTTAGCCGTAAGGCAACACCACAGTAATGGACAATTCATGATTTCATAAAGGAATGCATACTCCTGCCCGTTTTAAGCCCATATTTGAGAATAATCTAATACTGGATAGTGATAAATTAGAAAAATGTAGGCGCAATGGACAAATTAAGAAGTCCAGCAACTTTAATGCATTATCTAACTTTTCCCCCAACCAAGCGGATCATCAGGGAATAATGTTGTCTCAGTTAACAAATCTCAAAACAATAGTGGCACGAGGGTGCACCCAAACTCACTCTTACCCTGTCGTCATCACTAAAAACAGGACAGTGTAAATAAAAACAATTCCCGCCGAGTTAACATTATACAGCATGAATAGGTTTAATAAGAAAAAACAAAGAAATGTTGATATATGTAATATATCAAAAAATAACCCAAGAATCTAATTTCATATGTACTCGTTGACTTGTCTAAGACAGAGCATAAAGTGGATAACCGTTAAGGGCACGACAAATCGAAGTTAATCACATATAGCAAACGGTTTCCGCCTTAAAGGATTTAGAAACATCGTGTCATAGAGTACATCGCCCGTCCTGTCGTTGCGCTATCAATCAGCAAAGCATAATTGCAAACTGTAGAAGGTTCCACAACTACGCATGTAGTGCGCCGCAGAATACGTCGGTCTTAACCTCTGTTTATGAATGTTCTAATAATTTAAGTCTCATCACAGTACATTATTATTTACAATACAATATAACTATGTCACCATGTTTAGAATTACAATAGATTTTATATATAGAATATATATATGACTGTTAAAATACTGAGCAATATATTCTGGGCCTATTGCCACAACCGTGTTGTCTGACTCACACATAGCCACATATGTATGTCCTTTAGACATTTCATACCGATATATCACAGTAGAATAGCAACTGCTTTGCTTAATCGTATTCTTTTTTCAGAATGGTATTATCAAACGGGTATATATGTAGTTTCAGATTAAACCTATACTCCCTATATTACCTGCTGATTAAAAATGTGACATTATCATTATATGCATCGTTTTAACGTGTTTCATATCATTTCGCTATCCCTATTACTACTAACCCATATTCACGGAGCTGTGTAATTTTTAACAAAATCTGCTAATGTTGCACCACTGCATACTTTAATGATTGCGCAAAAATATGTAATGTTTCCATGATTGTAAATCTTTGGTCATAAATTCCCATTAGTGAAATGCACGACAGTTAAATGAGACAAAAAAGAAAATTAGACGTCATCGAATCAAAAAAGCAGCGTGATTCATTAAAATTATGTGAAAAACTGGAAAAAAAGGTAAAACTTTCCAACTGACACACGTATGATTATTAACTAAACAATTAACAAACGACATGCATGCCTTTCACTAGTATACAAATGAATGCGCATCTTACTTACAAGATAACTGAAAAGTTGTTCAGTTGAAAGCAAGTAATACAAACAAAGGAAAACGTAATAATAAGAGTCAATAATTATAAGGACCAACATCTCTCACTACGCCTAGCATTGACTTACGATGTAATCTACTTTAAAGCCATACTGATTGGGTCCGAATATCCAAACGGACAACCATTATTAAGGCATATTGAATGTGTGCATATGATTACAACAAGATATTATACCACGAATCCCAAAGTAAATCACTCATAAAATTAAATAAATACAGTTGTACAAATGCGGTTCCGTCTCACAGATAACATCTAGAGATTGAACGAAACTACTGTCAATAGGCGGGAACTACTTGTCAGTAGGAACATTAGGTCCAATACTTTGTACAGCTGATATACTTAAACATCTTAGAATACTGAACGATTTTTTCGATACGAAGAAGCCTACTTACAGTGAACATTTATATGTTTGTTTAAAAGAAATGTTTACTCTAAGATATATTAGTAGCAAACATAGTCATTACTTTTAAAATCAAACATAATGATCTTCTGAGAGTGTTCGCATCATAAATTCATACATATCGACATCAGGATTCATACATATCGTGACATCAGGATTCATACATATCGTGACATCAGGATCGCACATATTAAGAAGCTCAGTATCAGCTGTCTGTATAATTATTATTATTATTATTTACTTATTTTTTACTATTTTTATAATTATTAATATTATTATTATTATTAATAATATTATCATTAGTAGTATTAGTAGTTGCAGTAGTAGCAGTAGCAGTAGAGTAAAAGTAGTAGTAGTAGTAGTAGTAGTAGTAGTAGTAGTAGTAGTAGTAGTAATAGTAGCAGTAGCAGTAGTAGTAGTAGTGGTAGTAGTAGCAGTAGCAGTAGTAGTAGTATTGACAGTTCAAATTCACAGTGTGCGCCTATGGGATCTCCAAATAAATATTGGCGTGGACGAGTGAAACAACGATTACGGAATTCTAGAATAAAATTTACAGCTACTGCTTTCCCTAAACTTATAAACATTTTAGTTGCATGTGTAAACAAATAAGCGCGTTCTATACATCAGTTTCATGCGGTGATTCCTGTTTGATTTGTTTTTGTTTGTGCATTTTATCTTTACTCAGTCAGAATGGTTTTACTATGTACGGACTATCCAATTAAAGAAGACATTGACGACGCAAACAAGAATATACGAGATATAATTAAATGCTTAATACAAGTTATTTTACAAATCCTTAATTTTAATTGGTAAATAGACGACTATGATTAACTAATGTGCATTACTCTTCAGTTATAGAGTCCTTAACTTCAAGTCAGGTTAATGTTATAGCCACTTCACAACATTAAACGAACTCTAGTGCGAATGTAAATAATTGTTTAAAACGGGATTCTTTAGACGCAACTCAAACTATTGAGACGAAGCAGACACGTACGAGTCTGTTCGTGGCAGGTAATATAACTCGGATCACACCGCGCATGCCCGCTACCACCCAAAGTCAGAGGTAGACACAGAGAGTCAGACACATTATTATAATAGACTAGTAGTACGATTTCAGACGAGACCTATTTCACGACTATACAGAAGAGGACACATAGGCTGCGGCTGCAACAGAGGTCGTCGAACCATATACATTATAGTTAACGTTGGTAAACAAATATTTCTTGCTCGCGAAATTGGAAAACATGTGTCTAATTCAAACTGATCAGCGAAGCAGCGAAGCACTGATCGGCTGCAGTGAAGTCAGATGGTTGCAGAAGTCAGATGGGCGAAATTGTAAGAAGTTAATGGTGGTGTGTATTTGTGCTTTTTGTTGCGCATTTTGCTAACTTTTTGGAAAATTATTAGGACGGTTTCATAAGGAATGACAGACGAAGCTTTCACTTTAAAAAAGTGACGTCGTCAGTGAGTATAGCAACCTGTATATGGTTGAGGGAGAGGGGAGAATATCGGTTGCGAAAAAAAAAGAATTATTGCGTTTTGTCTTGCATGGGTTGGTGACCCCTTGGGGGGGACCAAACAAACTTTTATATGTATACTATATATTAATATATATTATATTGATGAAAATACAAACAAAGGGGTGGGCATGGCGTGATGTGACCTTGACTGTGAAGGTACTGACTTGGATTTTGCACGCGCACGTCGTCTTGTTGTGGTGAACACTTGTGACATGATATATGAAAATGCTTCAATGGATGAGAAAGTTATAGATGGGACACGACTTGCATGAATTAAACTCAAATATAGAGTGATATGGCATTATTTGACCTATAAGTGTGACCTTGACCTTGAAGACACTGACCTGGATATTTTGCACGCCATGTCTTCTTGTGGTGAATACCTGTGCCAGGTTGTAGGAAAATCCTTTTACGGGTGACAAAGTTATAGATCGGACAGGACCTACATGACTTCCAATCAAATATAGGGCCATATGGCACGATCTGACTTTTAATGGTGACCATGACCTTGGAGCTACGGTCCTGGATTTTGCTCGCGACACGTGTTGTAGTGAACACTTGTGCCCAGTTATTTTAAAATCCCTCCATACATGTCATTGTTATTGATTGGACACGGAATGTGTGACGGACGCTTTTATTTTTTACCCTGTCGTCCGACAGTTTTCATTATTTCAAAGATGTATTTTGTATACAGAAAGTATTGGCGATCTTGACAAGTGTTTTAAATTGAATTACAATTGCGAATATCAGTTCGTTATTTGTCTTTATTCTGAAATTGTCATAGATTTTAAACTATTTGGACATTTATTCAGGGTTTTATACGCACTGTCGTCGTTTTATTACCGGAACTTTAAAGTGAAAGCTTCCTCTATCAATCCTTTTGAAATCTCCATAATCATTTTCCATTTGTTTTAGCAAAATACGCAACAAAAAGCAAAAATACTAACCCCACCAATAACTTCTAAAAATTTTGCCCATCGGAATTCTCTACAATCATCTTCACTGCAGCCGGTTGATCTGTGTAATTATCCTCTGGTAATAAGTCGCACACTGTGCCGAAAATTGTCATTTCGTATATTATCAGGAAAATAATAAGTACGCTATGTACACTACCCACTAGAGACTCATATAATATCGGCTATTGGATCGTTTCATTAAAGAGTCGTCTTTCGACTCGTGATAAAGGCTTATTACATTGTCTTAGACTAAACGTCGAATTGATTTATTGTGTTACTGTTCACAGGACCATAGACAATAGTTCGTTTGTCCGAAAAAAACAGATTTGGGTTACAGTTATTCACTTGAATTATAAAATAATACAGAGAGTCAAAAGCATGCATTAACATAACATTGTATAACATAACAACTGAACACTTTTTTTCTGATTATGTAATAGATCAAGACATTGTATACTAGTCTACTGTGCTATTTGTCATTACCAGAGTAAGTTTCTGAAAGTCTCCATCACCTCTTGTTAATACTGAAATATCTCAAGAATCACATTCGGGCATAATACTTTCGTGAGATCCTGCAGATTAAAAGAATATTTCATGGGTATCCGGTGAAGATAGGGAATTCCAACCCGAGGTTTAAGAGTTTGTATCGGAGCGGATAGTTGGAATTCCCTATCTGAACCGAATACCCATGATAGAGTATTTTATCTTTACCCATAAAGAAAGTGTCTCTTTAATCCGAAATAGCAAGTGCATTTCATTCTAAATTAATTTCCAATATGTCCACCTTAGAAAAATATCTAATTTCGCTGTTATTAAGAATGGGAACAATTTTATTAAATCTTCTCACAATTGTATTTTCTAAAAGCATCCAAATCTAAATTTAGTTTTAATAAAGAATATTGTAAACTGCTCCCAACTCAACTGCTAGAGTTTGTTTTTATACTGTCTCAGACAGTTCGTGAAGGCTTTCCCACTAAAACATCCAATAAAAATAGTCCAAATTTCATCACAAATGAGGTTGTCTAAAATAGTCCAATGAAATCGGTCCACATCATCATTATTAATTTCGATATAAATTGCAAACATATTTACATATGTACTAGTTTTAACTTTCTTCAAGGCCAATTCAATAATAAACAGGCAACATTGCATGTACACATATATGTAACACTATAGTAACAATCCTATTGGATTGCATATAATGATAAGAATGTCCTTCTTTTACAGATGTAAAGGAAACTAATTTCGTACGGAGTGCAAATAAGAATCACGTGCATTCATAACTGGTTGATCTGCTTAAGAAAAAGCATGTTATATTTTATATTTAAGTTTAAATCGAAGCTTTTCTAAACTAATGGGTTGTACAAAATAATATAAAAAAAAGAAACACAAACGTGTTTTCCGTTTTGATAAGTTTGGGTAAAAAATAATCTAACCCTCGGCATCTGATCAAAACATTTATACTTCGGATTGTAATGTCCTCATATCAGAACCAGAAGACACATGAATAATTAGTATATTGGGATACACATATTATACATGTAATTGATCAACGGTCATGTGTAGCTTCGAATAATATGCATATTCCATCTTGAAAGTTGTCTTACATTTTATAACAGCTTGCGGTGTATCAAAATTGTGAAAACCTGTTTGTAATTTCCAATAGTCTTGGCATCGGCAAAGAACAATTGTTACAGTACTTTGACGCACGTCCAATGCATCAGCCATATGCTGATTTCAGCTTATTTCCGGCTAAACAGATTTACTTCCATTTTGGGTAAACAACCTTTTCAAACGTGTCATCGCTGACTTTTAAGGGTCATCCGGCTTCGCTTGTTCTTTGATTGACAGTCAAACATCAATACCCAGTATACCAGAGAGAATTAATATCATAGTATAGAAAAATAAACAATCGAAATTGTTTTCCAGACATAACATATATATGTCGTGCTCATAATAAATTGCATATTTGCATTAAATAATTACACATAACTTCCATGACGTGATACAAACAATGTACTGTTGTTTTTGCCAGTTGCTTCTGTCAAAAACAATTCCGACTTTTCAAACACAAGATTAAACTAAATATCCATGGTAAATAAAAAATAACGCATATAGGCAAACATAGTAAAAATGCACTGTGTAGTGGGACCTTAATATGCAAATACCTGAAAGACATTTTTAACACAAACACGTACAGTTTAATGAATTATGGCAGACACACGCAAAATCTCAAAACATATGTAGGCTACATTTAATCAGACAGTATCAGCATTTTTTTCCGGAGAAAAAACATCAGAATGCCACACGTGCAAAATGGGTCTCTAGTCTTTCGCTGCGAAGTATTCGACAGAAGTTTAGAGGAAGGACAGTTTTAGAATAGAATGCATGTAATGGATGTTCATGCTAATAAGAACCATTTCTGTCAACGATGCATCTGGGAGGAGAAACTTGAGAGACTATGGTACCCATGTTGTGAATGTGGAGAACACGTTTGCTATGCACCATAACCATAGAGTAATGGTGGTCTAGAATGTTCAACGCAGGTATTCACAGCTCATCTCACGTAGTGTTAATAACTACTTTATTACACGTATATTACTATGCTTATTTCTGAACAGAACAATACAGAATATAACTTGTTTCCTTGTCTGTTCAACTTTTGCTTTGTTTAGTTCAAACATTTTTTTAGATTTTTCTAAAATGCCTATAGGCCATGCATTCTACATAATTGTCAATCATACTGTGTAAATGCCAAGCATATATGCTTTAAGTTATGTAGTTTTGTCTTTCATTCAGGACAATACTTATGTATGACGATCGATGCTATTGTGATGGAGGCAGACCACCCATGTTTTCCTGGGTACAACCAGTACTGTACCTCCCGCGATGGTAACGATGGTATATAACTTGCCTTGAGCATAGTTGGTGGTATAGCTCTTAGTTTGGATTGACGTGTCCTATAGATGCAAATGGGATGCCAATTAACTAAATAATCAAACGAAATATAGGCATAAAGCCACATTGATAAGTGTACGTTGTGCTTAAGCAAATACTGCACCAGTATCTCTTCTTGTTGTCGTGTTCGCTTTTAATATGGTCATTCTAGAAATTTTTAATGGTAAAGATGATTCGCGAAATAAATATTAAAGCATATTTCCATCGTCTTCGTGAATCTGTCATATCTCTTCATTGCTGACTTGGTAGTGAAATTGTATTACAAATGCCGCACTGAAGCTTTCCCGTGTCGAAAAATTGGGCCTCAAACTGATATTTCTCCGTAAACTACGGTGTTTCGTTAGGGTAATCATATCATCGCGTATCGACTTTACAAATACGATGACGATGGTACGATGTAACGATGGTGATGGTACGTTGGTGATGGTATGATGGCGATATTACGATGGTATGATGGCCCTAACGGAAAATAGTAGAAAACAGATTGTTGCAACATTGGAATTGCGTTTAACCTGACGTTACTAAACACCCGTTGCATTATAAGTAAGTAAATATATAATTAGTAAATTCTTAAATAGTAAGGAAAACATTCAGATAATGTCGCGAATTATGTTTGGGCTAGAAAATTGTGCTTTTATCAAACCTCGAATTGTTTTTAAGGAAGAAATTATATTTAAGGACGTGTTGTACAGATTATCTAATTCTAGTTATAATTTGCCGAAACAGTCAAACGGAGAAAATATTTATCGTCATTCTGGGACCATTGGATAAAATTCAGAATGTTATATAAGTTACATGTACATTCGCAACTGCAAAACTCGTAAAAGCATGCAAATACCATGTACAAGGCAAATTAAACAATGTAAGTTACCGTTGAGTTTCAGAATATGCTTTCACAGACCACTTCTATTGAGTAGGATTTCCCAAAGTTAGCACATAACTGTTCCCCGTGGTTTCACGTCCTTCATGAGAAGAGTTCATTGAAGAAAAAAACGAAACACAAAAATAAATGTGTACATACCGTATCCCACTTATGGTCGGGTTTATATCGTTTTCATATTATTTTCAAACAGTATGTTTTTCCAACAAGTTACGAAAAGTATGTAACGTTGAGTTTTGTCTTTACCGTACTATCAAATAGATTGTGTCTATGTATCTATCTGTCTCAGATTTTTCTAGAGTAATTCGGAGTACACATGTTTGTTTTTTGTCTCTGTAATGTACTGTCTGATTCAAGGAATTGACCAACTTAGAAATAGAAAATAAAGTAGAAATAATGTGTATGCACGTCATATGTTTAAATTCTTCCTTTAAAGGTATATTTTATATCCGATTCTTTTATTGATTTTTGGAATAACTGGCGATGCTAGGCAATTGATTCGTATATATTTCCATTTGTGGCAGAGTGTTTTTAAACGAAAAGTGCAGGAAATGCATGTGGCAAGTTCATGACTTATATGAAAATGACACCTTAACAAAATAACAGGAGAACTATCGTGTAAATGTCACAAGGAGCGTATAGTTTCGCATACTAGCAAGCGCGTGCTTTAGACCTTCTGTCTTTTCTCAGTTGCTGACGTTATATCTATTCGAGATTTATGCAATGATACATAAAAATCATAGAATTGCGGTTTCCGATTGGAAAGAGTAAACATGTCTCCCGTAGTTTCTTTGTTCTTATGAGCCCCGAAGGGCGAGCATATAGTTGCCGCTTTGTTCGTCCGTCCTTTCGTGCGCATGTCCGTCCGTCAGTCCGTGTGTCCGTCACACTTTTTTGTCCGTAATCCGAGCCTTCTCTGACCATAAAAGCCTTCTTTTTCTTTTTTTTGCGGTATCCAGATGACAAATTGAACATTGACAACCCTTTCTTTCCAACTATGGTTAATTATATTTATTCTAAAGAACTTCAGCTTAATAAAGTTAATATAGCTGATAATAACGCTTCTTTTCTTGATTTAGATCTCCCGATTGAAAATGGTAAAATAATTTGCGAAATCTTTGACAAGAGAGATGATTTGAATTTTGACATTGTTAATTATCCCCATTTGGATGGGGATGTTCCCCGAGCAACTTCTTATAGGGTGTATGTGTCTCAACTTATTCGTTTTTTCTAGAGCTTGTACTCGAGTTGAGGACTTTAATATTCGTAATCTTTGTATAACTAAAAAGCTACTCAATCAGGGTTACCGTTACCATAAACTTCGTAAAACCTTTGCAAAATGTTATTGTCGTAACCCTGATCTTCTTTCCAAATATAAAAATAATTTATGGACTCTTCTGCGACAAAGACTATCACAACCTGACTTCTATGGTGATGTGATTTATAAACTTCGTAAGAATCTCGGTCATGATACTATCTTTGTTAAACTTGTAAAAAAGTTTATCAAAAGAGGTTATGACCCTATCATTTTGCGACGTACTGCATGCTTGGTGGTGGACCCTTTTACAGTTCGCCACTATGCTTTCCTCTTTAATTGTACGATGACTGGACAGGCTGTGGACCCTATGATGACGCCTACCTAACGCCCATTGGGACGGTGGGGTTTGATGTGTGTCTATGATATTTCTTGTCGTGCCCTTAATGGTTTATTCTCTTACTGCTCTGGCTTCTGCCAAGTCATTGAGTACCTTCATTGTGGCTTTCTAGGCTATTGTTTTTGTATTATATTTACACGAGCATATTTGTGTTTTACTTATATTGCCTATTGATGCTGCCTTGTTGGTTAGAGATAAGATCATGGCGGGGATTTCTTTATTTACACTGTCCTGTTTTAATGGGATGACAGTAGGGTAAGTGTGAGGTTTGGTGCACCCTAGAACCGGTTTAAACCCCCAGTGGCCTACTTTGCCCCTGACCGTTCCAAGGCGGTAACGCTATTGTCAACCCTTTTGTGTTTGTGATGTCGTTTGCATTTATTATTTTGCCTTCTTGTTTGTCTGTTTGCGTGTTTGTTTCTGTGTTTTGTGGTTGACAGTCCTCCTTGAATGCTACTTTCCCTGTCCGATCTTTTTATATGTCTTATGTAGGGTTAGCCTAATAAATTGGCTGCTATGCATTTTTTTTATTATTCTGACGTTCTATGTAACTGCGTAACGTAAATGCTCGCCAATACGAACAAATTCAAAAGAGCATTAAACGTGTATTTTAACACACTATTATAGGGTGAGAGGAACTCCTATAGATCGCTCAATTAATGTTTATTATACCAAGTTGCAATGATAAAACTGCACCTTTATCGATTGTAGTGACACAATAAAACATGTATGTTTTGAAGTACACGTTTATTTACTATATCCGCCATATAGTCATTTTGCATATTAATTAAATTCCCGTGATATTCTTGCGAGAAGTGAAGGCATACATATTCCCCTCATCAAACAAGATCACTATCAACTGACAGCATCGAGGGATTTTTGGAGTGGAACCAACTTTCTCGGAGCATAACTAAGGTCTAAACTTTAAAGATAAACAGTTGGATGTTGTTAAGAGCATTACTAGTGCCAAAAGGAAAAGTCGCAATTTTAAAATTGTTTGAATATTGCGGGAAATATTTATCGGCGCACCGGCCACGATCACGTGACATTTGACCTGAATAATAACAAATGATGGACATTTTATACTTTTTTAACTTCGTCTGAAAAGGTTGACCGTCACAACTTTATTAAGGTTAATAAAACAAAAAAATCGGTTCAGATAGGTAAATACATCTATTGATTGAAATGTTAATCCAATGAATACTTACATAGATATATTGATTTAAAACCAAGAGGGTAGCTCCTCACCCTGGCGGGAGAGGAGATCCCCGTCTTCTTACTATAGAAGCTCCTCTGATCGTACACAGCCAGATGAAATATCAAAGATCGTAAAAAGGGCTGGTAAGGTCAGAGAAGGCTCGGATTATCTTGTCTGGTGCATATCTCTTCAAACATACTGATGGGACTGCGTTACACACAATGATAGAGGGCAATAAGAGAAATTGCAGAGTGCAAGAACCGTAACTCTGTCATCGTTAAAATAAGAGTTATTGCCCTTGTAATTTTATACTTAGAATCTTTGTCCGGAGCATATCTTCAAAAAATGTATTGAGGGCAATGAGAGGAAGTGCAAAGTGCAAGAACCTTAACTATGTCATCATTCAAATTAAAGTTATTTCCCTTTGTAATTTTATACTTAGAATGTTTGTCCGGAGAGTATGTTCAAAGAAAACTACTGATGGGACTGCAATGAATATTCACACAGTAATAGAGGAAAATGAGAGAAAGTACAGAATGCAAGAGCCGTAACCTTGTCATCATTCAAATTAGAGTTATTGCCCTTTGTAATTTTAACTTATATTTTTTATCTGGAGCATAATGTACTAATGGAACTGCAAATTGAAAACTGCTGGGCGATACAAGGCTATATGTTTTGTTGTTATATGTCTACTTCATACAACACTTTTATTGTTATATGTCTACTTTATACAACACTTTTATTAAAAGTAGACATACCTCATCATCTAATACGAAGTTGAAAGACACCATTCTATCAGTCAACAGTATGTTTTACAGTGATAATTCCGCTTTCCACCCAACGACACCACCACCCACTCCACCTCAAAGTACATTAGGCAGGAAATAAGTATTTAACATGGTCGATAACCAGTATCATAATACGTGTCAGATAAAGTCTCTTATAATGCCAGACGCCTTTAAACCTTTAAGTATATAGGTCACGAACGGGCCAATCACGCCAATGGTTGCACTTTGATAACGACAGCCTATGCATGCTTGTGGATAAAATACCAGATTGTGTTGTTGCTATAAGTTATTTTTTATACCAGACTGTGTTATTGCTTTTTTTTTTTTTATTGTTCTCTTTCAGGTGGCCGGCTAATATACATGTATATGTGTTTATATTTGATAAGTGCACTAGACAGAGAAGTAATTACTGAGTTTTTGTTTTGTAATGTGCTATTGTTATGTGAAGTGACATTATTATATTAAAACAAATGTTATTATTAAAATTGTATGTGCATCCATACTATGCTGTATGTATTACGTAGGTAAAAGGTGTTCTTTGAATTGTGTATGTGTTAGCAAATTAATATATATTACGTCGCGTTACTCCAGCGAAGCATGTATTGCCCTCGCTTTAATGGCATTTAAGTTTATTCAGATGTCTATGTTAATAACACGACACATACTGATATATAAACATATATACATGTGGTAATTAATACAATAAATGCATACATAAATTACATGTTTGCGAACATAAAGACATTTAAGTAAAGAATCATAACTAAACTGGTTTATTAAACGTGTGAATCGATCAGATGGAGAACCAAGCTTAATATATCCAGCAAATTGTTCATTGCTAACATAAACGGTAACCAGCGTGTTTCTGTGTAGCGTCTATAGAAACTCGAGAATGAAGCAGTTAAATATAGAAAGCTATTTTTGAACCATATACTACACTGAAATGCAAAAGAAACGCAACTATGGCAAGTGAAACGTTGCAATATTCAACACTTGCTCATTTATATTGTATATTTGCTCATTCATATTCTATATTTTTGTCATTTAATATATTCTATTATTGATTATTTATATTAGTTATTATGATTCCTGACAGGGGACATAGGCTCAAATTCCCTGCCTGGAAATAGATTCACCCGAGCCGTTAGGCGAGGGTGAATATACATTTCAAGGCAGGGAATGTGAGCCCATGTTCCCTGTCAAGAATCCTTATAACGAATTTGTCATACTTCAAAGTTGTAAACATTTTTATTTAAGAAAAAAAAGCCAAAAACACGATTTCATTTTTACTGCGCCAATTACCCCGTAACGTGCCTCTAACTAGACGTGGTTTACTTTCGTGACGTCATCGCTCTAACGTCGTTAAATTTGGCGGATTTCTTAATTAAATAAACGTATTTTGTCACTATGTTAATGCTTTATTTAATGTTATAGGTTATTGCATTTGTATGGCTAAATATTACTTGGAACGAGTTGTTTTGGCAAAGGACGACGAGCTTGCGAGTCGTCCTGCGCCAAAACAACGAGTTCCAAGTAATATTTAGCCATACAAATTCAATAACCTTTTTATTGTATACTTTCATATTGTTTTTGATCAATGTTAATTGTATGACTATTACTTTTCATTGTATTTGTGTTATTTTTTATAGCTTTTGATGGAATTCCTATCTTGCCATTCAGTTTCATTTTGTGTGGATGATTATTTTGCGCGAAAACGACGTCGACGTCGGATAACGTCATTAAAAACATCAAGCGATTTTCGGAAGTTTGTGACCATTTGAATTATTTTATCAATTTTTGCCATAAAAGGTTGTAAAAAAACACGTATTTTTTTGTTGACACTATAGGAAGGATTCCGTTATTTTTATTTGAAAATAGTTCCTTATTTCTATTTCGCAGCTCTTAGCAAGCACGAGCAAAAGTTCCCGTGCAATATCAATGCGTGCAATATCGTAGAATATTGCACGCTTAGCTCAATGCAAACTAAACGGGACAATATGAAAGTATACAATAAATATTTATATTCAATGTTTTATATATATGTGCAATGTTTCTGTGTATATTGTATACTTGTCCATATATGTTCTATATTTTGCTATTTATATTCAATACGTTAGTTAACTTATATTGTATAATTGCATGCTGGGTAAACTCTGTCAAATTGAATGGTTATTTATAACACAAATACTATTGCGCATTACCCTGGCCCGGATGTTAGCATTGTGTTGTAAAGTATGTTGATTTTGACGATGATGATGGTGGTTGTGATGATGATGATATGGTGGTGGTGATGGTTATGATGATGATTTTTAGCCCAGATTATATTGATGATCTTGGTAGTTGTGGTGGTGGAAATGTTGATTACGGTGATGATGATTATGTCAATGATAAAGCCGATGATAATGATGCTAATGATAATTAAGAGTATTACGATGATGATTATGATGCTTGTGATTGTGATAATGATACTGCTGATGATGAAGATGATTTGGTTGTGATAATAATGCGGATGATTTTTGCGGTGGGGGTAGTTTTTATGATGCTGCTGCTGATGATGTTTTTGATATTGACGATGCTAACAAAATATAGAATATAAATGAAAATGTATACAATACAAATGGAAATATAGAATATAAATGATCAATAATAGAATATAATTGACAATAATATAGACTATGAATGAGTCAAACTACAATATAAAAGAGCAAGTATTGAATATTGCAACGTTTTACTTGTCATATGCAACACGGGAATTTCCCCTATATATTGTATATCCTCCACACTTAATTGCACATACTATTCCAAAGTAATCCCAAGATGTTTTGTAAGAAAGGAGTTGCAGTTAATTAGAGAAAAGACACAACCGTGATGTGGTAGACGTTTTAATCACAGTACAAATTGTGACAAGAACTTCATAAATGTTCAAGTTGCTCTTTGAAAAACTGAGCCAGTTCAGTTCTGTATTTAAAGTAAAGAGTTTGCAAATGTTGCATCCTAAGTTTGCTCACATGCTTGAGCCAAACGCGTATTCTGTCAATAATAAAACTTTGAAGGAACACTATTTGCTGTATTATGTGTTGTGTTGGTATTTTTTTTCAAAAAGAAAGGTCTTACGTAGCCATGTACCATTCGATTAACAGCAGTATATTGTACATACAATATATAGCGGAAATCCCCGTTTTGCGTTTCTTTTGCGTTTCAGTATATTTAAATCGGAAACAGTATCAACATATGTACTAGACTGGATTTATATAAGTAGCCTAGTCCTGTACATTATATGAATTTCCTAATCTGAACTATATGTAAGAGAGATTAGTTTTACCTACTGGCTTAATATGATAATGAAGCTATTTATGAGCATACAGTAATCAATTAAAAAATGCGCAGAATATCATTTAAAGTTATACAGGTAGATATACATTGTTTATCTATTGTATATACCTTTTAAATGAGATTACAAGTATAACAAAAAAATTATCATAGTTCATAGCAATGACATTTTGCAAAACAAGTTTACATGCAATTGGTGCTGTGTTGTGTAACTATGAACAATGTTAATACACCTGTGCAGAAAATATAACACAGCAAAGAGCAGCCAATGTGATAATTTCACGTTAATGTGGTTGCAAGATGTTTAATAATACTGTAATATTTTATGGGTATCCGGTGAAAATCGGGAATTCTACCAAAAGGTATAATTGTGTTTATCGGAACCGAGGCTCTGCCGAGGTTTAGCCTCGGTTCCGATTAAAACAGTTCTACCTAGTGTTTGAATTCCTTAAACCGGATACCTATGATTGCTTCTTTTTTGTTGCATACCGTTTACTTTATGCATACAGACGTCGCCAGCTACTAAATGTTTTGCAATTTTATTTACACAATGATGTCATGCAACTGCCATTATGGATATCAGCGCGCGACTTTTATATAAACCATGTGTAAGATCAGGCGTTATCTCCCTTGTATGTCATGGTAGGGGCATTATTGCGCTTAAGAAATGCGCTTAACAAAATAGATCTGTCTTATTAGGTCCTGGCTTATTTGTTTAAATATGCAACTTTGTTCTCTGCTAACGACATGTGACAGCAATGGACAATCCATGATTGCATAAAGGATTGTATAAACCAACACGTTTTAACCCATATCTGAGAATCATCTAATAATGGATAGTAATTGGAAAATGTAGACGCAATGGACACATTCAGAAGGGTCTCTACAAACTATGAATATTTAAAAAAAAAAAAATTAGTCACAATAACGCAAAACTGCTACTAAATATTTCGAACAACATACTTTACCTTTCACAAAGATAACATTTTACGAAATTTAAGAAAGTTGTACTGGGGTCCAGACACGCTTTGCTTTATATGCAGCACAATACAAAACAAATAGTTTAGTGAGACGTTAAATGGTATTGCCTGACAGAAACACATTTGGCACAGGCTTTCAATTACCGTGTCTGCTACATTCGTTGTTATTTCTGATTGTGTCATATTTACGGACGGATGTCACATTCGATTGCATCGCGGTGAGTATACTACTGGACATTATTTATTGGTACAAGGGAATAACTCTATTTGTTTATGCATTTATTCACACGATGGACTGGGTAACCTTGACGCCTGTAGACAATGTTATGCCAGTAACTTAAATGCATTATCTAACTGTTTCCCCAATATCAATCAAACATCTGAGAACCAATTAACAGAGATCGTCAGGGAATACGTGTTGTCTTAGTAACACATCTCGAACAATAGTGGCACCAGGGGTGACAAAGAAGGAATTACAAAGTAGCAGATTGGGTCTGCGTACTGTTTTATTTTGTGCTATGTGCACTTATTTTCTGGCGTAAATGTAACCCAATAGGTTTAGTATCTAATGACGGTGTAGGAAATATAAATAGGTGGTCATTGGTGGCGTCAGGCGAAGCTGGGCATTCCTATCTGTTGTTTGCATTCATGCAATCTTTTTAACATCACGGACCTGATAATAAACAGATTGGACACTGTTAAATTTACCTGCATTTCCCGTAGAACATTGCGAACGTTCTCAACATTTAGCCCAAGTTTAAACACTTTTCCATTCTGAATCAAGCATTTACAGTCTAACAGTATTTTATTTGGGAAAAAACTGTTACTGCTGAACAATAAAAATCCACAAAATCTGGAATAGCATACGTTTTTTTTAATGTGAGTGGTGGCAGGCAAGGTAGTCTTTTCGGCTTTCACTAAACGGTTTGCACCTAAATTCATACGCATTTTGAGCACCCAAAAATGTGTCACATTTTGCTGTTAGTGTCGTCTAATCGCTGTTTATCCAATCTCACACTATTGTTTTCTCACCTGCAACAAGAAAAGAACATATCCATGGGCATTTATTAAAATATCTCAAACCGAAGAACTCACGCCTACTTTTATGGTGTAAGAATCAACCTACAGTCACATGCAAGAGAGCTAAGTGTGTAGTGAGACCGTACAGAGTTTTATCGATACAAGTTTCATTTATGCAAAAACACATCCCAAATTTAATCTTGTTGTTAATGATAGCATTTTCTTACTCTATCATTGTAAACAAACAAGCAGTTCAACGGAAACTGTTACAATGTCAAACCTTGATTTTCAAGAAAAGAAAAGTATTAACATCTTTAAATATACGAATTCGTATGTTGAAAATAAAAAGGACATTTTATAATTCCATGCTGATATTCATTATGAATATTTTGACTCAGTTCTTACCAAAATCAATGAATAAATGAGAGAAGAGATATAAGGAAAAGTTAAGGTGACATGTGATATGTTGGCTACTTCATTGGTTCCTCCTAGTATCAGTTTATTAAAGTCTGTGTTAAAATCAAACCAAATGGATCACAGGTTAAGATGAAATATAAATCAGTTTTGTTACAATAACGTTAACTAGTGTATGAACTTACCCAAACATTAGCAAAGACAATGAGTATTGTTTGTTTGTATGGTGATTTACGTTATATTCGACACATGTAAAGTTATATACGTCTCACACCACAATTAATTTTCCATAGGGTCCCATTGTAATGTTTTTGTTCGTGGCATAGAGATAAAAAAGATTTTGCAACATGTATTTATGCTTAAATTCTTCATTGATCCAATATCTGCATGCTATTAACTTTTAACGAATATTTACCAGATTGAACTTTTTTTAATTTCATGTTTGTGTCACACCTATCAAAATTGAGACAAAAATACAACCCCGTGGAGATTAGACCCATGATGTGTAAAATGAGGCAGAATTAGCTAGAAATCTTATATCAACATGCATTTTTCTGGGATCACTTCCTAAAATGCTGTAGATTTAGAACCTGGTAAAGATAAATCAGTGTATCCTGTAAAATGTAGAAAAGCGAACTTATTTTTTTATCTACCTCCTTCATCTGTAGGGCAGGAGTATTCAAGGGAGATAATAGTGGTGTGAGTCCTTAAGGTCATTTTTTTTCTAATGATCACCTCAATAATAATTGAACATGTATACAAATCAATTACACGCTGAAAAGTGCTAAAAGTTTGATTCCATGTTTATTGCTTTTCAAATTATTCAAGTTTTAGTGACCTAGGGTATTGGCCGAAATTCAGGCCGAGCACCTTTAATATTTTGAAAATCTACAGTAGTGATAAGGATTTTGCATTTTCCTGGTCATTTGTGCTCAGCTATGTCTGAAACTTTCAAATATACATGAAAAGGCATCTCTTCATCTGAATATAGCATAAAAAATGATCTTTAAGAAATGATTATTTAGAAAAATGCTGAAAATAATAAACTCAAACTAAGGGTTACCCGTCAAAATTTTGATTTTCCAGGAAAAGTAACAGTCTCTCGCTTTTTTTTTGACATTTTTTCAAAGTAGTCTGTCTTCATTGATATGTGTGTTTGTTTTACAAACCAATAGCTGTAAAATAAAGCTAAAATTATGCTTACTCCTGTATTGGTTTTAAAAATATAGTTAATTTTTAGTTAAACATGGTATTAAGTAAAATTTCTGCTAATTCCTGCAATATGAAGATAACTTGAAGTAACTATACATACACAGACGGGATTTCTGAATAACCGTGTTAACTGTGTCCTAACATGTCTGAAACGTTCACAGATACACAAACAATGCTTAAAGGTGAAGGATGTAAGGTACCCGTTCTGCAGCTCTAAAGCGCAAGGGCTTAGAGATGAATGATGGAAATTCCCATTCTGAAGCTCTAAATTGCAAGGCATTAGAGATGAATGATGAAATATACCTGTTCTGCAGCTCTAAAGAGCAATGCCTTAGCATTAAAGAATGAAAGATACTCGTTCAGCAGCTCTAAAGCGCAATACCTTAGAGATGACGGATGAAAATGCCATTCTGCAGCTCTAAAGCGCAATGCCTTAAGAATAACGAAGAAAAGATACCCATTCTGCAGCTCTTTCTTAACGTCTCACACCACAATTAATTTTCCATAGGGTCCCATTGTAATGTTTTTGTTCGTGGCATAGAGATAAAAAAGATTTTGCAACATGTATTTATGCTTAAATTCTTCATTGATCCAATATCTGCATGCTATTAACTTTTAACGAATATTTACCAGATTGAACTTTTTTTAATTTCATGTTTGTGTCACACCTATCAAAATTGAGACAAAAATACAACCCCGTGGAGATTAGACCCATGATGTGTAAAATGAGGCAGAATTAGCTAGAAATCTTATATCAACATGCATTTTTCTGGGATCACTTCCTAAAATGCTGTAGATTTAGAACCTGGTAAAGATAAATCAGTGTATCCTGTAAAATGTAGAAAAGCGAACTTATTTTTTTATCTACCTCCTTCATCTGTAGGGCAGGAGTATTCAAGGGAGATAATAGTGGTGTGAGTCCTATACGACGGTCGATCTTTTTTTGTGGTGGAGACAGACCACTCATTTATTCTGGGTAGAACCGGTAGTGTACACCTCCCGTCATCCGTAAGAGTCGACACATCCTCACTCACAAGACGAGCTCCCAGTGGGATTCAAAATGCAGCGGTGAGAGGTTAGAAGGTTTAAAATGCAATGTCGTTAACCCTTCGGCCACGGAAAATGTTTAAAGCATATGGAATAATTGTCTATGGTTAAATTATACGGGTAAAATTAGATATAATACCAGAAATTCCAAAGTAAATCACTCATAAAATAACATAGAAACTGTTATAAAAATGTGGTTCCGTCTCACAGATAACCTTTAGAGATTAACAGAAACTACTTGTCAGTAGGTATTGCAGGTCCAAGTCCGGACAGGCTGTGGACCCTATGATGACGTATACTTAAAGCCCAAAAGGACGGTGACGTTTGAGGTTAGTCTGAAATCTTGTCTTGTCGTGCCGCACCACAATGGTTTGTTCTCTTTTTGCTCTGGCTTCTGCTATGTCACTCAGTACTTTTCGTCTGGCTTTATAGGGTATTGTATCATTTGTATTTATATATACACGATCATCTTTGTTTTTTACTTATATTGCCGTTTAATGCTGCCTTGGTGGTTAGAGAATAGTTCATGGTGGGGATTTCTTTATTTACACTGTCCCGTTTTATTAGGATGACAGTAGTGTAAGTGTGAGGTTTGGTGCACCCTAGAACCTGGTTTAAAACCCCAACGGCCTTTTTGGCCACTGAGTGTTCCAAGGCGGTAACCCTATTGTCAACCATTTTGTGTTTGTGATGATTTTTTTGGCCTTTTATTCATCTTAAGAGTTATTCTTTGTTTCTGTGTGTGTTTGTGGTTGACTGTCGTCCTTGAATGCTACTTTTCCTGTTCGATTTTTATATCTAACTATTTTGTATAGATAGTAACGATTAAAACGTCAGTATCTTAGAATAGTGAACGATTATCTTAATACGAATTAAGCCACTTAACACGATTGTATGACCGTTTGCATAATGATATATAGGGTACTATAGAAACCACAACTTCCGAACGTAGGTGGCATCGTATGTTCGCACTGTACTGCAAACAAGGACTTGAAACTACAATGAAAGAGACAAAAAACAACAGAAAGGGTGGTGAATACAGGGTTACCGACTTGGAACGGTCAGTAGGCAATAAGGCCTACTGGTTAGCCTGAATCGATTTTATATGCGCACAATCCTCGCTATTATCCTGTCTTCAGCGCCCAAATAGACAAGACAGTGTAAACAAAACTACATCCCATCAAAAGGAAATCTCTAACAATAAAGTCCACATCCAGAGAAACTAACTAAAGATATACATACAAAATGATAAACATCTCAGGATGTATCCAGAATCGTACTGAACAGCCATAGTAGTTGCAGCTAAAGAGAAAACCAATCTAGGGTACGACCAGCAAACCAGAGGGACGAAAGCTCATGCACCCACCTCCCTTAGTTGGGGTTTCAGTAGGAACGATCATAGAGTCCCAAGAGGTAGTCCAGTCATCGCACAAGTGAAAACTGAAGCGTAATGACTGACTGTAGAGGGGTCAATCACTAAACATGCAGTGCGATGTAAAACCAAAGGGTTATATCCTTTTCTGACGAACTTCCTGATTAAATTTGTAAAACGGACAGGAAACCCGTCAGACCCTTTTAACTTTCGAAGTTAATAGACCACATCTCCATAAAATGAGGGTTGTGATATGCCTAGTCGCAGAAGTGTTTTAAGGTTTGTGTTGTACTTTTCAAGCAGACCCTCGTTGCGGCGATAGAATTTAGAGAAAGATCTACGTAATTTGTGATAACGAAAACCCTGCTGAAGAAGTTTACTTGTAATAACTTGATTTCGATCATTGAAGTCTATAACATCATTACACGCTCTAGCAAATCGAATGAGCTGGGAGATATACACCCCATATGAGGCAGCACGAGGTACCTCTCCATCCAGGTGTGGATAGTTAACGATGTTAAAATTGAAATCATCTCTCTTATCATCAGATCATAGATTTTAGTATGAATACAATCATTTGAAATCGAGAGATGAAGATCGAGAAATGCTGCTGCTGTATCCGAACTGTTGGCTTTATTCAACGTGAGCTCTGGTGGATAAATGTTAGTAACCATATGAGCAAAGAACGGATTATCAATATTGAGTATGTCATCAAGATACCGAGAAGTTGCATGTTTTGTTAGGAATTGTTTACTCTCTAAGATATATTAGTAGCATACATTTATATAGTCGTACCTTTTAAAATCAACATGACGACTATTCTAAGAATTTTTTCATCATAAATTCACAAATATTGTGGCATCAGAATCGTACATATTGGAAAGCTCTTTATAAACTCTCTGAGTCTATGCGTCTTTATTATTTTTATCGCTATTATTTTTATTATTAATGACAGTTCAAAGTGTGCGACTATGGGATCTTCAAGTAAATATCGGCGTGGGCGAGTGAAACAATGCTTAAGTTTTTTAGAATTTTGTTTACAGCTACTGGTTTCCTTCAAATTATAAACATTTCAGTCGCTTGTGTAACACAATACGCGTGTTCTATATATCAGTTTAATGTGGTGATTTTTGTTTGATGTTTGCATTTTATCTTTATCCAATATGTTCGTATTATGTAGGGATTATCCAATGAAAGAAGATATTGACGACGCAAACGAGAATATAAAAGATATAAGTGCATGCATAATATCAGTTAATGTACAAATCAATAATTTTAATGGGAAAATAGACGATTATGATTAACTAATGTGCATTAATCTTCAGTTATAGCGTCCTACAAAGCAGGCTAATGTGACTCTATTGAAGATATAGTCACGGCAATCGTAGAATTGAAGTAGTGACTATGGAGCATGATAATACGACATACGGACATGTTGAAGATGTACATCTTGCATTAAAATTAGTATTTGATTACACCCGATGTCTTTTTACTTTAAAGGTTATATAGGCCTATATGAGTAACGTTAACTGAACCATTCTGAACAGGAAGATTGCAAGCTAAAATTTACTTTTTTATGAAACACAATCATTTCCGTACAAAAAACTGTACAAAATCTGGTATGTTGAACTTTTTTGTTCTTTATTTTTTGTGTGGAGGACACATCCAATTTGAGACTATGTTCATGTCACCTGCATCATCAATACTCATAGTTGTCAGCAATTATTAAATCTATTAAAAACGATATTGTAGTGAGACCTTCAGTATAATACCAAATGATTTTAAAATTTATAATTACTGATTTGTAATTATTTGAATCCTGTAGGCTAT
Source organism: Cyrtodaria siliqua (assembly GCA_037043455.1). Lineage (NCBI taxonomy): Eukaryota > Metazoa > Mollusca > Bivalvia > Adapedonta > Hiatellidae > Cyrtodaria > Cyrtodaria siliqua. Next base: position 2,296 of record JAWPHD010001073.1, on the reverse strand, counting down.
ATTCACTTAGCTGTGTACAGTTTAACAAAGACTGCTGATGTTGCACCATTGCATACTTTAATAATTGCGCACAAATCTGTAAAGTTTCTCACGGTTGTAAATCTTTGGTTTCGAACATGCAAACGTCATAAATTCCCATTAGTGAAATGCACGACAATTAATTAAATCAGACAAAATAGATAGTTAGACGTCATCGAATCAAAAAAAGCAGCGTGATTCATTAAATTCTGCAGAAAACTGAGGAAAACAACAAGAAAAGAAATCCAGCTGACACGTGCATGATTATTAATTAAGTAATTAGCAAACGACATGCATGCCTTTCACTAGTATAAACTTGCATGCGCATCTTACTTACAAGATAACTGAAAAGTTGATCCATAGGAAGCTAATAATACAAACAAAGGAAAAATATATAGCGATTTAGACTGTTCATGAGAGTCAATAACTATAAAGATCAACATTTCTCACTGGCTCAAGCACTGGTTTACGCAGTAATCTACTTTATAGCCACACTGACTGGGTTCGAACGTTCCAAAGGACAAGCGAGTAAACAAATATTCCTGATTCGTTGCATGATTTGACTTTAAGTGTGACCTTGAACTTGGAGCTACGTACCTGGATCTTGTGCGCGACGCCGCTTGTTTGTGGTGAACACTTGTGCCAAGTTATTTAAAATCCCTCCATAAATGTCAGTTATTGACCGGACACGAAATGTGTGACGGACACGAACTGTGTGACGGACGGAAGGACTGACAGTGCGATTATTATATGCCCACCCTTCGGGGGCATAAAAACACACACTAACTGTTCAATAAATATTTCAATTTAGTCTTCATATCGTGACATCTGAGGCTTTACTATTCACCACAATACATGTGTCCAATATGTCAAAAGGTAGCACAATGTTTACGAAATGCGTGCACTGAAAACATCTATAAGGTTATTACAAATATTCGTGTTAAGGGTCAATCCAAAATGTACAGTGGTTACCCTAGCAATCGTCAAAAACAAGAAAAAAATGCTTAAAGCACTCTGACCATCCCGTTCGCATCTAAAATGTTCACTCTGATTTTACCGTTCGCACTTGTAAAATACCTCTGAAATTCCGGTTATTTCTGTTTACCCTGTCGAATTAAAAATTCTATAACTCGGAAAGTTTTCATTATTTCAATGAGAAATTTTGTAGAGTTACACAAAAAGGATTTACAATCTTGAAAAGCGTTTTAAATTGAATTACAATTGCAAATATCAGTTCGTTATTTGTGTTTATTCTGAAAATTTCATAATTTTTACAAATATCTGGACATTTACACAGGGTGCTCGGGCTTCGTTTTATTACCGGATTTTAAAGTGAAAAATTCCTCTGTCATTCCTTTTGAACTCTTCATAATCATTTTCAAAATGTTTTAGCAAAATACGCAACAAAATGCAAAACTACTAACCCCTCCAATAACTTCTAACAATTTCGACCATCTGACTTTTCTGCAACCATCTGACTTAGCTGAAGCCGGTTGATCAGTGTGTAATTGTCTTCAGATAATTATTCGCACACTGTCCGAAAATTCACATATCGTATATTATCAGGAAAATAATAAGTACGCTATGTACACTACCCACAAGAGACTCATATACTATCGGCTAATGGATCGTTTCATTAACAAGTCCTCTTTTGACTCGTGATAAATGATGATTACATTGTACTGATTTATTGTGTTACAGTTCACAGGACCATAAATATTATTTCGTTTGTCCGAATAAACCAGATTTGGATAACAGTTATTCCATTGAATTATAAAAAATACAAAGAGAGTCAAAAGCATGCATTACCATATTATAACATAACAACTCAACACTTTTTTTCTGATAATACATCAAGACATTGTATGACGTCGACGTTGTGTGGCGTCCTCGTCTTTCTTCGCGAATACAATAGTCTACTATGATATTTTACTAGCATTCTTATGAACGGATATGATACAAGAGTCATTATCAGAGTAAGTTTCTGGAAGTCTCCATAACAATTTGTTAATACTGCCATATCTCAAGGATCACATTCGGGCAAAATACTTTGTCAGATCCTGCAGATTATAAGAACCGTACATGGGTATCCGGTGAAGATAGGGAATTCCATATCAAGGTTTAAGAGTTTTTATCGGAACCGAGACTCTGTAAAACACTTGTACCGAGTGTTGGAATTCCCTAACTGAACTGAATACACATGCTGGATTCCTTTATCTTTACCCATCAGGAAAATTCCTCTTTAATCCAAAAACAGTAAGTGTCTCTTTAATCCAAA